>CM023621.1:4585392-5175392 GCA_013358685.1 Antennarius maculatus | reverse complement strand
ACTTTACATGAAACCTTTTGCGAATAGTCCTCAACTTCCAAACAACAGGGGTTCCAAGAGGTTGTTTGTAAGTTGAATTGTTCATAAATCTTATTAGTTATTAATAAGACCTGTGTGGCGGCACGGTGGCATGGTGGTTAGCACTGTTGCCTCACAGCTAGAAGGTCATGGGTTCAAACCCCGGCATTTCCAACATGGCCTTTCTATGTAGTTTGCATGTTCTCACTGTGTCCAATTGGGTTTTCTTTAGGTACTCGGGTCCCGTCCCCCCCTCACAAGGAAAAACATGCTTCTAAGGAATATTAAGTTATGTATAACATTGGAATTTCATTGTGCCATTTTTATGATGACAAATGAAGCTTATTTATCTTAATCTTATAAATGCCAGGTGAGATCATTTACATGCCATTACTACTCTAAATTCAAAACTACTATTCCCTAAGACTTACCAGAAACAATTACAGGACATAAAAACAACACATAAATGAAATAAAATACTGTAGAAGCATAAAGTCACTTACACCTCTGCTGAATTAATTTTATCCCAGGAAAGCCTGGAGGCTAAGCCAAGCTTTAATCCACTGAGGTGTTCCGCTTGACGCACTTCCTGGTGATTAAAAGTCGACACTTTATGTTTGATTGCTCTGTTTTATTACAATCAAGTTTGTCAGTTTACTCGACTAAAAGTTGTATCAAATAGCAATTCATTCATTCAGCATTCAGCTATATCGTAAATTCACTAAAAATCTGTTAATAACACACAATACCATGTTACTGTACAATAAATAAGGATGAAACATGCTTTTCTGTAATACAGATGTGTGGATGCCCATTGTTTACTTCTTTAGAGTATAGCCACTCTGCTGTACTTTAGCATGTAGCATGTAGCTTACCTTTAGAGTGAAGGAGGAGGAGGGAGACGTTATTATTGGTGAGAGTCAGAGTTGTCATCAGAGAGATGGTTGCCGTGATGGAACTCAATGGGGGTCGTAGCAAGAAGTGGAACTGCAGGACAAGAGTCGGATATGGCGGCGCGCGTTTGTTCATATCTCCGAATGTTCGTAAGTCAAATGTTCATAAGTTGAGGACTACATTTATTCAAGTTTGTGTCTATAAAGACTGCGTATCAAGAATAACATTTTACTGAGAGAAACCATAGCAGGAGCAGAGAGAATTTTTAGACCCAGTTTGCTTTGACTGACTGAATGTATGAAAACATCTACAGTACAAATAGTCTGCCTGTCACCTGAACTTGTGTGATCGCCACATTAAATAAAGGCTCCTGCTTCTTGTACCCCACAGTTTATTCCAAAAATTATATTTTACCAACAAACATCTCCTTCAATGTAAAAGCGAGAAAGTGTGTGAGTTCTGCAGCATTCAAGTTTACTTCTAATACAGCTGAAAATTGAAAACTGACCAGGGCAAACTTCCAAAAATAGGTGTGATGTCACAAGTTATTCTCTTTCCCCTGCTGTTAAACTAAAATTTTCTCTGAGCACAGTTAAGCCTCTGAAGAAAAACATATCTCTGATTAATGGGGTCTTAAAGAATTTAATGGAAGCACTTACCTGTAATCAATTCCATGCCCATTTTTGCAACCTGCTAAATGAGCATGTCGTCATCAAGTCAATTTGAATGTAAAAATACAGGCATCATGATTCATGCTTAAGTCATACAGTACAATACATCTCTTTGGTTCCAATGGAAAAATCCCCCTCCCCTCCACACAAACATCTATGAGGCTTGATTATACACAGCTTCGCTGACTACGTACAGATGATCTATGGTTTTGAGTGTTTACTGTGTCCAACTCTGCACATAACAAACACGTCTGATTGATTAAGCAAAGAACACAGTGAAGCTGTCAGGCCTCATGTCTCTGACACAAGCGTTATCCATTTAAAAACAAATGTTCTGAATGAACATCAGAGCACACAGTAATCATCACCTACACTATAACTAATCCCTATAATAATGCTGCTTGTCCCTCCGTTCGTTAATTTGTATGACCGTTATGCTTAAAAAAAATCTGAGCAAATATTCCAGTTAAGTGAAGAATTAATTTGCATATGACACATAAATAAGATAAGAGTCTATTAGGTCTATTATTTATTTCTAATTTGTCTGCAGATATTATAAAACATAATAAAAGTGATAGAAGAACAAAGACATGACACGTTAGAGCGAGAGAGACGATGCATGCGAGAAAGAATAGCAACGAACACGACAGAGGAGGACGTCAAAAGATAAGACTGAAAATGAATGAACAGGAATGTGGGCAGTATTTACAGTAACAAGTCAATAATAAGTCAATTTTATTAAAATTACACTCCCAGTTTCACAAAGATAAAGAATTTTCAAATGCTAAATAAACACCTGTCCATTGATGGTCACATCAAGTGATTGATAACATTGGATGCTTAACGTTTTGACAGAATGGAGTCTAATTATTAGAAATAAAAATTTTGTGGAGTCTGGACACCCTTTGATTCAACTTGTTCAAGGCTCGTAACGGTGATATTTATATTCTGCCTTTCCTTCCATTATGTTCCTCCTTGAGCAGAAAGCAAGAGAAGCAACAGGACAAAATTGGCATCCATGATGTGGAGACATGTAAGTTAACAACGGCTAGCTGCTAAATCAGGATAATGAGATGTTCACATCATTTATCCTGTTTTTTTAGTAGAATCAATAAAAGAATAATTATCTTTGTTAATCATTTTCCATATTTATTATTGTCACATGCACAACTATTGTACAAGTACAGGTGAAAAACAACAAACTGAACACAAACTAAACGAAATGCTTTTATTCTTTTTTTTTTTTTAAATGCACCTCTCACAAATCTCCAAAATAAATTTTGCTCATTCAAAAATGATTGAAAACAAACACAAACGCTCAAAATATATATACGTGTGTGTGTGTGTGTGTGTGTGTGTGTGTGTGTGTGTGTGTGTGTGTGTGTGTGTGTGTGTGTGTGTGTGTACAAAATGTCCCTCTCACCCTTGTAGGGTGGTATCTGTGTCATCCTCAAGCTCGGGTCCTCTACCAGACCCCTGGGAGTCTGAGGGTTCTGTCAGTATCTTAGCTGTTCCTAGGACTGCGCTCTTCTGGACTGAGGCTTCAGATGTTGTTCCAGGAATCTGCTGGAATCTGGCAGTGACCCCCAAACTGGAAGAGTGGCTCCTCTTCCAGTTTGGGGGTCACTGCCCCAAGTGCTCCTACTACCATGGAGACTACATTCGCCTTGACCTTCCACATGTGTTCCAGATACTTCTCAATCTTTTCGTGTTCCTTCTACCTGATGTTGGCGTCAGCTGGAATCACCACATCTATCAACACTGCTCTCTTCTGCTCTTTGTCCACCACCACTATGTCAGGTTGGTTAGCCAGCAGCTGTTTGTCAGTGTGTGTGTGTGTATGTATGTATGCATGTATGTGTGTGTGTGTGTATACTGTGTGTATATATATATATATATATATATATATATATATATATATATATATATATATATATATATATAGAGAGAGAGAGAGAGAGAGAGAGAGAGAGAGAGAGAGAGAGAGAGAGATAGATAGATAGATAGATAGATAGATAGATAGATATATACACACACACATATATGTACATAATTTGTTGTTATTATTGCTTTATTATTATTGTTTTATTATTATTATTATTATTATTATTATTATTATTATTATTATTATTATTATTATTATTGTTGTTGTTGTTGTTGTTATTATTATTATTATTTTATTATTATTTTATTATTGTTGTTGTTGTTGTTTTTGTTGATGTTGTTAAACAGTAGCTCACTCCACTACGTCTTAGGCTGGGGACTGGGGGGTGGCCGGTTCAAGGCCTGTGTGGACCAAAAAGTTTGTAGCGTGAACTGGCAGCGGAGAGGTGTCACTTCACTTCCTGAGCACTGCTGAGGTTACTCGTGGCACATCTCATGTGAAAGTTGCCCATCATCTACATGCTTGCAGGCCACTTGTGTACGGGCCAGTACAATATACTGTACATAGACATGTGATTATTTAGAGTAGTAAAAAGCAATTTCTCTTCAGGGATCATTAAAGGATTTTATTATTATTATTATTATTATTATTATTATTATTATTATTATTATTATTATTATTATTATTGTTGTTGTTGTTGTTATTATTATTATTACTACTACTACTACTACTACTATACACACAGGCTGCAATTTGCCAAAAAACAGTTTTTTATCATGAAAAAAAAAGCAATCAACAGCCCTAATCCTGTAAAACGTAACATCAACACCCCATAGATTCAGATTTAATGTCACGTCAAAATCACTTATCAAATATCAGACTAAATGAACAGCTCGCTCTGATGTGGTCTTTTCTTGTTTCCTGTTGGCGCGTCACCTGCAGCCTTTCGTCCTTCTTTAATCCACATCTCTGTGAACTTCTAAGCAAGGACCGAATGCATATTTACTTTAGCTACTGTTAAGACAGTTACTGCTGCCTTTGTTAAGCACAATACACTCTACAGTACCAGGAGCCTCACCCAGCTACTAAAGCATACTGACCTAAGCATTAGCCTCATGTGCTGAGTTCAGGCAACACTTTTAATATTTCATTGGACACATTATGTGGAAACTTCATGCTGATCAGCAATTTGAACATCAAGCTAATATGAGACACTCCATGAGCTCATCAAGTCCATTGTTATAAATGTGTCCTTGCCAGCTCCTTTTGCACACGAAACAAATAAATAAGCAGAAGGAATTTCCACTTTCTGTTTCCTACTAGCTTTAATATGGAAATTGATTTATTTCCCCAGATGCAATCATTGGATGAAATCAACAGGTCGTGGATTGCAGCTATCTTCACCTACAATGTTGTAGTCTCATTTCCCAGAGCTCAATCTGATGTCTTGGTTGTCAATCACTGAAGATATATCACTGAAGATATATTTATGATCCACAATAATAACACAATTTGAATAAATAAATTTGTAAAAGTCTGAGGAAAGTGGTTTGTGTGTAAGGAAACACTGAACACACACTAATACAAATTCATTGGCTTTGTTTGTTTGTTTGTTTGTGTTTGGCTTTATTCTTTTCCTATTTTTATTTATTTATTTATTTAGGGGGGGGGGTTCTGTGATTTGTAAAAGACAGATTTGAACTTGGCCAGCTCTCACAATGACCATGTTAATTTAATACTATCACATCAGTATGGTCAGCAACACATAAACCATAACCAAACTAACCCTAACCGTGAGTCGTGCTCAAGGCTTCTGCTTCTCCAGCATGAAACTTGAGTTTGGCCAGTTAATGAAAAGTTGTACATTTTTACAACCTAGATGCTTATCTTATTAGGAAAGATTATAACATAGTATGTAATAATCAGTGTCAGTCATGCAGAAAGCTGTACAATGTGTGTGTGTGTCAATAAGAGATAGATAGATAGATAGATAGATAGATAGATAGATAGATAGATAGATAGATAGATAGATAGATAGATAGATAGATAGATAGATAGATAGATAGATAGATAGATAGATAGATAGATAGATAGATAGATGGATGGATGGATGGATGGATGGATGGATGGATGGATGGATGGATGGATGGATGGATGGATGGATGGACGGACGGACGGACGGACGGACGGACGGACGGACGGACGGACGGACGGACGGATGGATAAATGTTCTCTACTGAGGCCTCATCATATTTTTTTCAACAGTATTTTACGTTAATTAATACGTGATCCTCTGATCTAGGAATGTGATTTTCACGTCTCTCGTTTCCTCTTCCTTCTCTTTTCATGCTGTATGTCAGTAACAATCAGCTTGTCTGGTTCTCCATGTGACCTGTGGATGTTGGTGTTCCAATACATCACTGCTGACAGGCTCAACTGTTGCCTCCATCCACACTAAACACAAACCTACAGTACAGGCAACGACAGGAATTGATGTTTCTCAGCTGGAATTTTTTTTTATTTGTTTTTTCTTGCTACTTTTTCTTTTTTAAATCACGTTTTTAATGTATCAACTTTGTATTGGAGTATTTTTTCGCAATTACAGGTCTTGCATTTTATCAGTATTTATTAAATTTAAAATTGTATTTGTTTAGAATGAATTAAATGATGAAGTAATTAAAAGGAATTTTCATTTTTAAAAGTAGATTAAGATTAAGATTAATTAGCTTTATTGTCATCATACAACGGTATAACGAGATTGCAAGTTTAGATGGACAGTTGGTCCTGAGCGCTGCACCCTGGGTGCGTCTGGGTGCGGGCCAACATCACCTAAGTTTTTTAGAAGCATGTTTTTTTCCTGATTTTCCTGATATCTTTTTAATTTTTATTTTATTTTCTTGTTATTATTATTTTGCTTGTTTGAACGCTCTTTCCGCTATATCGACTGTGGGCTTCAATATTAACTTTTATTATTACAGTAGTTACAAGGTGAAAAGATCTCGAGCTGACTGTGTGTGTGTGTGTGTGTGTGTGTGTGTGTGTGTGTGTGTGTGTGTGTGTGTGTGTGTGTGTGTGTGTGTGTGTGTGTGTGTGTGTGTTTATTTATACACATATGTTAAGACTATTAACATATAAGATATTATATATAAAAATATAATATATCTAGGGTTGTTTATATTATTTTGAAACGATAACGCAGGGCAGGCTCAGCCGCTCAGTTGTTTTAATTCAGGTTTTAATTGAATTTAATTTTAATTCATAGGAATGTCTGTCTCACCTTTAAATCCGCGACACTTTCATCAGACAGGATGAAATATTCACCAGTTTTTATTTTACCCAGCTCTGGTGAGTGACACCTGACAGCTCCCATTTTAAGCATTTCGTCATTTCGTCTTCACTTCTCGAGTGAGTGATGACGTCATTAGTCGTCTTGTGAGTCAACTGGTGAAGATGAGTTCTAATATTACTGGGAAGGTGATCCTCATCGTCATCCAACTCGACCCCGATCTGGTTTTACGCACCGTCTCTTCTTCTGCGCCAGGTGTGGCGTTCACGTCCCGCGGTGTGGAATTATTTTTTTTATAATTAATAATTAATATCAGCTCCACAGCCAAAGCAGTAAAATACTCATCACCTCTAGATGCTTCAGTATGAGTCAACTCTAGCAGCAACAGAAAACAGAAGCTCTTTTAATCTGACAATTTTTAATTGGATTTTTCTGATTATATTTGTACTTGCAGTGATTTCTACCGGACTTTTACGCATTATACCTTCTCAAAAATATCTGACTAACCGTTTATAGGGTTCGGGATTGAAATGTGAAAACATCCCCTTTTTAAAAATTGAAAGAAAAAAAAATAGTGCCCCCAATTTAAAAAAAAAAAAAAATGCAAAAAACACCAAAGCACTCGAGACAACATTTAGATGACGTTTAATATTGTTTAATGTGTTGGTTCTCTCTGCTGATTAAATATCTTTACAGCCGTCACGTGTCTCCGGCTGTGAGCAGGGAGCAACATAACAACGATTAAAAATACCAGCTACAACATTTAGTATCGATAAAAAATATCACAAAGACCATTATTACGCATATTCACATATGTCCGCCAACCCGACGCCGTGCGGATCAATACAAAACTTAAATTAAATATAAATAGCAGACACAAAAATCAATAATAAAATGTAGATATGTACAACTGTGCAACATGGCAACACGTTTCACCACACCACTCGTCGCGCTCTCCACTCCTTTTACGCACAAAGCGCGGGTCGCGTTCATTATCAGCTGTCCGAATCCACCTCGCTTTTGCTCTCCTCGGTTTTCTCCGCAGACGTTTTGGAAGGTTTGTTCCATTTCTGCGAGTTCTCTGACTCCTCTGATGAAGACCTTTTCTGTCGCCTCCACTTCGCGCGTCTGTTTTTGAACCAAACCTAAACGTGATAAAGAAAGTAGAATTTTAACATCTGGGCTCCTTACGCGCGTCGGGCCAAATAGATTGTGACTTTAATCCCAACCGGTCCGGGTGACGCGTTTATCTGATTTAATGGCGATTTATCAATGGTTTATTCCATGTGTTGGAATTCATTTCTCTCTCTCTCCCATGACGAATTCGTTACTGTTATTTGTAAAATTTCTAGAATATTTGTAGAATTGTCCCATTATATTGAACTTATTATTATTTCCACCGGAAAATCTAGACCTGGCGACGCATGATTATTACTTTTATTTTGAATTTTACGTTCTCTGTATTAATATTATTACCAATCCATTCTCTGTAGTCCTTGGGGAGTTGCGGGGACCTGAGGTATAACCCAGCTGATCATATCTGACATCCACCACAGGGGGAACGTTGGAAAAACGGGAAAAACAACCTGCGCGCAAAAAGGCCGCAAATCTGGAGGCTGAACCAAATTGTGATGCCGCACGGAGTTGTAAAATTATTTAATCCTGATTGCAATCATTTTAACCTATATTTGATCATAATGAGATTTTCAAAACGACTGTCACCTGAACCTGAACTCTGATTGTTATTATTCCTGTGGTTGAAACTGTTTAGACTCTTTCGTTCACCTCGATAAATAATTGAACTACAAATCTACAAAATTATATATTTTTAAATTTATTCAAACTGTCAAACAAGGTCATTGTACCATAAAAAGAACTGAATGAATGTGCAGGTAATTTGAATTACTTAATGGTCATTTATTTGTTGAAAGTAAATGACGTTGCCTTATTTTAAATGACTGTTTAGAGTTTTTGCCACATTTAAAATCTTGCATTTATAAAATGACTTGAAAAACCAAAGCAAATGAGAGTTTAATCTAAAACAGCCAGAAACTTGAATGTCTGGAACTCACCTCCACTTTCTCCTCCCGCAGCTGGACCTTGCGGGCCAGCTGCTCCCGGGTCCCGACGTCCGGGTATTTGGTCTCCTGGAAGAGGCCCTCCAGGGCCTCGAGCTGCTCGTCGGTGAAGATGGTGCGGTGCCTCCTCTTCCTCCGGCAGTGCAGCTGGTTGAGGAGCTGCAGCTCGGTGCGCGACAGGCTGCTCATGTTCATGTAGGACATCATCTGGTGCGGCACCGGGGAGATGAGCACCGAGCCCGGGCTGTCGTAGCCTGCGCAGCGGGAGAAACGGCACAACACGGATGAGTTTGGCGAATCCCGGCTCTCGGTGTAAATTCGTGAAAACCGGTGATAAATAGAAACTGCGGCCTCTGTTGTGCGTGACGCTCAGCGGAAAACGGGAAAGGGAATTTTCTAATTTCATGCATGTTCATATTGTTATTCATGCATGAGCCAGAATGACTTTAAGCAACCGTTCAATTGTAAAATCTGGTTTCAGAGGTCACCATGCGGTCACCTGACACATAACCAATCCGTGTTGGAAACGCGTGTCAATACTTATTTTTTGTTTCTTTCCCTTTATTTGCCCCATAAAATTAGAAATGTTTTTGTCTAGGCTCTACATAGACGCTATAAAACTAACGTTTCATTAAAAAAAACAACTTTTGACGCATGACATTCATTTAATCGTTTATTTAAATGGGGGGGGGGCTCCAGTGTCTAGACTGCTGTGAATTCTCATTCATGTTCCTGGGGAGTAAAAATAGCGAGTTTGTATGAAATATATTTTTTAAAAAAGTAGATGTTTTTTGGGGGGTTAGATTCGTTTTTTAGAACTGAAGGTTTCGGGTGTTGCTGGTTCCAAAGCGGGGTGCGCTTTGGACTCGTCGCCGGTGACGCGCAAAGCGGACGCGGCGACCCGCGGATGGATTCGTGGGTCTCCTACCTGCCGGAATGCAGGGGCACTGCTGCGGGCTCAGGCCAGGCACGGAGCTGCAGCACGGCGGACCTCCTCCGGTCCCCTGGACGTAGTAGTAACCGTTATATCCTATCCTGGTCCCGTTCACGGACTGGAGAGCGGAGGGAGAAGGCCCGCAAGTAGAGGAGTACAGTCCGTTGTAGTCGCTGTAGATAGAGTCCGTGAGGCCGGCGGGCAGCACCATCGGGCCGCTCCGGTGCAGCAGCAGCGGCTCCTTGCAGCTCGGTCGGCCGGACAGGATGCTGTCAATGCTGAACATCCCGGCGGGCATCACAACCGATGAAGAAGGGCGCGGAAAAAGAACCGGGAGAGGGGAGAAAACTGCTGCGTAAAATGTCCGGAACTGGAGAGGGAAAAAGTTCTAGAGCTGCGTCATGGTGCCAGGAGCGCTCTTTCTGGTGGCGGAGTGCGCGCAGACGAGTCCGGGCTGCTGCTTCCAGTGGGACCAGCTGAGAGCAGGGCTGATTTTATAGCCTGATGACGTCACACACTGGGACCAGCTGCCGCAGCGTGAATGGCCGCAAATCTGTATATTGAGAATTAATTCAATTAAGATAATCCGCACTGTGTGCGGACTTTAGGAAACTGTTGCTCGCTCACAACAAGTAATCCGATTATTTCATTGTCAGCGAAGGTATGATAATCTATAGACACATTTACATTCGGACAGCCCTTTATGGGATAAGTCACACCGGACAAAAGAAGCAGTTCAGAACCTTCAGATTGCAGGTTTTATCCGCTCTAGGCCGGAAGAACATTATGATAAGAAAATTTTAATGAGGAATTTTACGGTAAATAATAATTATCATCATTTAATAATAATAATTCACTCTACCCATACCTATCTAGGCCTGTTTATTTATGCCTTTTTATTCCTATGCCTTTTTATTCCTATGCCTTTTTATTCCTATGCCTATTTATGCCTCTCTATTTGTATATTCTTGGTGGGTTATTTATTCCTCATTTATTTGGTGTTGGTACTACTTTCTATGTGCTGGTGCTTTCTGTGTGCTTTTTTTCTGTTTTTGTGCGACGGAGAAGTTAATTTCATTGACGGAACTTCCTTAAGGGATCAATAAAATTCTACTCTACTCTAATTGTGGATTATTAATTTTAACACTGATCACACAACCTTTTTTTTTTTTAAATCCAGTAACGTCCCATTTATACAGGGAGTGTGTGATAATAAAGGAGGCCGCTAAAGTGAGTTTTGCGGGTAAACATCAACCTGTTGACCCTCAGATTTACGCGGATAACATTAGTGGACGTGCGCTAAAATTGTAATCAAAGCTCTTAAGTGCTTGTTTCTGTTTCCCCCACTTGAGGAAATCATTATTAGCCATATTTCCATGTGAGACACCGGGGGCGGTTTCATTTCATTACCCCAGCCTCCGCTCGCTGCTCCGCGGGGGAGCAGATCAGCGCGTCTCACCCCGACAGCAGCGCGTCCGCGGCGGACGACATTTCCACCCTGACGGGGATAAGATAACGAGCCATTATCGCCTCCATTCAGCCGGACAAAGACAACTTAGCGCATGTTTGTGCCGCTAATCAACATGAGCTGAGTGGTGTGTGTGTGTGTGTGTGTGTGTGTGTGTGTGTGTGTGTGTGTGTGTGTGTGTGTGTGTGTGTGAGGGGGGATGGGGGGCGTGGAGGAACGTGGACCCCCCAGTTCAGACCTTAATAGGACTTGCTGATTGCATTTAACGCTCAATGGGATCTTAACACATGTTCATGTCAGCCTGACAGATACAATTGATTTGACCACAGTTAAGATTCGAAAAAGAAACGCGCAGAGGAGAGAGACGGACGCAGTTGGAACTCCGCTTCAAGTCGGTCCTGTTTTTAAAAACACAATTCTGAATTTGAATTTTTTTTTTTTTTTTTTTTTTAAAGGCACGATTTTCCTGAAATCAAAGTTACAAATTAATCTCGCTCACTCAACCAAATACAAAAGACATTTGTGCAATTTCCTCTGGGATTAATAAAGTATATATCTATCTATTTACATAAAAACTGGATTCAAGTATAAATAAAAAATGGACCTAATAAATTATAGAGATCATTCTAAACAAACTAAAAAATATGCATAAATTAAAAAAAAACAATCCAACACAAGTACAGATTTTTGATACACCAGTTCTTAAAAGTTTCCAAATCACACATCGCTCAGTAAATGAAGTCGATTGTGAGTCTTGTTTCTATACATGTTCGTTTTAAAGTTTCACATCACAGTCTGAAGAACCTTCAACATTTTTTTTTTCCTATTTAAATTGCCATCTTTGTTTGACCCAAAAGGAAGTTTCAAATCTGCCATTCCTTCCTCTGATTTTTCCTGTGTTTTAAACCAATGATGTAGACCTGTTTGTTAAAAATGTGACTCGAGTCTTTGACAGTCAGTGAGAAACAGTTTCTCTGTGAGAACAGAACGGACTGTTTTCTGACACATTTGGATTAAATATGGAATTAAAACTGATGACAGCCTCAGCACAGTGTAAAATCCTCCATTGGAGATCTCCAACCTTTTTGGTAGCTTGTAGAAGTTTCAATTTTATTCATTTTTATATATCCTAGATTCACATGAAATGTCTCAAAGGGCTTAAGGCCTCCCATGAAGGACTCACACCCGGTACCAGACCAAGGTGAACCCTCCATGGTGTGTCAGCCCGATCTTTATAGGCTTATCTTTGTCTAAAATCTTTACCTATTAGTTTCTACATGTTTTTACCATCACTGTCACTGAGGCTGATCGATCTGACACGGAGTCGTTTGAACCTGGAGACTAACTCTCAACCAGGAACCGATGGGCATCATCGGGATTTAAAAGACCTTTACAATAAAAGTTAATCAGAGTCTGGTGCTGTGGGGTGACTCAATGAGAACACGCCCACAGCTGAGGACACGCCCACAGCGGAGGACACGCCCACAGCGGAGGACACGCCCACTGATGAGGACAGACCAGCATCATCCACAGGTGGTCCAAGAACCTCCAACACATGCCAAAGGGTGGAGATTTTTTTCTGTAATGCATTTAGACTCCACAAATGCGCCTGCAAAATTTCTCACATTAGAACGTCCACTTTTATTTAGTGGTTCTCTGAAAATCCAATAAATTGAATTAAAATCTTGTGGCTCTGATAAAAACCTGCAGATCTTTTAGTTTGTCACTCCCCAGATCCATTATGAATAAAAAACAATCAAGTCCAAGTCCCCAGAATTGGGTCAGGACCACCTGATAGCAATGTTAGTGGAGGATCAATGAAAGACAGTTGATACCACAGTATTGATATCACCAAATTGTTTTTGATTAACAATTCCCAGTTTTTAGCCTGCCTTCAACTTTATCTAAATTATTTTCCCAGTTTTTCTCTAAAATATTGTGGTATTTAAACCCACTTTGTTTCCATCCAAATTTAATCTGGGAGTCAAATCTCCTCCATTCCGTCTCCCAATAAGTGCATGACTCTTCGCCCAGTTGACTTTGGTGGAGGAGATTTCACTAAAACTCTGTATGGTTTATTCTAAAAATTCCACATCTTTGTGAATTTTAATCACGCCAACAATATCATCAGCATATGCGGAAATTTTAAAACCATAAATAGATGGGATTAATAAAAGCAGAGAGGCCTGCTTTCAGCCAGAGAGTAGAACATCCCTGCGAGGGGGCAGCCGTGTCTCAAGTGTGCTGTGCTTTAAAACGAGCACTTATGCCACAGTTAACCTACACTCTATATGTTTCCATTCAGGGTCTGAATCTTGGCAATAAAGTTAGATTGAAACCAAAACTTTCTCTCGTGTCCCACCAGTGCGTGTGCTCAACTCTATCAAAATCTTTTTCTTGGTCAATGGAAATAAGACCAAGTCCTGTATTGAATGAGCTTGAGAGTTCCAAAACATTCTGAATGTACATTATCTGTGATTACCCTCCCTGGTACACAGTAAGTCTGGTCCACATGAACAACCTGCTCCATCACTTTTCTTAGCCTGTTGGCCAAGACCCAAGAGAGGAATTAGTAGTCTGTGTAGAGGAGGGACACCAGCCTCTAGTTCCTGATGTCCTGAAAGTCTCAATTTCTTGGCAAAAGCACAAGAACCGCCTAGCTCGGGGCGGACGATTTTTTATAAGGCTGTCTCTGAGCACATAGAGCAAGTTTTCACTAATCACTGTCCAGAATTCTCTATAAAAGTCACTGGGCAGACCATCCAGGCCAGGAGACTACCTGGTTTCATCCCCTGTAGGGAATCAGGCAGCTCTTGCAGGGTGATGTCAGCATTTAGCATTCTGCCTCATCATGCTTACAGTTTTTGCAGACTGGACAGAAAATATGTCAACATTTCAGGTTTCTCAGCGTATTCAGAGTGAAAACTTTTTTCATAAAAATCTGCTGAGTATCCATGGATTTCTGCTCTATCCTTCAGCACTGTACCACCCGTGGATTGCAGATAATGAATCCACCTCCACTGCCCATTTTCCCTCTTTACCCCAAAGAAGAAGTGAGATGGAGCCACTTGTCTGTCAGAGTATCTGACAGATCTGATAAAGTAACCAGGGATGTTGTGAGTGTACTGTAGGCACAGATTTCTGATCTGGCTTTTCCCTGCATCCAAAATTTCTGCAGAGATCTAAGATCATTTTTTTGAGGGGGTGGGGGGTGGGGGTTAAACCATTCCAAAAGGCATTAAAAGCAGTTTTAAAGCATTTGTCAGGTAAAGGTTTTGTATTTAAGTGCCTGAAAGCAATTCCTGCTTTAATGATATTAATAAAAAATACCTCACTGGACTAGAGTGTGATCTGTGATCCATAAAAATATATAAATTTCTATAAAATTCTCAGTGTTCATTTTACCTCAAGAACGTAGTGCATCCCTTAGAATGCGCTTCAAGAAAAAATTGTGCATGCCAACATGAAGTTTATGCATCCTAAAAGTAACAACAGAATATACGGTAGAAGCGTACGCAGGGATTCAATTTTGCCAATAGTACAATATTAAAACCAAACTGTTAATTTTACTGATTTTATTAATAACAACATCATAACTGTTTAAGTAAAAAGAGAAGAGTAAAATTACATATTAGTTTTATCAAAGTGTTAAAGACTGATAATCATATAAAAAATAGTTTTAGAAATAAAGAAAGATCTAAAAACAGGTTGGTCAGTAAAAACTGGTTGATCTATTCTTTCTGTGTTCTTTAAATAAAATCTAATGATTTCTGATTTCTAAAAAGTTAGTGAAGAAATTTTCCACTTTGACCCTCAAACCTCTAGTGTCCATCAAGATTTTTGTTTGTTTATTTGTTTAGTTTTTCTGGTTTTAATAATTCCTCTTCCACCTTTATGTCCAACTTTTCCTTCTCCTCCAGCAGAGACTCCACCAGCCTGGCAGGAGTCTGTCTGGACCCCACCAATTCACCTCATGAGCTAGTATTTATATTATCAGTGTTTTGTGTGTCTGTCACCTCTTTATCCATTGTTTTATACCGTTTTTATGAACCGTCTAATCAAAGTTATCCACCTTGTATAGGGACCATCAGAACTTGTCTCCTGAAGGAGACGACGTGCTTCAGGTGGGGACTCTCGCACCCGGACGGAATCATTTTTATCGGCGAAAGGAGTTGATCAAGTCGGGACATGATGCTGTCAAAAATGTAAGGTGGATGTTCATGTTTATGAACAGCCACTTGTGTTGAATGAGTGCTGAACAGTGATATAAACCTGATATGTAGATTCATTCTCCATCTTCTATTATGCTCTCTATCAATAACAAAATATATTCATCACTCCTTTTTGATTTACAGCAGAGCTGTATTTACATCTCATCACTGAGTGTTTTGTTCTAACTGCATGCCCTTTCAAATTGAGGGTAATATTTAAGAATATGAATTAAAAAGGATCAAATTGCATTCATGCTTGTGACTTTTACCATAAAGCTGTCTCAATTTAGAGATACTAAAACATCTTTTTCAAATCAACGATATCTAAAAACATCTACACTTGACTCCTGAAATGTTCCTGTAAAAAGTCATATTACTCACATTTAAACTTAATTCTGATAAAAGGTTAATTCTTCTTTAAATACTATAATTTATTGTTTGAGTTGTATTTCTGCTTAAGGTGGAATACTGAATAGCCACACTTCACAATCACAAACAGCAGTATGTGAGCGTCTTTTATATCCAGTCTGCTGAGCACGCATTAGGTTCAGCTTGTCAAATATGGTTATTCTACATTTTTCTAGTAAATCGAAACAGGATTTTAAAGTTTTAAATTAGATTTCAATTTTATTTCCAACCAACATTCCAACTCAAATAATTTACAGGTTGAGAATTTTTGAAAGAAGCACTTTTGAGATTTTCTTCCTCCCCATGCAGGTCTGATAGATGCTGCTTGTTGGTGTTCTTTGATATGGAAACCTTTCCTCTATGCTGAAAAGCCTTTTCTGTAATACAGTCACACCGTGATTCCGGTCCAGTGGAGGGTGGACAAGGGAGAAAAAAAACAGGGTCATACGCTGTTATTATTTTCACATTTATTTCTATATTTTTACTTCCAAGTGGCAGTGAAAGGTGCAAGTCAAAAGGGATTGCTAGAAAACGAAATGTCCATTTGAAAATAAAAGCTGAGGAAAAGTGCAGCAAAGGCAGCACTTATTGGTGAATAGAAGTGTCAATCAGGTTGCAGATGGAGGATGGAGAGTGTGAAAGATTAAAAAAGGCAAAAAAAAAAAACGGAAAAAAAACCAGAAGCATCTTTATAAACCAGAGTCCTGATCTGTAAAATCTGGTTAAATGTGGTGAATACAACAGGGGTACTTGGTAAAGCATCATTCCATAGAGGAGGTAAATACATACCATAAGCTGTCCAGGATGTTACTACGATGTCCTGTTTCATTTTACTGCAAAAGCATCTGCATTGATGAACTGGAATATCTCCTCCAGGAGCAAAAATATAAAGTAGGCTTTTATAATACATAAGTTTGAATAATTTCAGCTCACATTCAAAGGTATTTATTACTTCATCTATTTAAACTGCTTCAAATCATTCAAATATAACAGCAATGAGATGTTATAAGAGCTATTAGATACTGTAACAGCTATATATGTAAGATACTTTTATAATCACTGTTATAATGTTTGTATAGGAAAAATATATCTGTGATATTACAATTCTTTTGAAACTATGCTGAATTATGTACATACAGAGAAAACTCCGGTTCTTTAGGGGGCGTTAGTGAAACATTTTTCCACAACCATTGCAAAAAGCTAAAATCTCCACACAAATGATGCTCTGGAAAAACAGTAGCTTATGTTACTGAAGTTTATGAACTCCCTAGAATTTGCTAAATGAGCTAATATATTTTATAAACCTTATTTATGCTGGTCTCTCTCCTGGATGTTCTGAAGTCAAATATAGAAGTCAATTCAGTTTCAATAAAAAAATTACCCATGTCTGTACGTGAAAATTATGAAGTACAAATTTTTTGATTCACCTTCATTTACTCAGAAGAGTTTATGAACATTTTTCTACTGTAACTTTAAATCTAGACAGTTCCAGGAGGTATTGTAAATTTTACCCTTTGACTAACATAGAAAATACAAATGTTTTGTCAACATTTTAAAGCTTGGAAAAATTTGAAGCTGAAAGGATGAATGTACTGTATAATGAAATTAAATGAAAATGAACAAACTGAAAATGTGGAATTTTTAAATATTTTGTCAAATGGAATTTAGCCTTTTTAAACAAAAGTATATATTCGTTCATTCATTTATTCATTTTGCTGAAGACAACACAATCAGTAATCCTCTCACGTTTACGCTAGAGTCCATCCCAGGCAGGTTACACCCTGAATAAGGCACCAGTTTATGACAAGGCCAGGCTATATTTTATTTCATTAAATTTATTCAAAATAAAATTTCATTCATCATTTCTGAAATGATAAAACCTCTAAGTAGTAAATAGACACAAGTCCAGCAAATGTCTGATATTATAGTTTACAGAAAAAAATATTCAAGTCATTATATTTGAGGCGTTAAACGCTCCAGAGCAAAATAAAGCTACAGTTAGGATGCAGTTCTGAATCTGCTGGTTTTATTGTGGACACTGCTTCTTTCTAAACTTCTCCTTTTTGCGGGAATGGCCCAGCACGTAATTCACTGTCCACAATAAAACCCATGTGTTGCTCAGAACTGCACCGCCCGCCCCCATTATATTTAAGCGTAGGACCCTCTGCTTCTCAAACCAAACCGCAAAGTGCCTGTGGCCTGACCACATATTCAATAGCTGCCTCACACATCTCAGCGCTTCAATCACAAAATGTAGTTTTTGTTCAATAAATGTATACTTTGCACATGAAGTACATGTATGAAAACATGAAACATGAAGGCTGTGAATGATTCATATGTCTTCTTATAGGTACACAGCTTCTTGAAATGCAGTTTAATGTGACTCCTCATTCATCATCATTCAAAGCTGAACAAAGTCAAATCACAGAAACAACCTGAATTAATAAATAAAACAGACAACATGAGGAATTTGGAGCACATATATTGAAAATAAGCAGAATGTCACTTCATATTTAAAATGTCTCTCTATCCACTCCTCGTGGCACAAAAGATGACACATGAACTTCACCAAATACAGATATATATTTAACCATTTTGCAGATTTATTTATATTTTGAATTGATCTTTCTCTTTTGTAACTTTACTAAGGAGAATGAGAGAAAAAATAATTTCAGAGAAAAATAGCTGAACAAATTATAATTTTTTTGGACCACTTCTGTGTATCACTGATATAAGTAATTATTCTTTTTTTCTTTTTTTATTTCACAACTATCTAAAAGCTAAATAAATTTACATCTCAGGTCATCTGTGGCTCACTCTGAATGGACAGCATCTGTTGGAACTCAGTCCACAAGGACTTGGCTTGGGGACCAGACGGTAGTCGGTTCAAGTCCAGCATGGATTACCTCCTGAGCACTTCTGAGGTGCCCTTGAGCAAGACACCCAACCCATAAACTGCTCCCAGAGTGTTGCTACGTGACTCAACCCTTTCTCTCCATTGATCAATTAATTAAAACTGATGTAAAAACAAGACATTTTATAAAACACAAGACATTCATGATTAAAATTCATATATTTCCAAATATACATCAACACATTACAAACCTACCATTAAAACCTACCGTATCAAACACTACACTAATGCCTCCACAGCTGGGACTGGTACCCTGTGGTGCTAAATCTGATGTGAATCAGCGGACTAATTTGCATCCCATAAATTTGTAGATTTATCCAAAGATTTCAAAAATTCTCTGCATGACTCTGACAGTGTGCTGCACAGATGAGATCAATAGAAACAAATCAGTGTGTTTCTATTTTCTGTGGTTTTCACAATGAAATGCACTTTAGAGGTCCGTGAGTCTGTTGAGCATTAGGCTCGATTTTCCTCAGAAACAACCCTGAGCTGCTGTGGCCAGAGCTAGAGTTCGAGTTCAGTTTTCAACAGTCACATGAATATACACAGTCTTCAAAGTGGGTCAAATGCAAATGTTCATTTTCCAAACGGCAGTTTCATATCTGCTATTGAGCCGTTGCCCGTGTCCAGTCATTTTCGACTTAAATGGTTTCAATTCAGTGGTAACGTCATGCTGTCAGAGGACAGAAAAGGGGCTGCCACTTTCTCCAGGGGTCATCAATCATTCATTATAATCGGAATCCATCAACCAATCCCAGTAATTACTGATTACAGGCAGCCCGTCATGTGGTAGAAACAAGGAAACACACACGCACACACACACACATACAAACACACTGCCGTCTGAGCGTGTGTCATGTCAGAAATCAGAAACACATTTACACATTAGAGGGTCTGGAACACTCCCTCATCGTTTCACAGAGGTGCTACTTAACACACTTTGAATTATAAGAAATTCAAATCAGCTCTACAGGCTGTGGCAGCAGCATAATGGAACCTCCAATTATTCTATGAAAACAAGCCCGTGCAAACGCAGCCGGAATGGATTGAACACATTAGAATTTAAAACTCAGCCCTGTCTTAATGCAAACCGCACTTTAAAACATCCTTAACATATCTGCATAAAACTGCCATGCAGTGTGTGTGAACCAGCTCGCACAGCACTCACCCTGAAATACTTCATTCATTTGATTTTCAGTTTTACAAAAAGTCCTACACATGGAAGGGTATACTGTATATATCTTGCAGATTCTTGCTTAATTCTCCTGTGTACAATGAAATACAGCGATGTCCGTAACATTTCTGATGCGATTCATTTCAGATTCAAAATAAAAGCATCTGGATAAACATGGATCCTTTCATACTTTTTTAAACTCATTGTGATGCTAACAGTGTGGTTTTCTAACAGATGAAGGCTATATACAGTCTATCTATCTATCTATCTATCTATCTATCTATCTATCTATCTATCTATCTATCTATCTATCTATCTATCTATCTATCTATCTATCTATCTATCTATCTATCTATCTATCTATCTATATATATATATATATATATATATATATATATATATATATATATATACACACAGTATTTTCCGCCCTATAATACGTTCCTAAAAGCTTTTAATTTTCTCAAAAACCAACAATGCACCTTATAATCTAGTGTGCCTTATGTATGGAAAAAGGTTTAAAATAGGCCATTCATTGAAGGTGTGCCTTATAGTCCATATATATATTATATATACAGTATTTATATTTTATGTATTATATATACTATATATATGTATATAATTAAAAACACATACACACACATATGTGGTATGAGAGTGAATGTACATATTGATCATTTGTTAAGCTTCTGTCATTCATTCTAAGATGCAGTAAGAAACAGTAAAAGCACACAACACCTTCCAGGTGACGCAGCTTTGTTACTTAATTCTTTTTAATTGACAGTAACACAGTTAGAGTGTACTGGCAGTACGTTACGCTTCAATAAAATTGAAATGTAAGTAAATTTGCAGTGAACGTAATTTCACCACAAATTAATCTGTGGAATCTTCCCGGCTGTGTTATTCTCACAGGGAATCAGAAAATCTCGAGGTCTTTGTCGCTGCACCTTCAGCAGGAAGTCAGCTCTCTGTTAACTGCGCCTTCCATGATGGAGCGTGGGGGCCACAGCAATTTGCAGCCTGCCTCATTGATAAACACCAAGTGTGATGGCATACCACCAAGACCCAGGGCAGCAGAGGAGGGGGAGCACAGTGGAGTCCTGAAACAGAACCAGATTGTTGAGATCTGGGAGGTATTACCTAGCCAGCACCTGGCCTGAGAGGCTCCCACCCCTCTGTGTAACTTAATCTAAAAGCTTAACTCCGTCGAGCTACTGGCAGAGGTCCCCATTAATCCAGTGCAGGTGCCAAACATACCCCGGCTGCAAAGTGTGTGTGTGTGTGTGTGTGTGTGTGTGTGTGTGTGTGTGTGTGTGTGTGTGTGTGTGTGTGTGTGTGTGTGTGTGTGTGTGTGTGTGTGTGTGTGTGTGTGTGTGTGTGTGTGAGGGTGTGAGAGAGAGAGAGAGAGAGAGAGAGAGAGAAAGAGAGAAGAGGGGTGTTTTAACACATGTTTGCCTACATTTTCAAAGATATTCAAGATTAATAACATCAATAACATAAACAGCAAGCGAGTCCGTCGGATGAGAGAAATCAAGCGAGACGAACTGTTTTCAGAGTACGATGATGTAAATCCTTTCAAATCCTCCAGGATCTAATGAAGAATGGATCTGAGACAGTAGCCCACTTAAACTCCCCGTGAATGAAATCTGATTTTTAACAGTGCCACCATTGTCGCTTAAAAATAATTTACCAGAGCAGCTGAAAATCTTTAATATCCACTGATGACAGAATGGAATTAGTTAAATATTTTTCCTCCAAACTCTCAATTTTCCTGCGTGTTGTGGAAGCCTGGGCCCTAATCCCATCTTTATACGGCTTCAGCATCAGCCCCCATCAGAAACACACACACGGGTTGCCAGCAACCCTAGAGACCCCTTTTCTGAGGTGAGGTGCATTTGTTCAGCAGCCCTCAACGTGCCCTTTGTTGGGCAGCTGGGGGTGGGGTGGGGGGGTGGTGGGGGGTCAGGGGTTTGGTGTGCCAGGATGAAGAGTTATTCAGGAGCCTGAGAGTAAATCCAGTATTACATTTAAACCATGTAATAATTACCATCATTACTGGCAACTGGAGCATGGAGATGACCAGCCTGCACTCTTAAACCCAAAGCCAGCGCTCGCCGTTCCCTGAGACGTTTGTCATGCACATAATTCAATAATCCTGGAAATACATATTAACATTCCCCTGCAGCTGAAATCTGTCAGAGCTTTGGCCTGTAGTGTGCCGTCTCCCATGAGTTTACAAGGTCAACTTCCATATTTCCCTCCTTCTTTTCCAAGAGGAGGAAGAGAGGCTTTTACTAGAAGAATCTGTAAAATTCAATTACAGTGCTGAGTTGGGTTAGGCTTAATTCAAATAGTTCCCCCACGGTGTATTTTAATCACACAGAGACATGTTAAGAAGCAATGCACAGTCCTGGAGATATTTATTTACTGCTGTTGGTACGTGAGCTGATCCTGTTAGAGGTTGGTCTACTGGGTTCATTCACCGCATCGCCCTCATGAGGCTCTTGACGACTGAAGTAGACGGTCTATCTGTCGCGGTAAACAAAACCTGGTAATGCTTTAAGCCCCCTGTTCAGCCTTAAGCTGCATCCTTCCATGTATGTTGTTATTGGCACATAACTACTGCTGATTTCCATCACAGGTTGGTAATTCAATAAGAATGAGGGCATTTTGAGAGATAGCCTTGAACGAATTCACTGGGTTATGTTATGGTTAATGTAATACTGATTTTATCTGCGTTTGTGGAAAAACGCCTGAGAGATGTGCAGATAATAAAAAAGCTCAAAATAAACGGCAACAAAGTTCCCCAACTCAAGCTCATTTTCTCATCCCTTAAAATCAAATGCGCTAATGCAAAACAGCACGAGCCACAGTGAACCCTGAAGCCTATGCGGATGATGCATTTATGTATTTATGTGAGCAAAGTGAAGAAGCATTAATTACCTTTGTGTGAACTCCATAAACTGCACTAACCATCTCCATGACGTCCATCACATCCAGGGCAGATTCTGATTCCATAGTGTCTCAATTCAATGTCATCTGCATACGACCGTCATTTTTAAAGCAAGTACTGTATTTTCTGGACTATAAGTCGCTACTTTTTTCCTAGGTTTTGAACCATGCGGTTTATACAAAGGTGCGGATAATCTGTTGGCTAAAATTTCTAAACTTTATTACAACAATGAGAGGATCTAATTGTAAAGAACTGAAAGTACACATGAGGACAGGATAATAAAGACTTAAGGGAGAGTAAGGCTTGAGAAAATGTTCTAAAATCCAATCTTGAACTCTGGTTGGGCTGCTACGGATGGTTTACAAATACAAATACTGCTGGGTGTCATGTGTAGCAGTGAAATAAGTGTGATAATATTTTATAATTTGGCCCAAATGTATTAAATAACGTCATAAAGCGCGTTAATAAATAACGAAGGACTTCTGAGTCTGTTCAACTCCGACACTGAAGAAGACGACTTCATGGATTTCAATGAAGATGAAGATGATTAAAGTGACTGAAATGAAATGAAAGTAAATAAATGTTAAAAATGTTATTCTATTTTGTTTCTGTTCCGTTTTAATCGGCAAAGTTGCTGCCGTGTTAAAAGACACTGTCCGGAAAGAATCTGTTCAGGTACATACGTGTACATTTACAGTACAAAATCATTCTGTACAGGCAGTAAATATCTAATTTTTCAAAATATATATCTGCGGCTTATAGTCCGGTGCGGCTTGTATATCTTTTTTAAAAATTTATTCTAAAAATAGAGCGGATGTAGCTTATATACAGGTGCGCTCTATAGTCCAGAAAATACGGTATTTTTCTCCAGGGCCGTAGGGAGTCTATTTGAACGGTTATATTATGCTGTTAATATCTTTTTTGCAAAAAAAATCCTGATTGAAGTGTTAACACGCTCATTCAAACCATGTGTACTTTTATTTTAACACAGAGATCTCCTGAAAACATTCCAAATAATTCATACATGTTATCCAAAAGGTCGTCGTGATTCCTGGGCCTGTTCTTCAGTCTCATTAAGGGGGTGTGGTGGTGGTGGGAGGTGTGGGGGTGAGTGTGAAATCCCTGCTGCTGTTTACACCTGCAGCAGACTACACATCCACACCAGGGATCGGCTAGGAATCTAACTAATTGGGTCTTAACTTCCAGGGAGAGAGACAGAAAGAATAGTCTCTGGCAGGGATTTAGTACAAGTTAGGAAGGAAAGAAAAGAGTCTATTTGAACTCCATTTGCCTTAATTCCTCCGCAATGAAAGAGATGGAGTGAATGAAATATCCTCAGATCCATCCTGTTTTATTTCCACTAAATCTGCAGTGAAATTTAAGCATCCCGCCCAGGCAAGAGAAGGGGAACGCTGGGATAAAGTTTCAGAGTGCTGCCAAAGAGACTCAGGACACGTTTTGGTGGTGAGCGATGATATTTTAAAAATGCAATTGTTTCTGAAGACTGCATATCAAGTTGCATATTGATTTCTCGTCAGATTCAAAGTTATTTAATTATGCTGGGGTTGATACAAAATAGTCTACATCTTACCATTTTGTTTTGTCACTGCAAGAAATAATACCATTTAGTTCACTGAATACACGGTCCTTTACATTCCAGCCATCGGTAAGAGTCATCATCATTGATGAAGCTGCTCTAAGTAGGTGCAGATAGTCAATACAAATGCTAACAGAAACCTCCTCAGTGGATTCCATTGACAAACTCTGAGACGAGCCAGTTGGAGCCCCCGGGAGTCACCTAATCCCATCTGAGTGAGAATGGGCCAGTAAATAGGCCTGAAATCAATCTGACAATAGCAGCTGTGTGTGTGTGTGTGTGTGTGTGTGTGTGTGTGTGTGTGTGTGTGTGTGTGTGTGTGTGTGTGTGTGTGTGTGTGTGTGTGTGTGTGTGTGTGTGTGTGTGTGTGTGTGTGTGTGCATATATGTGCAGTATATATGAAGAGTTAATAGAATTACTGATTTTTTCCTTCTGTCTTTTCTTTTGGACACCGGCCCCGGTCATTGTCTGCAGCATTTTAAACTCAGACATAGACTGGGAACACAAAAAAAAGGAACAGAACTACTATACATCTGATGCACTTGGCACTGGACTATGACAGGTTTCCCCAAAAAAGTTTTTTGTCACAAGAGTGAAGGTGTGTAAATTGACATAGCCATTGTGAGCCATAGAACTTTCTTTTTTACAAACACAAACACACTGCAGACTAGAAACAAGCAAACTGACAAGGAGATGGTGTCACAGGTGTCACAGGTGTGGTGGTGCAGTGGGTGGCACTATTGCCTAACTCTATTGTCTCTCTCGCTCTCTCTCTCTCCCAGAAAGTAGTGCATCCCTGGGATGCACTTCAAAAAGATTAACGTTTATGCATCCCAAAAGTAATAACAAAATATACGATAGAAGCGTACGCAAGGATTGAGTTTTGCCAACGGTTAATATAAAAACTAAACAAACTTAATTTTAATGATTTTATACATAATGACATCATAAGTGTTTTAAAAAAAGAGTAGAATTACATATTATTTTTATCAAAATGTTAAAGCCCGGTGGTCATTCTTTAAAAAAAATCAGTTTTAAAAATAAAGATTTGCTTTTGAATCAATAGTTTTCTTTGCCTTTAATTCATATACAGAAATCTTTCGCTTGTTAGTGCTTCAAGCTGCATGGCTTCACTACATCGCAAATTTTTAGTAGTTAGTCACATGATACCATATGCGCATTCTATTGGCTGACAGCATCCATGAAACATAAAAGTGCTTTAAATAGTCTATAACTGTGTGGGAAAAGATAATACAGATATAAGGAGGTTTAATATCAGTTTGGGGAGCGTTCATAAACATTTAAATTACCTTAAACAAAATAAATAACAAAAATAACAAAATAACAAAATAAATAGTTTGTCTCTACATGAAATTTATTTTAAGCTGTACCCTCATTATTTTGTCTTGGGTGCTGACGTGGAAACAATCGCGTACATTGCGGTACAAGTGTTCAGATTTTTGCTGGTTTTTGCTTGGCTTCTTCTGCTTCTTTATCTGTACTATCCACAGTAATATCTGTCTCTTTTTCTTCATTAGCTTTTTATTGTTTTTTAGTCAAGAAAGCACTCATTGTCACGACTTGTCGCTCTCTCACTGCAGTGTGTGAAATGGGCAGACGTCGTGTCGCCGTTTGGTCAATTTCGATAAGGCTGACTCACACAAGTGAGTCTCGTGATGAAAACTTGCACAAGATCAAAAAATAATGGTGATTTCTGGTTTAGAAATTTAAGTGTAGAAATGGATAAATTGTGAACACTTTTGTTGAATGGAAGTGTATTTTTCCCAATATTATATCGCGGAAAAAGGTAGTATTGATTTTTTTTCATTTTAAGTATTTAAAGCTTGCGTCCCAGGGATGCACATGGGGGGTGGGGGGGTGGGGGGTGGGGAGTGTTTAAACTGCCCATCAGATGTCAGATGGTCAGATGCGAGGATGGATGACACCATCGGGAGATGTAGCTTTTAAACCCCATAAACCACCTGAGCTGTGTGGAGTGCAGCTCTGTGACAGTTAGTGCTCCAGTTTGACAATAATTGGTTTTCACACATTTGTGTTAGCGTAGTCGTGAAGGCTTGAGCCAACTTTTCCTCGTCTCCTGATCCCTGACGTGACGTTTGGCTCTCAGAAATATAAAGCCACAGCGGGGGCTCACAGAAAGGCATGGAGCCCACTTCTCCACCCTTAACTCTGCACTCTGTCATTTGGAACAATAATAAACAAGCACAGAGGAGAGCAAAGACCTGCTGAAATCTATTACAAGGGAACAGTGTGGTTATATGGCTGTGAAGGGTGGGGTGGTGGGGGGGCAAGTCAACATCGGTGTAATTCCAAATGCCATGCTGATCCAGGCCAGGCCGACCACATACACTTATCTGATCCTTACGGGTGGTCCGACCAGCGGCACCACGTTAGGGCTGAACCTCGCACCCTCAGGTGATCCAAACACCAGGGAAATGGGAGCATGCAGTCATAGAACGGGGTTTCTTGTCAAGATGCTTGCCTCGGTCACATGACTACCTTCTTAAAGGGGCCGCTAACACAGAATACATTACTGCTAAACTGAAACTCCAAAGTTAGCAAAAGGAACAAAAAATGGCGCAAAATTATGAGGATGCTGCTAATAAAGTTGATACACATTGGATTCATGTTTGTTATTATATTTGCAAAAAACACAGTTTTTATGCTGGTCTTATAATTTTATTTTATTGTATTTATCCACCACACCTTAAACGCCGGTCCGTGAAAATATTAAAGCAGTCCATGGCGCAAGGAAGGTTGAGGACCACTGCTATAGAGGACCGTTTGTTTTATATTTTTGATAAATTCAAATTTTAAAAATGTATAACCTATTTAAATCTAAATTTATCTCAGATTTCTTCAAACTTTACAATTTTTTTTTGAGTAATGTGTGAGAACATTCGTCCAGATGAGGTTTTATGCAAAGGCAAAGCAACATTCAGGATTTTACTGATGACTTTAGAGTTTGAATCACTGTAACCAGTTCATTGAGTAATGAGGGAAGTGGGACTGCAGGACAAAGATAAAAGAGTTGTCAGGACAAAGCTGGCAGCTGTGGCCTGTAATCCTGACTCAATTTAAAGGGGTTATATTATGTAATAAAACATATTTTCTCGTCTCTACATAGAGTGGTCTTCCCTCACCCTACCAATTTCTAGAATGAGGAAAACAAAGAGGTTCTGTATCGACTGTTTAGCCACAAACTGGTGAAAAGTTGCTCAAACACATTGATCAGAAATGGCTCATTTTTAATGACGTACCGCTACGTTGCCTGCAAGTTTTGGTTGTGTGTGTGAACCACTTCACTTCAGCTTGCTTCAGCAATGAGGGTCTGGTCAAAAGTTATTTTGCCGTGAAACTGACCATCATAAAAGGATCAATCCCAACCATACAGGACCCAGCAACTGCCCCCAAGCCAAAGGTAAGTGTGGCCACGTTTTTATACTAGTTACAGTTGCCTATGAGTATGGTGAAGTCAGCTTATATTTGCTAACTAGTTAGCTCTGCTTCGGTCCACTCTGGTTGTTGCTTGGTCGTCCCACTAAAATGTCTGCAAACATGCACAGAGGCCTGGAGACAGAGCTACCAACATGGACTGTAGTCGTAGAGTTTGGAGACATTAGCTTTTGTTAGCTGTTTTCAGATGTCTGCTATCAGTGGGGGGTCGGTTGGGGTTGGGGGGCTGGGAACAGAAACAGTTTCTCACATCTCAAGGTTAACAAACCTGAGATGTGTATGTGTGTATATTTGTGTAGCCTGCCTATGTGTGTATGTTTGGGTCCGATGTGTCCCCGACGACACTCCCAACCCATCAACATAGTGACTAACTGTCACTGTCTCAGCCTTACCTAGCCTCCATTACCCATGAGTCTCATGTAATGGTGAACCACACACGATCTCATAGGTGTTGGTTTATTAAGCTTTATACGTTATGGCTGAATGCCCAAAATTCTACCTAATGCACCCTTTTCAGTAGATAACCTGAACTAACTGGAGTAAGTTAAGAGACGCTGAGCCATGAATAACAGGTAGCTGTAGCTGGATAGTGTAAAGATTTTAACATGTATTCAATGACAAAAATGTCTGGAGTCGGTCTAGAATCTAGACTTCATCTAGACTCTAGATGAAGTCTTTAAACTGAGCCGATCCCACAAACGAAAGAATGTACAGATAATTAAGGTACTAAAAGGACGAACTAACATGTTAATCTCTGAACACTAATAGGAAAACAAGGTGGACAAAAGGTTTCCAGAACAGCGTCCAAACAAATTTTCGTGCATGAACTACCAGGAACTTTGTCTTCCACCTCTTTTATCACTGACATTGAGACCTATCATCAGTTACTACTTTAAGGTTCATTTCTCTAATATTAGCCAAGTTCATTTGTGTTTATTTGATAATAATTGAAGTTATCAAATAAACCTAACTTGAACTTGAACTTTTGTAAACTATACCTGGTTTGAAGCTTAAGACAGCTCTGTTCTCCTCAGATGAAGCTGCTTGCTTTGTTAAATTCTACATTTTGTCGGATTGTAAAGGAAAATGTATTGTATATAAAATAGATCCTAACATGTAAAACCAGTAGACTATCTCCAGAATATGCAAGAAATAAAGTCTTCTCTACAATATAAGAATTTGGATTTGATGTGTTCATTTTCACACCTCTGTGCACAAACTAAATATAGAGAAAAAAGTGAATGGTACAAAATAAGAAGCAAGCTCTGCTATAACTATACACAACAGACCTACAGTATACACAATTAATAATTCCTTTTCATCAAAACATTTCTGAAAAGTCAAACTTCTGAGTGTTTGACCTGTCATAAACGACACTTTCCTAAATGTTTATTGGAAGTCATAGAGTGGTACGTATGTATTTTATCTTGCCTATCTAAGTCGCCTGGCTAATACGTCTAAAATCTACAGCATTATCCACATTAACTGTGTTCCACAGGTCAGCTCTGAATTATGGACAGTCTGTGTAATTTGGATCTAAATAAAAACAGATGGCATTTCATCATGTCCTGTAAAGCGCTCATATTAACCGAGCTGTAACTTAGAATGTTCCACTAAATGCATCATTGCTCCCCCTGCAGAAGAATTAAAGCGTTGCGACACTTCAGCAGCCATCCAGCTGTGTTCGACATGAGAAAATCAAAGAGGTGAATCTGATCTCAGGCTGCAGGAAGCCAGCTCTAGCCTTTGCAGTGAACCCAGCTGCCTTAATGTATGAGTTTGGTGTAGCCGGAGCAAAAAATATACATACTTATGAACAACTCCCCCCATTCGTCTTGCTTCTAGTGACAGATGAGGGTGGCCAATGAAACCTGCCTTTTCAAGGGCTGGTCCGTATGAAAATAATTATAGTGCATGAGATGACTTTCTTTGACGAGGAACAGGAGAACTAATACGTTATCAATATGCACATTAACTTTCATAAAGCAAAGCTTCTATCATTCCTCTGTGTTATTACATGAAATCGTCTTTTCACAGACGGCTTTTTTTTTTAATTTATAAAGAGAATCAAAAGTTTCATTGTATTATACAGGTGCATCTAATAATAACAAATAAAATAAAAGTTCATTTCAAGCCTGTAGCACCTTCTCCTTCCACACTCTACCCTACAGCCATCATTTCATGAATTCGCTTTGCTTCACCTCTCTGTGAACACCTAACCCTTGCATCAGTCATCTTCTGGCTTCCCCTCCTTGTGGAAGGAGTGAATGAGAAGTAAAAGAGAAGTAAAAGAAGTAATAGATTAATTAAACTAAGTAAGAACATAGAACTCTAAATATGCTTTAATCGGATATACATGGTCGCCAAATTCAAAGTCGAGTCAAAGTCATCTTATTGTCGGTTCTGCCTCATATATTTGACACATTGAGGATTGAAAAGCCATTTCTCTTAACCACTGTGCCAACATAAAAAGTTGAATGTAATAAAATTTGAAATATAAATTGACTCCAAGTCAGGTCCTCACTGTTTTGGACCTTGAGAAACCTAAAAGCTGCTCTCCAGTTTGTTTTTCTTTGGTAGTATTTACTCATAATTTATAGTACGTGTCAGCGGCTCTTAAGAACCTTATTCTAAAAGTTGCCCGGGGGGGCAGAACAGCACTGAACAGAGCAGCTGACGTCACGGAGTGGAGAAATTAAGTCACCTGAAGTATTTTCATATTGAAGGAGTGACAGGCTTTCTAAATTTGAAATTCAAACAGACATTTTAGTTTTCGAAAAAGTAAGAAACAACTGAAAAGAAAAAGTTTTTTTTTTAAATAATAATTTAATATTTATATACTGTATTTTGGCTATTTGATAATCTGTCAGACTCGCTGTACTCGGGTCACCAAGTTGATGACCACACACACATTGTGTACAGTTTGCTGAGCAAAGCAGAACTTAGTCTTGTCTGCATGCAAACAGTGCTTAAAATAACAGATGATATCACTCAGAACGATTGAGTTTTTGTATTGCAAATGTACTAGTTATGTAGTTATCTTGTTATTTTTTTCTACCACTTTTAGCCAATATTCACTTCCTGAGCATCATGCTATTTTGCAGCTGAACTGAGATTTTTAGTTTCTGAAATCTGGGGATGAAACCAATAGTCAACTGAGTTCTGTTTACAGGAAATAAAATAGGCAGGTGATGGCATTGTTTCTTCTTCTATGGACAAGACGGACACTACAGTGGTGTATTGCTGCTCTCTACTGGTTGTTAATAAAGATGCTTTACTAAACAGATACTCATCAGTTACTTCATGTTAGTCCACTTATCGGGTTAAGTAAAGATTTCAGAGGAAAAAAAACTGTCTATCCATCTCACATCATATGAAATCAGTGAAAGGATGTAACCTGGTTGTACAATATATATATATATACTGTATATATATATATTTTTTGTTGTTGTTGTTGTTGTTAAATATGAAAGAGAATAAAATACTGAAAATGTATTCTGTTGGGTACTGGTACCAAATTCAACACCAGGACCAGTAATATTTCAAGATTAAATGGGACAAAATCATAAAAAATAACTGTTACCCTGGGACTTTGTGTCATATCATACATTAAGATTCAAGTATGTCCCACCATGCATGATCACTCACAGCCAGTTTAACTTTTACATTTTTAAAGTTATACACGGGTTGAAATAGCTTTGTGTTCTATCCATCCTCCTGTGAATGAAAATTATAGCAGATCTGCAACAGCAAATACATTTCCCTGCAGCTACAAACCATCTGACAAGGTAAATGACAGCCCAGTTATTTCAAACCCACTCACATGTCGAAACGCGCTATATGAAAGTTTCATATCCCCACATGAGGTTTGGGAAATCTCAAGTATGTGAATGAGAAATGAAACTTGGCAGCAGATCACGCTCAGACTATCTGTTCCACAGAGTCGGGGGTTCAGCCGGTCCGCTGGATGTCCACAAATGAGTTTTAGCATTCGCATCAAGCCAGAATCACATAGCAGACATAATAATTTGATAACAGTATGCACGTTATGAACACAGAAATATATTCATTTGGCCACTTACTAATGCAGCACCGGCACAAACATGCCCATCTATGTAGCTGATATTGCTCTCAGCCATGGCTGCGTAAGATTGTACTGATAGAGGAGATGTATTGCGGATAGAGAATTAAATGGCATACCTCTTGCCATTATCCCTAATTTGTTTCATACTCATTACATGTGGTCCCAGTTACTCCATTTTTCTGTTATTTCTCCTCTCAGCGGACTCTTATTTAGTTGGAAGAAATGTAGTTTCAACGAGGAGATCCTGTGTTTAAAGAGAGGAAATGCAGTCTTGGCGCTTGAACATACTACGGAATCCAATACCTGATTGTCATCTGATGAAATTGTATTTTTGGGCAAATGATAATGAAACTGGTCACCAGGAGTATTTGATAAAGAAGCTGACACGCCCTGATTTAAAGTGAAGTCAGCATGTAATCCACATTCTGAATTATTATGCAAATTTTATTTAAGCGTCATAAAATTTCATAAACATTTTTTTGGCTTTTCAATTAAAATCGTGAATGTCTCAGGACTCCTTGGATTCCTGTGATAAACTGTTTGCCATGTGAGCCCAATTACAGGTAGAACTGCTAAAGAATGATGCACACCACCATTTTCAAGCAATATGAAAAAGAAAATGGATCTTTCTCCTGCTGAAAGGGAATAGTACTTTCATATTAGAATAGTAATGACTTTTGAATGATCTCAAATGGTGATTATAGATTGAAATTTAACAAATAATGACTTACGAGCCACCTCTCAGAACAATTTTGTTTATATGTGGAGGACTACCTGCTTTGTTACCTTGCTTTGTGTAGTAATTAGGCCTTCTTTGGTATATTTAGATATAAGTCTTCTATTACTTGTAAGCATCGACTTACAAACATCTGACTTACAAACATTCGTAGATACAAACAAATGCGTGCCGTCATATCTGACGAATGCAGTTCCTCTGTCTGCCACACCTCCCAAAGAGCAGCACTGTTGCATTAACGCATCCCTGTGATCATCTCAGAGCGTCAGGCATCGGTAATTGGTTCCTACTAAAAACTGTTTTATTTTAAACTTATCAATATGTACACGAAATTTAGTGGTTTACATCACGGATGTAGCTGACTGTCTGTTGCTGTTGAATGAGCTTTAAAAACTGATTTAGAGTTCTTTTAAGCGACTTTTTCTTTTCATCAAGGATTAAATTACAGGGAGTAAAAATTTACCATAAATTAATCTGAATTAAAATGATCACATGAATCACAAGTGACATTTAATGGTAGATACCGGAATGTAGCCGCAAGAGGGCACAAGCCAGTGTCTTATTGTGCCGGTCCCAAGCCCGGATAAATACAGAGGGTTGCGTCAGGAAGGGCATCCGGCGTAAAACTTTTGCCAAATCAAAGATGCGAATCAAACATATGACTTCCATACCGGATCGGTCGAGGCCCGGGTTAACAACGACCGCCATCGGCGCTGTTGACCTACAGGGCGCCGGTGGAAATTGGATTACTGTTGGTCGAAGAAGGAGAGGAGGAAAGTGTGTTCGCACGAAGAAAGAGAAGAGGAGCGCCAAGAGTATAGGACTAAGAGTAGGGACGTTGAATGTTGGAACTATGACAGGAAAAGGTAGAGAGTTGGTCGACATGATGCAGAGGAGGAAGGTAGACATACTGTGTGTCCAGGAGACCAGGTGGAAAGGTAGCAAGGCTAGAAGTTTAGGAGCAGGGTTCAAGTTGTTCTATCATGGTGTAGATGGGAAGAGAAATGGAGTAGGAGTTATCTTGAAGGAGGAGTTTGTTAGGAATGTCCTGGAGGTAAAAAGAGTGTCGGATAGAGTGATGAGTCTGAAGCTAGAAATAGAAGGTGTGATGTTCAATGTTGTTAGTGGGTATGCCCCACAGGTAGGATGTGAGCTGGAGGAGAAGGAGAAATTCTGGTTGGACTTTGATGAAGTGATGCAGAGCATACCTAGAAGTGAGAGAGTTGTCATCGGTGCAGACTTCAATGGACATGTTGGTGCAGGTAACAGAGGTGATGAGGAAGTGATGGGCAGGTTTGGTATCCAGGAGAGGAACGCAGAAGGACAGATGGTAGTTGACTTTGCAAAAAGGATGGAAATGGCTGTAGTGAATACTTTCTTCCAGAAGAGGCAGGAACATAGGGTGACCTATAAGAGTGGTGGTAGGAGCACACAGGTCGACTACATCTTGTGTAGACGATGTAACCTGAAGGAGATCAGTGACTGCAAAGTAGTGGTAGGCGAGAGTGTAGCCAAACAGCATAGGATGGTGGTGTGTAGGATGACTCTGGTGGTGAGGAAGATGAAGAGGACAAAGACAGAGCAGAAGACGAAATGGTGGAAGCTAAAAAAGGAAGAGTGTTGCATGACCTTTAGGAAGGAGTTAAGACAGGCTCTGGGTGGTCAGGAGGTGCTTCCAGATGACTGGACAACTACAGCTAATGTGATCAGGGAGACAGGTAGGAGAGTATTTGGTGTGTCATCTGGAAGGAAAGTAGACAAGGAGACTTGGTGGTGGAATGAGGAGGTACAGGAGTGTATACAAAGAAAGAGGTTAGCTAAGAAGAAGTGGGACACTGAGAGGACTGAGGAGAGTAGACAGGAGTACAGGGAGATGCAGCGTAAGGTGAAGGTAGAGGTAGCAAAGGCCAAACAAGAAGCTTATGATGACTTGTATGCTAGGTTGGACAGTAAGGAGGGAGAGACTGATCTATACAGGCTGGCAAGACAGAGAGATAGAGATGGGAAGGACGTGCAGCAGGTTAGGGTGATTAAGGATAGGGATGGAAGTCCATTGACAGGTGCCAGCAGTGTGATGGGAAGATGGAAAGAGTACTTTGAAGAGTTGATGAACGTGGAAAATGAGAGAGAACAAAGACTAGAAGAGGTGACTGTTGTGGACCAGGATGTAGCAAAGATTAGCCAGGATGAAGTGAGGAGAGCACTGAAGAGGATGAAGAGTGGAAAGGCAGTCGGTCCTGATGATATACCTGTAGAGGTTTGGAAGTGTCTAGGAGAGGTGGCAGTAGAGTTTCTGACTGGGTTGTTCAACAGGATCTTAGATAGTGAGAAGATGCCTGAGGAGTGGAGGAGAAGTGTGCTGGTGCCCATTTTTAAGAACAAGGGAGATGTGCAGAGTTGTGGCAACTACAGAGGAATAAAGCTGATGAGCCATACAATGAAGTTATGGGAAAGAGTAGTGGAAGCTAGACTAAGGGCAGAAGTGAGCATTTGTGAGCAGCAGTATGGTTTCATGCCAAAAAAGAGTACTACAGATGCAGTATTTGCTTTGAGGATGTTGATAGAGAAGTACAGAGAAGGCCAGAGGGAGCTGCATTGTGTTTTTGTAGATCTGGAGAAAGCTTATGACAGGGTGCCCAGAGAGGAACTGTGGTATTGTATGAGGAAGTCTGGAGTGGCAGAGAAGTATGTTAGAGCGGTGCAGGACATGTATGAGGACTGTAAGACAGTGGTGAGGTGTGCTGTAGGTGTGACAGAGGAGTTCAAGGTGGAGGTGGGACTGCATCAGGGATCAGCTCTGAGCCCCTTCTTGTTCGCTATGGTGATGGACAGGCTGACAGACGAGGTTAGACAGGAATCTCCATGGACTATGATGTTTGCAGATGACATTGTGATCTGCAGTGAGAGTAGGGACGAGGTGGAGGAGAAGCTAGAGAGGTGGAGGTTTGCCCTGGAAAGGAGAGGGATGAAGGTTAGCCGCAGTAAGACAGAGTACATGTGTGTGAATGAGAGGGACCCAAGTGGAAGAGTGAGGTTGCAGGGAGAAGAGATCAAGAAGGTGGAGGATTTTAAGTACTTGGGGTCAACAGTCCAGAGCAATGGAGAGTGGGGAAAAGAGGTGAAGAAGCGTGTCCAGGCAGGATGGAATGGGTGGAGAAAAGTGTCAGGTGTGATGTGTGATAGAAGAGTTTCAGCTAAAATGAAAGGAAAGGTGTACAAAACTGTGGTGAGACCAGCGATGTTGTTTGGTCTAGAGACAGTGTCACTGAGGAAAAGACAGGAGGCAGAGCTGGAGGTAGCAGAGATGAAGATGCTGAGGTTCTCTCTGGGAGTGACCAGGAAGGATAGGATCAGGAATGAGTACATCAGAGGGACAGCACATGTTAGAGGTTTTGGAGATAAAGTCAGAGAGGCCAGACTGAGATGGTTTGGACATGTCCAGAGGAGAGATAGTGAATATATTGGTAGAAGGATGCTGAGTTTTGAACTGCCAGGCAGGAGGCCTAGAGGAAGACCAAAGAGGAGGTTTATGGATGTAGTGAAAGAGGACATGAAGGTAGTTGGTGTGGGAGAAGAGGATGCAAAGGACAGGGTTAGATGGAGGCGGTTGATTCGCTGTGGCGACCCCTGAAGGGAAAAGCCAAAAAGGAAAAGAAGAAGATTTAATGGTAGATACCGGAACTCTACATACATATTTTACAATGAATGAATGAATGAATGAATTAATTAATTACTAAACGTTGAGTTGTATCAATGCAAGAAGGTTCCAGGTTTGATTCCTTTCTGTGTGGAGTTTGTATGTTCTCTGTTTGGGTTCTCCAGCTTCGTCCCAGCTTAGGTGTACTGAACACTAAATTGTCTTATGTGTGAGAGTTTGTCTTTTGTGTGGCCTTGCGATGAACTGATATCTACAGTTATGTCACATTATGTTATTTTTCCATCTATTTCCATGTAATATTACCACACCAGGAGTTTATTTCTACCCATTGGTCCGTGGTGTTTGCCTCATCTGTTTAATTATAACAGTCTACAAACTGGTCTAACTATCTACATCTACAGTGATACAGCCAGCAGCATTCAGTGAGTCGCTCAAACAAAGTCGCCCACACATCAATGGAGTAATTCCAACACTTTTCTATTTCTATTACTTTTCTATTTTCTATTTCACATTCCCATTAGTGACTATCTAGGATATCGCCCAAACTACAGCCATCTTCCTGCAGTTTAACGTAGTGATTCATTGTTAACAAGGTCATTTGGTTTGACTCTGAATTTCTTGTAATTCACAAGCTGATTTTAGTAATTTGCAGATGTAGATTTATTTTAAAACATTATGGAGATGATGGAAGGATTTTTTTTATTTTTTTGTTTTGTTTTTTTGCAGCAGACATGGTTTACCACATCTATAGATGCCTGGATGGGTGCATATTTGCAGAAATCCTTCAGTGATTTTGCCGTTTGGAGCACATGAAAGTGTCAGATAGGGATGGCAATGATTGTAGCAGGTATCAGTTGACTCGTAGGTGTTACAACCAAAGCTATCGCCACTGAATAAGTCAGAAATGTTGTTTTATTAGGGTTTAATTTGAGCATCTTCTCCAGCAGTTGAGGAAACACTGCATCATGAAAGTTTATCGAGTTCCAGGGTTCCACTTCCAATTAAACCTGATGAAGGAGGGCAGCTCTCCTCTCTGGATCTGCAATGATCTCACACACAGAGACACCCCAGTTGATCTCATCAGCTCCATCTCAGCCCCTTTTACAGCCTGATAAACAGCAGTGATCTTGCATAACACCCTGGAAAGGTGCACTCAAAGAAAACCCAGCTGAACGCTCGGCTTAACCGAGCTTGAAATTTTTGACCTGATTGCATGGCTACGTGCCGACCGCAATTGGCCACGCTGGAATTTGATGGTAGACTGAACCATAGTGTCCCACATGTTCAAAGCCACAGACATCATCTTTAAGCGATGTCCACCTCCATAATGGAGTGCTTTTTTTTTTTTGCAGTCAAACTGTAAAGCATTGGTTGGTGAAAATGAGAAGGAAAAGGAAAGTCAAAATGAGTACAGGCCTGACTCATCCTAACCGTCTTCCCTTCAACAGCCTGTTAGAGGCTTTCTTAAATTTCCAGTGAGGCTACAAGCGCTGAGCAGAGGCACTGGGAACTGGATATGAGCTGAAGAGTAGAGTTTCCATCCCACCTACCATGTGGTGCCCTCCCCGGGCCAGAGTCCTCTCCATAGCCACATTTATCCTATTACACCAATCTGCTGGGATCCACTTCAGACACTCAAAAACAGTCGGAAAATATGCAATACAGTCAAATTGACAAGAAGCCACAGTTGTGGTGTACATCATGTCCATGAATATAATTCCCATTGATTTTTGGCTGCCAAACATCTCACAAAGGCTTAATACCTTTATATCAAATCCCTCTAAAAGCATATAATTTCCAATGATTGCTCACACTTGCAGCCGACTTACATTCACATTGACAACCAAATGGTGGCACGATTCCAGAGAACACACTCTATGACTCTGGTGTTTCCTTGTGTTGCCAGCTTATTTATTCTGCATAGCTTTAAGTGTTGGCTGTGGTAAAAGGGGGAAACAAAGAGTCATTCAAGGACCATGTGTAAAGTTACACAAGTTTTTTTTTTTTCACACTGCAGAGTGAGAAATCTTGCCTGCTTCCAGCCTTTTCCAGAGTCGGACTTGAGGAACTGCAGAGTATTTGCCGTCATCATTTTACACAACAAACTAACATATAAACTGCCAGTACTGTTTTGGATGAGCCCATGAGAACTGAGTGACATTGATATGTATGCTAGTGGACTGGAGAGGTGGGTGTCCCTTCTGCCCCAGCATCTCAGCCCATGGGAATGCTAGTAGAAAAAACAATAGCTAGTGTCTTTACAGTGCTATTTCAGGCAAGAAAATATAAAAAAGTTCACATTAGAGTTCCCTCCAGTGAAGATCCCTCAATAATTGACTTTAGATGTTTCATCTGACCTTGCTTTCACTTACATAGTTCCATAAAGCTGAGCAACGGTTTTATCAACGGTGCAAGTCATTGTCCAAGTAGTGCTGCTTGCTTTTCTTTTCTAATGGCAATGTGAAATAATTTTATAAGTAAAATTTTGACCAGATTTATTTCCATTGGGGCATCCCTAAGCAGAAAGTTCAGTTTAGAAATGTGTGGTTCCAACACCATCAGCATCAAGACCACTCCAGTGTGCATAATGTCAAGCTCCAGCGTAGAGGAGGTTCACCGACAGTTTTGACCACAAATCCCGAAAAACTTCCTAGAAACAGAGTCTTGAACGATCGCAGCTACAGCAGCCAATCGGCAGCAAAGATTTCCTCAGTGCCAGTAGCTGCTGCTTTAACATATACATTTGTTAACTTCATCCCTCCAGCCTTTTGAAAATTCACGACTAAAATGCGTCTTCTTTATGCCTCTTAGGAATATAGAAACAGAAATTAAACACGATTGAAGTGAACAACAGTGTTGTGTACTGTTGTTAGAAGGTGAGATTTGGGTCGTCTATACTTAAGATGGAACAGATCAAACAGTTTGTTGAGGTTCATAGTTCAAAGTTGCTAATGGTGCATCTGGAGGACTATTACAGTATTTTCTGCACTATAAGGCGCACCTAAAAGCTTTTAATTTTCTCAAAAACCAACAATGTACATTATAATCCAGTGTGTCTTATACGGTGGTACCTCTACATCTATGTCTCTACATACGAAATTTTCTACTTACGAAACGCCTCAACAGGAAAATATTGCCTCTAGTTACGAAAGAAATTTCGAGTTACGAAATGTAAAAATACAGTATGGGCTGCTACTCACAGCTCCCACAGGTTCCTGAACGCAACATTCTCATAGCTGCTCTGCCATTGGCTATTACCTAGCATCCTGGCATCCCATTGGCTAAGAGGGACCTCTGTGTGTAGCTAGATAGGTGTCTATGCAGCGTCCTCGTCATTCGGCCCTCGACCCATGATGTGTTTTGATATTTTTACGTAAATATATTAACTTTTAGAGTATTCACTATGGACCCCAAGAAAGTGACGGAGAAAAGAGGAAAAGAAAAGAAGAAAAGAGTTTTTTTGTCCGTACAAACAAAGCAAGAGATCATAGAAAAGCATGAAAAAGGGATGCGTTTGGTTGATCTCTCCAAAGAACATGGCCGTAATGCATCTACAATCACCACGTTATTAAAACAAAAGGAAGTTTAAGGAGTTTAAGACATTGCGTGGGTGGTTGGAGAAGTTCAGAAGGAGGACTGGAATTCACTCTGTTGTTCATGGTGAGGCAGGAGCGCATGAACCAAAGAGGGTAAAAAACAATGAGGACAGCAGTTAAAAGGGAAATGACCATCATTTTTATTTTTTATTCTTTGTGTTTTACGTTTTGCACAACTCTCATTTATTGTGTAATAATTTAATTGTAACATGTATTTGTTACATGTTTTGAAGCATTTTTATGCTTTATAAAACATTTATGTCTGAATTTTGGGGGACTTGGAACGGATTAGGGGATTTGCATGGAAAACGCGTCTCTACTTACGAAATTTTCTACTTACGAAATTTCTTCCAGAACCAATTAATTTCGTAAGTAGAGGTACCACTGTACTGTAATTAGAAGAGTTTGTTGGGGTTAAGCTTTTTGATTGTTACAGTTTTCATATATATATTATTGGCGTAGGTGTTAGCATTGACCTTGGTGTTGGCTTTGGTGATGGCGGAGGCGTGTGTTTTCTGAGGTCTCTAGTGTTCTTTAACCTCAGACAGACCTCAGTGCACAGAAGCTGTTTAACTCTTGTGTGTTAGCGGCTAACAACAGATTATGTAGAGTGCTCACAGCTCTCTGCCCCCCCACCCCCTCATGGATTAATGTCTGTTGTCTTACCATTATGCGAAGCCGTCAAACATCACAAATGTTTTCTCTAATGTTAATTAGTTGCACTTAAAGTCACTAATGAACAAGTGATTCATTAAAAACTGTCTCCCGGAGCACCGCCAAGACTGGATAAGGAGGGAGGGGGGCGTCGACGGCAGGCGGGGCCGCTCCAGCTCCCATTACATCATTCTGCCCACATGCTGAGCCGGGACTCAGCTGAGTGATGTCACTCAGTTTTCTCAACGTCCACGCCATTTGTTTTCCTATGAGTGGTCCTTTTTTGCTTATTTTCATCATTTTTGAATATCATTCTTTCAAATCTTAAATCAAGTTCAGCTTAATGTTTTCCATCTTTTACCGGTGCTGCTGTGAAAAGTACCCATTAAAATGCCATTTCTGATGCTTTGTTTGCTTTGCAGGGCCTAATTATCAATGCACCAGCACCCTTTACAGGACCCTTGACTGTAAAGCTTTAACGGCTCCAAAATATGTTCGATCTGTGATTTTTCTGAGGCCTTCCAGGAGGAACTTTTGGGGGCTCTAAACACCTCCGCTGTTGCCAAAATCTCCACACCAACAGAGGCAGAAAACCTGCCTTATTTTTCATTTTTCAAGTAACTCAAAGATGGATTTCACTGAACGACCGCCTCCTGCTCCTTGATAACTGTTGAACTCCAGCCTCCAAAACTAAAATTATAGAGCTCAGATGAGTTCCAAAAGCATTAAATGAGAGCGTAGCTCCGGTATCATGACCTGTCTCCAGGGGTCCAACAGCAGATGGATTTGGCTCAAATTATCTGTCTGTCTTGGTGACTTAGAATCTCAGACTGATAAGATACTGTGACTATATCCACATGATACACAATAATACATAATCAGGGGGAAGAAAACTACACTTCCTCAAACAGAGCCTTTAACTTATTACCTCACCCAAGGTAATTGTTAAACTCTGCAGGGACGTATTTTGAGTGAAGGCATCAGCATCATGCTATAAATTCTGCATATGGGTTGAGGAGGGAAAAGAAGGTGACTGAAAGTCCAAGTTCAATGAGAGTGCAGGCTGGACCGGGGGGGCCAGCAGTCAGCTCTGGGTTTCATCTCCTCTGTGGTGGCATGAAAATGTGGAAAATTTGAAAAAAAAAACCCAAAACAAATAAAAACAATGAACGGGCCAAATGTCGGTCGGCCTCAGATGTGTTTTGGATTGAAAATAGGATTAATGTGCTAAAGTGTGATTAGAATTGTTAAACACAATTAATTGGATTTGACTCCAGCCTCCTGGGGATTTTGCGCGTGTGTGTGTGTATGTGTGTGTGTGTGTGTGTGTGTGTGTGTGTGTGTGTGTGTGTGTGTGTGTGTGTGTGTGTGTGTGTGTGTGACAGGGTGTTTCTGGATACATTCCAGTTGAACCAAGTGAATAAAGTGCACTAACTGTCCAGGATTTTCCATGTCTGTCCTTGTGTGTGCGTGTGTGTGTGTTTGTGCGTGTGCATGTGTGTGTGTGTGTGTGTGTGTGTGTTTGGTTGTGTGTACCTTCTCCCTTTGTATTTTCTCATAGCCAGCTTGTCTCAGAGCAGATTGAACACAGCTGAGAATGTTGCTCTAGGCCTGCAGCGCGCCATCCTGGGGGAATAGGCAGGAACCACGAGGCTGGACTTGGCTCGATTTTGCGACGGCTGAAAACTGCCATGCACCCGGGGCAGGGGTCCAGGTGGATCGACTGGGGAGAGGGGAGTAATTTGGGGGTTATTTAAAATGATCTATTAAACCCCTGAACTTTAATCAGGGTTGCTACTATACTGACAGCCATGATTTACCTACAAATCAGTAGGAAGGGGATGGGAGGGGATGGATATGCTCAAAAATGGGACCACTTCGTCTGAATTATTTTCTTGGGCACCAGGGTTGGGGGTGTTAGCACTGATGAGGCCAGAAAAATAGAAGATACTTCTCAAGAAACCTGCATTCCCCACCTAAAGCTCAACATCATCCCCGTCTGGCTGTTGACAAAGAAATTGCTTTATTATCATTTTCCATCAGCGCAGCCTTTTCGTATTAGCATGTCTGAGCCAGAGAGCACTCAAGGCAACCTTGGTGTACCTCACACAGGGAGCAGACCCCCACTTGTTTGAGTTATGTGTAAATACAGGCCCGGCCCTGACCGACACCCAAAGTCAAACCGGTTTACAGAGGGCCGACGCAGCCAGAAAGCAGAGCGGAGCTCTCATAGGTCATTACCGCTGCCTGGCCTGTCACTGGGATAATTGAAAAACCACAGGGGTGTGATGTAATCCACCACCGGATTACAGACAAGTACACACATAAATATACAACCATCACAGAACAAAGAACAGAACAAACCAATAAACACATAATCATGAGTAGAGTGACCTCCCTGTGGGCAAACTCTGCAAGAAACACATAAGAAGATCTCGTTCAGTGAAAGTTGTGGAAGCCAAGAACCGGTGACGAATGTCATCAAAAAACTTTGTGGACTTCTAATAAACAATTTTAGATTTGCACAGACATGAATACAATAATCCCTCACGCATCAACAGGCTTCACCTCATCGCGGAATTTTAGTAGGCAGTCATGTGACACTGTACACGCATTCTATTGGCTGACTTCATCCGGAAGTGCGCTGCGTTCCGAGAGTCTCGTAACGCAGATACTTTAAACAGTCTATAAGAGTGTGTGAAAAGGTAATACAGATGGAAGATGGGGTAAAATTATATATTTTATCAAAATGTGAAAGCCTGGTAGTCATTAAAAAACAGTTTTATAAATGAAGATATAATAAAGTTTTGTTTTTTTTTCACTTTTGCTTTTCACTCAATAGTTTTCTTTGCCTTTAATTCATATGTTCTCCTATGGACACTGCACCAAGCTAACAGAACCTTCTCCACACATATGTCAGTAATATCTGTAGTAATATTTAATCAATCAATCAATCAACCTTTATTCGCATAGCGCTTTACCACGTCAGCAGACATTTCAAAATGCTTTAACAGATAGAGGAACCCAACAGGATGTTCCATTTAGTCAATTTTAATAAGGCAGAATCACGCAGGTGAGTTTCATGACGAGAAACTTGCAGGAGATCAAAACATAATGGCTATTTCTGGGTTCGAAATTTAAGTGGTTCGGTCAGCAAACCCCTGACCCCTGAATTGCATGTATGACCAAATACAATTAGAGAAAACATGATTAGTCACGGAACCTATCCTGATGGTTGACCATTGCTGCTGTGATATCACCATCTGACCATCAAGCTCCTTAGTTCACCATAAAACTATATAGAGTCTGGCAGCTGGAGCTAATAAATGACTGCTGAAGCCTGTAAACGCGTTTTATAGGTTCCTGTGTGTCAGAGAATGGGGAGTCAAAAAAAACCCCAGGATGACTACAGGGGAAGGCACCAATAAATCTGTCAGGATTAGGAATGAAAACAGGGATCAGGCATTTATTGTCAGGACGAGTTCATCATGTCATCTGTCAGACACGCTGGGTGGCTGGACGGCCGAAATAGTACAGATACGAAATGAACATTTTAACCACCTACAAAGTACCTAAAGCAACCATCCCTCCTACGGGCAATCTGATTGCAAGTCGCTATATTTCAAAAATAAACCTCATCAGTGCAGGAAATTGAATTGAGTTTTTTAATATAACTGTTAACCGGCAGTGTCTCAGCGGTGGAGCGGGTCGTCCAATGTTCACAAGATCGGCGGTTCGATTCCCTCCCAGCCACCTAAAGTGTGAGCTGACAGCGGGAGATGTCAGCTGACCTCCCAAGCACTGCCAAGGCGCCCTTGAGCAAGGCGCCCTTGAGCAAGGCGCCCTTGAGCAAGGCGCCGTCCCCCTTTAAAAGTTGCTCATTTGGGCTCAACAAGCAGGAGCTGGCCTATCCCCACTGCATGTGTGTGTGTGTGTGTGTGTGTGTGTGTGTGTGTGTGTGTTACAGGGGCCTGTACACAACATATTTATGAATGCGTGTGACTTACTATCACTAGAGTGTGCTCTTAATTTCCCCTAGGAATCGTTCCAGTATATGAAATAAAATAAAATAAACAAAATTATTTATTTATTTGTTTTAAATAAATAAAATTTAATTAAATTTAAAAATTAAAAATTAAAAATTAAAAAAAATAATTATTTTGTTTACAGAGATGTTTATTAATTTATGAATAAAGGTTGTTTATTGTCTATTGATGTCAGCATTTGACATAAGACCACTGCGGTGATTTATTGTTAGATTATTAGCCGTTCTGATGTCATTAATGATTATCAAGCAAATGAAAATATCCATGAAAATATTGACTTAGATGAAACCGGTCTGTGGAGCCAAAAAGCTTAAGGGAACGCTATTTTAGAGGCAGCTATGAGCAACTTGCAGGGTTTTGGTTGCAGACGGAGGCCGGACCCTAACAGCAGACTAATATCCACTGTCAGGAGTATTTTGACATGGTCGGAGTTAAAGGGAGGCTTCGCTGATGCTTGACTGTGATTGGCCCGGGTCATGGCCACCGCTTCACTGCCGATGACCCAGGCAGGCATTATATATTATTACAAGACAAGGACTTCAAACCCCTCATAAAATCAAGCGTCAGGGGGATTTCTACTGACTTTTAGCTCTGGAGGCCTGCAGTTTGTAAAAATCAAGAGTGCACCCCCCCCCTCACCCTCACCCAAAAAAAACGCACACACACACAGTGTATTTTGTACATTACAAAAATACTGAGTCTGAGTGAGAGCAGACTCTCAGAGATTTGAAGATGACCTGAGAGGAAACGTCTCTGTGACGCTTTCTCTCCTCACTCACATCAGAACGTCAGCTCTTACACGAGGTCACTCGATTTTACCGTCCGTTTTACAAAGTGCATTAACGTGCATTGATCGTTTACTTATTTTGAAATTGTTTTAATAACTTTTGAAGGATATGAAGTTCATAAGTTGCAAGGAAGTTGATTCCTAAGGCGTATGCGAACCAGTCAAACTGTACTAAACACAGGAATCTTAATGAGGTATTTGGAAATGGCCATCGGGTGATTAATGCTCCCTTTAAATGACCCTCCTCCACCATGTCCACAACCCAACGGCGTATAAGTATGATATGTTGGCTATTACTGATAACTCTGCTTGTTGAAAAGCTTTGGTTGAGTGGATAGAAAAATCCCAGTGAGAGGTATCGTATATCTACTGGAAACCAGACCTTCGTTTTTCAGATGACACTTCATCCTTTTTTTTCCATTATGAAGCTGATGCAGAAACTGCTCTGAAAGTCAGTCGTATGTTTCCATAAGAATGTACTTTGATTTGCAGCTACAGAAGATAAAAACTGAAGTATCTTCATGTTTAATGTTGTACTTTTCTGTTATTTCATGGCTTGCTTTCAGATTCAGCATTGATTCCGTATATGATGCTGGGAGAAACACACACAGCCTTTGTGGGGGGGAAAAATTCAGATTATTAATAGTGGCAAAATAATCACATAAGCATGAATTTCTTCCACTGTTTCTTGTGTCTCAGATCCAGCTTTACATGTGATGTTATATATCTATCCATCTATTTTCTTAGGCGGGTCACGGGGGTTGCTGGAGCCTGTCCCAGCGGACTACAGGTGAAAGAAGGGAGGATATCGCTGGTACACCTGTCTGTTCAACTGTCACTGGTAAGGAACCATACTTTTGTTTGTTTGTGCTTGTTTGTTTGCTTGCTTGCTTTCTTGGTTGTTTGTTTTTAAATTCAGTATTTCACCTAATACTAGAATAGGGGGCAGGCGAACACACTGACTCAGTGGCTGAGGGGATTTTTTTTCTCAAAATTGAGTTTTTACTGCCTCAGAGATCTCGTCAGGAAGGTTTGATCCTGTGGATCAATGTTAGTTGGGGAAAAGTGAAAAGTAACTAGGGAGTGGTCTGACACGCTGTCTGTTCTCGGAGTGTAAATTCTCATATTAGGTCTAATATTTTGAGCTTTATACAAAATATGCTGCCCTTGTTCAATACACAAGGGGGGGGGGCAGTGGCTCAGTGGTAGAGCGGGTCGTCCAATCATTCCATTCCCACTCCTGCCCAGTGTGAGCTGACAGTGGGAGGTGTCAGCTCATCTCCTGAGTACTGCCGAGGCGCCCTTGAGCAAGGTGCCGTCCCCTTTATAAGTTACCACAAGGGAGCTGCTCGCCATCCTCTCCTGCCCCCCCTCCCCCACTGCATGCCTACAGGCCCCTTGTGTGTGTGTTACAGACTACACACTAATATACTGTAAAAGCAAGAGATTTAACTAACAGTGTGTGCTAGAGTGTAATAAGCATTTTCCTACGGGGATTAATAAAGTATATTACATTACATGACATTACATTATATTGCATTACATATAAAAATGTTCATTTATCTTTAAAATCTAATTAAATTTTTGCAGCAAAGTTTCAGAATTTCTTCAGGTGGGAAAAACATTTCAAACACTAAGGTCTCATTCCTTACATTTGATTATGATAATGATGATAATGATGACGACGATGAGGATTTTTTGCGGTGCTTCTTTTCCATTTAAATCCACACACATTTCCTCCAGCAGTGTGAAAGCACCAATGTGAGTGTACATAAAGAGTCCTGGACTGTAATGCATTCAGCAGCAGGTCGCTTTAATGCTTCCCAGCTTCTTTGAGGCTGTCCTGAGCCTTATCATCTCCACTAATGCATAGGTAATCACATGTGTGTCAGACGGGCCGTTCCACCAGCCACTCCAAACATGAAAAACATCCTTTTTACAAAATATTTCTCCAAACCATTTGGGTTATTTTTATTCCTACTGGGTCTGTGATGGACACCCAGGGAGACTGTGTGACACTGATGACTGGGTGAGGCCATCATTTCCATGAGTAAAATATCAAGCCCCTTTCAGACCTGTCAACTCTAGACCATCACACACACACACACACACACACACACACACACACACACACACACACAGAGACACACACACAATTTTGCAATGTCCATCTTTGGATTTTTTTGTTTCTTTCTCCTCAGTGTTCCCTTGAGAGCCAGATGGATGTGACGACTCGTGCAGTATTTGCATTCACACACGCCACACTTTGTTCAGCCTCAGATGTTTCGCCATTCAGCAGGTAAATGGCCCCCCTTATCCACCAAAGCCATTTCATTTTCTCCTTTAACGTCACGCCCGACACACACACACATGCACACACACACTCACACACACACACACACACACATTTCTTTTTTCCGACATTTATGTTAAACTCTCTTACAAATAAAAACGTTTTCCATCATTATCATTACATATTACACATTTTTTATTATTAAAGTATTGTAGAAAGACTATTAGCCTGTTTATAGGTGGAATTGCTAAACAGTAATCCCTTGTTATTCACGGTTAACGCATTCCAGATACAAACTGCAAACATGAAATTCTGTGATATAATGTCAAACTGTTTATTTTATTATTTACGGTAATTTAAATGTTTATAGAGTCAAAAAGTCAAAGTCAGCTTTACTGCCAAGTGTACCATATATGCACAACATACAGCACAGATGAAATTGCAGTCCTCTCTGACTCACGATAAACAGGCAGTACAGCAGGCAGTACAACAGGCAGTACAACAGGTAGGACAACACAGGCAGCAGAACAGACAGTACAACACAGGCAGTACAACAGGCAGTACAGCAGTTAGTACAACACAGGCAGTACAACAGGCAGTACAACAGGTAGGACAACACAGGCAGTACAGCAGGCAGTACAACACAGGCAGCAGAACAGACAGTACAACAGGCAGTACAGCAGGCAGTACAACACAGGCAGCAGAACAGACAGTACAACACAGGCAGTACAACAGGCAGTACAACACAAAGTATGAGATGAAACACAAAGGGATGACCCCTCCCCATACTGATATTAAACCACCTTCTATCTGTACTACCTTTTCCCACACTCTGATAGACTGTTTAAAGCACTTCTGTGTCTCACAGAAGTGCGCTGTGTTCCACGAGTCTCGGAACTAGTGCACTTCCGGATGCTGTCAGCCAATAGAATGTGCGTACGGGATCACGTGACTACCTCCTAAAAATCAGCGATGTAGTGAAGCTGCGCGTGTTGATGCGCGATGGATTACTATAATATTTTTTTTTCCTGCCTCTGAAGGACTTTCGTCCTGTTGCGTACCCCGACTACTGACTGGGTACCGCCACCTCCTGGTGAGTCGAGGAATCCCCACACGAACACCTGAACGAGTCGAACTTTGTGTGTCGGCTGAACTGTGTTCGACTTACGTTCACATTATGGACCGCCGTCTGCACGCACAGGGGAGTCTTCTGAGGTCACATCCAGGTGACCTTTTGACAGCGTGGCCTCAGTGGAGCACTGCCCAACGCAGGGATGTGTTACCTAAATAAATGTAGAGTTAATACTGACTTGTTTTTGTCAGGATTACTTATATTAAATACTCCTGTAACTGGATTTTTCAGAAAGATTATTCAGATTTTAATTATTTAGCCATTCTGTGGTTCCAAAGAGCATCCATAAATCAAAAAGGAGGTTTATGGATGTAGTGAAAGAGGACATGAAGGTAGTTGGTGTGAGAGAAGAGGATGTAGAAGACAGGGTTAGATGGAGGCAACTGATTCACTGTGGCGATCGCTGAAGGGAAAAGCCGAAAGGAAAAGAAGAAGAAGAAGCCATTCTGTGGTTGTTTTTCTCAGTTTTACCTAAATTAAACATAAACACATTCAGTATCCCAAGTTTATTGGTGCACACAGAAAACAATTCCATTGCTTCTGTATCCCACAATGACCTTTACCCTCACACTTATTAGACTGAATTTCTTTCCAGGAAAATTTCTACTGAATAGTTGTAAAAGCATGAAGTGACCACATTATAAAATGTGAATAGTTACAACATGAGGGAGTTTGTTATTTTTTCCCAGCTCTCTGTGCAGCCAGGAAATAAAATTCAGATGGAAAAAAACTTAATTTATTCAGTCAATCATCAATCGATTCTAGCTTAAAAGTAGATGCTGCTCTTGATGCCTGACATTTTGGTCGTGACCCTGCCCTCCTCCTCATCGCAGCCAAAAACTCAGCTGGCTCATCTGATTACTTTTTAACTGACCAATCAGAGCAGAGAAAACACAGAACACATACTCACCTCCACCAATCATGCTGTCAAGAAACTGTTTATAGAGGCTGTGTCCAAACTCACTCCTGTAATAATGTTGTATTATCACATAAAGCATGTTATGACGTCATCATGAGGTGGTTTTAATTTTAAGGTTTTTTTTTTTATTTTACAAAAATGATCAAATCAAATAAATAATAAAATAAAAATCATAAAATAAAGACACCTCATGATATCATCATGAGGTGGTTTTACTCACATCTACCTCATCCCAAATGAAAAGATGCTCTCTGACCCTGAACCGTTAATCTTTGTCACCCGAAACCAATAGTTTCTCTGTTATTTAAGAGAAAGTTTCTTACTTTCACTGATACACAAATCAATGTCTATAAATCTGCATCATCTCAGCGACCTATAGGGGGAAGTGTAATCTCTCTACCCCCTCTGGTAATGAGACTCAGTCCATACTGACTCCCTCCATATGGAGAGTTAATCTACAGTTCTGGATTTGTGTCCAGATAACATCTTTTTCTGGACATTTTATCGTCAGCTGTGCTGAATGATTTTTTTTTAATTAAACTATTATTTTTGATCAAATGACAATGATAAAAAGGTATTTATAATATGTGAAAGTATTTACTTCATACTTATCTATATATTCATACAAACAAATATCACAAAATACAATGGTGTGGCCCTCGTCATCATCATCCTCAGTTCCAGCTAAACATTCAGTTTGACCAGAATCTTGCTATCAGCCTGGGTCATCCATCCATCCATCCATCCATCCATCCGTCCATCCATCCATCCATCCATCCATCCATCCATCCATCCGTCCGTCCGTCCGTCCGTCCATCCATCCATCCATCCATCCATCCATCCATCCGTCCATCCATCCATCCGTCCATCCGTCCATCCGTCCATCCATCCATCCATCCATCCATCCATCCACCTCTCTAGATTTGCCCCGTGCCGTTTCCTTAAAGGAATCCACTGTAAAATGTGATGGAGGAGATTATTTCTGGTTCTCAGGCGCCTTTTCCCATCGATTTTTCCAAATTCTGATGTTCTCCTTGAGTTTTTGGGTAAAACAAGGAAAGCAAATTAGGATTTCGCTGCTTCTTATTCGAGTACAATTGTTGTTGATGAAGGACAAGGACGGATAAGGAGCGGCTGATGTGGAGGAAACTGGACTCCGGGGTTCTTTGGTGGGTTATTTATTATTCTTTCTATTTGGTGCTGGTGCTATTTTCTGTGTGCTTTTTCCTGTGTTTTTTTGGTACTCACTGTGCTGTGTGTAGTGTGACGGAGAAGCTATTTTCCCTGATGGAACCTCCTTAAGGGATCAATAAAGTTCTGGGGGGGGGTGCTGCCAGCTAAAGGCTGAATAATAAATGAGGTTCGCTGAGGATTAACTAATCATCTCAGGCCACTGCTGCTGTGGGACAACTGGTCTTATCAGGGGGGGAGGGGGGCAGAGTGGGGAAGGGAGTGTGAGAGGGAAGACCCAGCACTTGAACTGTGGACCCCGGGACCTAATTAACGCCAACCACAAATGAAAAGCAGCTGGTAATAATTACATAATTAAAGTGCATTTGGGGGAGGGGGGGTTGGGAAGAAAAGCATAATTTCTGCAGCCATCGCCATAAATCTTGTGCTGTCCGAGCCGATACGTTTAACGTGAACTTTTCCTCAGCAGGTTAATGCATTACTCATAAAAAACACAGGATCCCTTTGTGTTTTCCTTGGACCTGCTTAATAACAAAGACTGGAGGACAGGCCGGTGTTCTGAAAGAGCTGCTGGAGCGTGAAGAGCTGACACCTCCACTTACCTCCATGTGTGAGAAAACTCCTTCACGTCTTCTCCAGGCCCGACCGGACTGCCGCTATTTACTCACTGTACCATAACACACTGTTACTGGATAAAAGTATGCTCTAATATGAGGAGTTTCTGAACTATTAGAGCTCTGTCACTGTGAAGCTGTAAAAAAAAATCAAAAAGAAAATACAAAAATATCACATTTTCCTATGAGTCATCAAAACATCAAGAGAACATTTGGTTTTACTTTGTATAATTTTGCTGAAATTCCAATCAGAAGGTAACTTTTACCCTGAAAACCTAGCAGCCACCAACAGTGGGGCAATTAAGCAATTACACCCATTTCACAAAGTAAGCCATAAACACCTCTAAGTGTATTGTGAATAGCATCAGCACGTTCCTGCAGGCCGTGATCATTTGTCAGGCGCTCTCTGGGATGATTAATAGTTTAAATTCTGAAAATTATTTAGACACACAAATAATTTGATACAAAGAGGGGCAATTACCACATCTTGTAATAGACATGTTACGATGATGAAAGCTTTAATTTGTTTTTAGTGCACTTTCAGGGGTTAGAAAAGCCATCCTACTCCCTATCATCAATCATGTGTCGCTTAACAGAAGTGTTATATTATGTGAGAAATGCAAATATGGTGGCGTAAGTACAGGCTGTTGGACAGCTGGCTTCTCCCGGCTCTTTGAATCTCTGCTTACTGTTTTCTCTGCAAAGAAAATTACAAGTCTTCTGGCAGAGGATTTGTCCGGCTGAATGAAGGAAGGGATTGGCAGCAGGAGCCTCAGACAGGCTGGAATTACAAAGGAAAAAGTGAAGCAGTGTGTGCCGTGCCCTGCAAATCAGATGTGTGATGCTGTGGAGGTGGGTAAACCAACCCAACCTCACTGAGGTGCGACATTCAAAAAATGTGCTTTTGGGAAAAAAAAAATTTTTTTTTACAGATTTCTTCTGGGTTAATACATACACAGATACAACAGATCTGTAAATCAATAAATCAGCCGTTAGTTCGATTATAGTACCAATAATAACAAAATCAGTTATTCTTCATCACTTGGAAAAAAACTGGTTGATATTAATAAAGTACTGTTTTTATTCCTTCTTAAGTTACAATAAATATATAGAAAATTCTAATTATTAATTGCATTTTATAAATTATACCTGTAGCTTGCGGCATGATTTATGTCCAAACTACAAATATAACACTTCTTTGTCATCTGCAGTCACAATGAGGTGTATTATGTGACACACACACACACACACACGTACGTGACACACCATTGTGTGAATGTTTGTCTGAAAAAATGAGATGATGACCTTGACCTTAAGAAAATTAGGTCAAGGTCAAATTTCAACTTTTATACACTCAAGAACAGGATAAGATAGAAAGACGAGTGAGAAGGCCAGTGTAAGACCATAGATCAAAGCTAGAGTTTTGATCTATGAAAGTAGGTCAGGGTAAAGATTTGAATCCAGGGATGTCACAGGATGTTGCAGTCTATGACTGCCTTGGTTTATGTTTACCACACAATAACAAACAACGAAAAATAAGGAGGCAGAGTTCACGTAATGTCAAATGTTAGAGTGCATAATGTTCACCCCATGATGTTTAGCTCTGATGTGTGTGTGCGTGTGTGTGTGTGACCTCTCAGTGTTCTTTTCCACGACCACATATGCGATCATCTGTTGTGTCACAGACGGGTTTGAAGGTGGCAGCGAGTCTGAAGCTCCAGGAAGTTCCGTCACTGCAGGTAAATCCTCAGCAGATTTATCAGCCCCACACTGGAAACGACTTTTTTGCTGCCTGTTTTTCCAGTGAGCTTTGTTGACACATCAGCAGGCTGCCACACAGACGCAGGCCTGATTGGGACCATGAGTGTTCCAGTGCATTTTAAGCATCTTGACAGACTTCAGGGTTAAGATGTTCTGAATTAGATTTGAATTACAACCACTAAATGCCCCTGTCAGAGGTAATTACAGCTGACACTGCCCATGTGCATTCAGCTGACACGCTTTTATAGGAGAGACGCGGAGCTCAAACAAAGAAATCCTCATAAGGCATCGCCCCAAACCTTGTCACAGGGTAAAAGGATAATGCGGTGGTATTTCTCCACTAAGAACGCTAATCCACACCCAGATTGGAGCCATGGAGGCGATTCTCTGCAGATTAAATCCATCGTGGAGGTGAGAGGAGTTTTAAATTTACCAGTTTGTTCTCCTGTTTGTTGCTTTATACCTGGTTGAGTCATCATCAGAGAGTGCATTCACTCACATCACCTCAAATGATGTTTTGTACATGAAACCGCCTCCGATTGGAGGAGCTTTCCAAACGCAGCTAAACCTCCTCGCCGGCTGGCTGCAGATGTTTAAACTCACTCTTCCTGACAGTAATTGCCCCAGGAGCCGAGGTATCCCTAAACAACAGTCAGCACGGCCGAGAAAAATGAAAGGATGATGAAATGAATTAAAATTCTTGTGTGAAACAGTGAAAATAAACAGTGCATCTGAAATGGCACCAAACTTGCACAGAGAGGGACTGTGATTTCTCAGGCATCTGGACAGGCAGCTGTGACATGGGGGGGGGGTTTTCCTATGCCCGCTCCTCTCACCTCACTGACAGCACAGGTGTAAGAGTTTCACCTTCAGACAATCAGTAAGTGCCCTGCCACCACCTCTCTACCCTCCTGATCTCCCATCAGCCCCATTTGGGACAGGTTTGAAGGCAGAACACTGATATACTGACACATGATTGGGAATCAATCAGTATTTTTTTAAAAAAAAAAAACTTTATTCTTTAAAGATACCATCATCTCTTGCTCTGCAAATTTGATTCAGCATTGGTGAAACTTTTTCTGTCCACTGTCTGTCAGTGATTTTTCAGTGGTCAAAAGAAAATGTTAAATTTGTGCTTTCAGCATACAGGGATCAGTGGAGTCTCTTTGCAAACACGATTGTAAGTACAGTATTTTCCGCACTATAAGGCACACCCAAAAGTTTTTAATATACCCCCCCGCCAAAAAAATATATATATACACTGTATATATATATTTTTTTTTTGTGTAAATTAAAGGCTTTTAGGTGCGCCTTTATATATATATATATATATGTGTGTGTGTGTGTGTGTGTGTGTGTGTGTGTGTGTGTGTGTGTGTGTGTGTGTGTGTGTGTATATATATATATTAAAATCAAGATTTATTTATTTAGCACCTTTCAAACAATTTGCATGCAGGTTAAAGTGAGAGATGAAAATTGGATTCAGACAGTAATACCAACCATTTAGAGAGGTGTAAGGGTTACACCCAAGTATGTTAAAAAACATACTTGGGTGTCATGTTGTATGTTTGCATGTATTAAAATTATAATCTAAGACATTGCAGAAAAAGAAATCAGAAGGTCAGAAAGGCATGTACTATGTTTGATTTTGCGTTGTGTCTTTAAAATGTCACTATCCTCTGCATCACATCAGCTGTGTGAGCAATGCCTGAGCGGAAAATAAAATATTAAATCACTGTTTTCACTGCCAACAGAAATCAGATTTTTTTTTTTTTTTTTGAATAAAGCATTAATACTTCACATCATTTTTCTACAAACTCAGTATTGTTTTCTCTCAAATAAAGTTTTGGAAACCAGCGTAGTTTATTCGTGTTTACAGTTGCTCTCATGAGCTCTGATGTCATCGGACTCGACTCGCGGGTCCAGCGACACCTCGTTACTCGCTGGGTTAGCCCTGCCGTTGCCTTTGCCCCCTCAACCTTTCAAGGTGTGCGTTTTGTGATGCAAGCAGGACCCTGTTTTATAGAGAAAACCCCCAAAACAATGCAGCAGCCTTCCACTGACCTGTGGTGTGTATTACATACAGCAAGTGCCAATTAGGTTATTGAGTAATAGCCACAGAGCCGGTGGGTCTCCAATCGGTACTTATGGAGCATGTTTAAGGAAAACAGTTACCTAGCTGCTATTATCAGGGGTGGGATTAGAGTGGGATTTGGCTGTCCATAAATTTATCACAGCTTCATTAAACATAGAAAAGCACTGTAAGGGGAAAATGAATGAGCCGATGGATTTAAGAGCGGCTTGAAAGTTTTGCTTTGGAGATTAGGTGATGAGGGTCTGCGTCTGGACTGGACACGACTTGCTTAATTGTCTTATGCTGGATCTTAATGTGGCTTGATAGGAACATTGAAAAGCCTTTCCATCTGCACCCCCCCCCCTCCCTCACACACACACACACACACATAACCACCAGTTCTGCCCCGGCTGCTTCACGAAGGCATTAAACAGCTGAGGGTGAAAGCTGAGAGGCATGAGCCAATCCAGACCAAAGTGGAGCCTTGATTTGGTCCGTTTATGCCTAATCATTGGCCGCGGGAGTCTCAGTTTACATAGCTGATGGAGAGTCATTGTCGGCTTAGGGCCATTGCACAAACAAGTTGCAAGTTTAAAGAAATACATTTTCATTTGATATGTTTCGAAAAAAAGAGAAGAAAAAGAAGTGGGAAAAGACCGAAGATGTATCCTTATGACGAATAAGATAAATTGTACATTTAATCCGTACCACTTCTTCTGAAACATCTGAATACGTATGCTCACAATAAACATGTGTAGTGCCATGCAAATACATAAATCCAACATATATTTTGATGGCATGTGCTTCCAACATCTGACAAACTGTATGATCGCCATAAGGTTCTTCATGCTTTATGGTGATCAAAAATTGCAGATGAATATTTATTTTTGAGCAGTCAAGTATGATGATGAATTTAAAAAATAAAATTGGACATACAGTTATTGTTTTATCATTAAAAATTCAACAAAAATATTCACAATTTTCGCATTTCTCCACTTAAATTTCGAACCTGGAAATCGCCATTATGTTTTGATCTCACGCGAGAAACTTGCTTGAGTTTCTCATCACAAGACTTATTTTTTAATTTTATTTATTTATTTTTCTGTCCATACATGTTATTACAGCAGACTTCACTTTCATCAGTTTGGAACATCAAAAACAACATCCGAAAAAAAGAAAAAAAAAAAAGGGTTTGACGGGTAGAAGCCACTGGCTTGTACTCACCTGCGTGATTCTGCCTTAAGGGTTAAGGGTTAAAATTGACCAAATGGCAACACGATGTCTGCTGGTTTTACACGCTGTAGTGAGAGAGAGGAGTTAGCTACACCCTCAGATCAAGCGTAAGCGTCCTGTTGGGTTTCTCTGTCCGTTAAAGCGCTTTGAAATGTCTGCTGATGTGATTAAGCGCTATACAAATAAAAGGTTGATTGATTATCACCATGTCTCTGAAAAAGATTCAAAAGTTGGAGAAATAGCAAGTGACAATGAGTGTTTTCTTGAATAAACAATCAAAAGTTAATGAAGAAAAAGAGACAGATATTACTTGGTGCAGTGTCCACAGGAGAAGATATGAATTAAAGGCAAAGAAAACTATTGAGTGAAAAGCAAAAGCAAAAAAATAAAAAAACTGTATTACATCTTTCTTTATTTCTAAAACTGTTTTTTATGACTACCAGGCTTTAGTATTTTGATAAAATAACACATAATTTTGTTTTTTTTTTCTTTTTACTTAAACAGTTATAATGTTATTAATAAAAACATTAAAATTAAGTTTATTTAGTTTTTATTTTGTACTATTGGCAAAACTCAATCCTTGCGTACTCTTCTACCGTATATTCTGTTATTACTTTTGGGATTCATAAACTTCGTGTTGGGATGCACACATTTTTCTTGAAGCGCATCCCAGGGATGCACTACTTTCTTGAGGTAAAAACCAACTCTGCAATAGTACAGATATACTGCATAAGGGGATTAAAATAAATACATTATCACTTTGCATTCTGTCCAAACCTGCATGCCATATGTAAGAGCTCTTGTGCAAATATGCCACTGCAAGTCAATTCAGAGGTGAACACAACCACCCTAATACCACTGTAATATTATACTCATACTTACTCCATATTTTTCTTTCAAAATGCACATGTATCGTACTGGCCTTCCCCTCTAAATGGGAATTGAGGGTACTGCACTGTGGCATTTGTGTCTGGCGCTTGAACAAATGATCCAAATGGAACTCGAGTCTCATGTCTCTGCCCCAAAACAGCACAGTTGCTAAGAAGGAAAACATTTGAGATGAGAGGTTTGGAGATCAGATTGTCATTAAGTAGCACCAGATCCCCTAGTATTATGTCAAAGATTTTGGTATTAACTCTATGCTTCAAAGTGGCTAATTATGCTAAGTCCTGATTTCATGGTCACAGCTGTACTTTATTACCAATCACAACAGTTTGACGTAGACAGCTGTGGTTTTTCTGCACCAGGAGATGTTGCGGCTCATCCATGGTGGTATTGATGTCATTGAGATGCTCAACAGAACCATCTGGACTGATGGCTTTATCTCATCCCCATCAGTCTCAGCAGCAGCCACAGGGCAGACCAAAACTCAGAGGGCTTTAACTTAAGCTTTTCATATTTAAGGCAAAATGTGTCATTCATCACCTTGCTCAATTTCTCTCACTTCACAGCACATGAACCCTCACATGAACATATCATGCATGATTAACAACAGGGTTGATATCATGAAGAGTCCAGCATGTATGGGAGAACCACCAATATTTGGATGGTTTAGAAAAGGTGACTAAAGTTGAAACCAGCCAGTCAGTGTTCCTTACTTCACTTTTTGATTTAGTTTTAGAAATCACAGTTCAGCCCACAGAGTATCAAAAATTGCCTCTGGCAATTTTCCGACCTGTTCATTACATTCCAAAAAGGAAAACTTGTACACAGAATAATTATGTCTACTGGCCTTCTACAAGACAACACAGATTTACCTAGAAATCAACAATCTGCGACTGTTTATCCATCCCGCTGATATTTTGAGAACTGATGATGTATTTTATAATCGCTACTTGTTTTGCTGGTAAAACAGTGGACAACAGGCTAGAATTGGGTTTGCAGGGTATTCTTGAAACACATTTTAACCATGCACATGCACCACCGTATGTACGTGTAACCGCCAGCTCCAATGAAGCTTACTTTTTTAGCTTTGTTACTATTTATTTCAATTCATGTCATTCAGCTGCCAGATGTCCAACTATACTGTATGTGAGATGTCTTGCCCCAAACTGATCCTTGGTCCTCAATAACTTCGGCTGAACATTGATCAATCGAAGATATTGAGGCACAAACATATCTTTAAGAGCTTAAAGAACCCTATTACCCATATAGAACACTAAACTTACTTGTTACTTGTGGATCCCATAATGTCCAAAAGGTCAATATTCCCATTATCATTGAGGAACATCTGCATACAGAATAGGATGAAAATTACAGTCATAATTTAAACACTTATAGTGGAGAATGACCAAGAATGACCAGAAGGTGGCAGTGGTAAAAAAATGTAGTAATCCAGAGTGACAGCAACATCAGGTAGGGGGAACATCAGAGCTTGAGAAGCAACCATGGCTGAAAGAGAAGACAGAAAAGATGTGCAGATTAAAGTTCTGTTTGTGATTTTCATGGATGAGATATCAATGCGTAGTCGTGGTGAGGAGGATTTACAGTTTGGTGGGCTGAGGATCGCATTGGTGCTTTAATGCAGATGATGTGGTCCTGTTTGCATCAGCACCTGCAGCACTCACTGGTCTGGTTTGCAGCCGAGTGTGAAGCAGTGGGGATGAGGATCAGCACCTCCAAATCTGAGGCCATGGTCCTCAACAGGAAGCCAGTGGACTGCCTTCTCAGAGTGGGGAATGACGTCCTTCCACAAGTGAGGGAGTTTAAGTATCTTGGGGTCTTGTTCACGAGTGAAGGACCAATGAAGTGGGAGATTGGACGGAGAATTGGGGCAGCAGGAGCGGTATTGCAGTCGCTTTATAGCAATGTTGCAACAAAAAGGGAGCTAAGCCGAGAGGCAAAGCTCCCCATCTACCGTTCAATCTTCGTTCCTACCCTCACCTATGGTCATGAGGGATCGGTCGTGACCGAAAAAACGAGATCGCAGATACAAGCAGCGGAAATGGGCATTCTCAGGCGGATAGCTGGTGTCTCCCTTAGAGATAGGGTGAGAAACACTGCTGTTCGCGAGGGGCTCAGAGTAGAGTCGTTGCTCCTTTACATGGAAAGGAGTCACCTGAGGTGGTTTGGGCATCTGGTGCCTCCGGGGTGCCTCCTTAGGGAGGTGTTTCTGGCACGTCAAGCTGGGAGGAGACCTCGGGGCAGACCCAGGACCGGGTGGAGGGATTATATCTCAACACTGGTCTGGGAACGCCATATCCACCAGGCGGAGCTGGTGGATATGGCCGGGGAAAAGGAAGTTTGGGGCTCCCTGTTGAAGCTGCTGCCCCCGAGACCTGACTCCGGATGAGCGGAAGAAGATGGATGGATGGATAGGACTGTGACCTATTAAAGGTGGGAACAGCTCCAGCAGGTCTGGATCTGAGGTCTCAGTGCAGAACAGTGCAGTCCAGCGAACAACTAACATACTGAACACAACTGTGAAACTCCCAGAGGACTCAGCCCCCCACCACCCCAAGGATGTGTGTATGTGTGTGTGCGTGTGTGTTAAAAGTGTTTTCAGTCATACTAATTAAAACATAAATGCTACTAGACCACAGACGTCTTGAAGACCAGACATCGCCCAGCCATCGGCGATTCGATTCCCGCTCCCGCTAAGACATCCTCTGGAGTGTGAGCTGATGGTGGGAGGTGTCAGCTCACCTCCCAGCCACTGCCGAGGCGCCCTTGAGCAAGGCGCCGTCCCCCCCACAAGCTGCTCATTTGGGGTGCGATCCCTCAATCGACTCTTCACTCTGCCTCCCCCTATACATACTAACTGCATGCTGACAGGCCCCTAGTGTGTTGTGTGTTTGTTCAGGGGCCTGTATACAGCATTTAGGAATGAATAAAGTATACTTCTTCTATTAATCAGCAATTTCACTTTACTTGGAAAAAGAACTACTGATTGTCATTTTGGAATCGACTGACTGAAACAGACAGGCAGGCAGATAGACAGACTGACAGAAAAGCAGATCGATGGAAAAAACATAAAAAGGAAAGAGTTTTTGACATATTTTGATATATAAATTTTAATATTAGTGATGGACTGATGGTTAATGGATATTTGACATCAGAGTCAGTTTTCTTGTGAGTGGTAATCAAATCTCATTGTCTGTTTGAATGAAATCCACAATTAGCTGAAACCCAATGAGAGAAAAATGACGTTTCAGTTTGCCATCTAAGACGGCAAATGGGACTAGGCTGATAAGTTAAGGATGTAATATAATTGGCATAATAAGTGTATTGTTTCTAGGACTGATAACTCAACTGACAACACCTACTTCTACACACACACACACACACACACACACACACACACACACACACACACACACACACACACACACACACACACACACACACACACACACACACACACACACACACACACACACACACACACACACACACACTTTCAATCAGTCAACCTAATATCATACTTTTACAGTGTTTCACTCCTTTAGTCAGCTGGGCTCATATCATATTTAAAGTCGCTATGATTTATTCCCCCCTGTTGATGGCATATTTCTCATTTAGAATAAATGAAAGAGACATGGTGTCAGACCTAACCACTGCTCATTACCATCAATGCAGGAATACAGGGAGCAATTTACCTGTGGGGATGTGGTAATGCTGAATGGAAATAGTCCAAGCAGGGGCTGAAATGATATTTTAATTATGTCGCACTCCTCCTACTGCTTCCATGCTTCTACCCAAGCCTCCAATGCCTCGAACCTTATTTCATTATCTGTGTCTCATCAGACAGAAGGAAAGGAGAGCACAATTTGAAGAGCAGAGGGTGGTGGACAGGGACATGGCGATCCTAGTACAAGGAAGACAGCAGCAGTTGCAGAAAGTTGATATTGCTTTGATTATCTGCCTAAGCAGGTGTCGTCAGCTCATTTTCCTATTCGCTAACACTCTCTAAGGCTTCAATCAACAGCTTGATTCTTATTTACGTCTGACTGATACTGCTTTGAGATCAGGTGCTCTAGTAACAGGAAACCAAAACAGTATTTGACTTTAGGGAGAATTCATTTTCCTCCTGTAGCTCCGACTAGTCAAAGTAAAATAACATACTTGTACACATCAGTCACGACACTCATGTCACACGTGTACTTCACATACATGCCACATATGATAGAGATATCATATAAATCACACATACCTGTCTTACACATCACAGGCCACATGTGGTTTTAACGTGTCACAAGTTTCCTTCTCGTGTCACATGTGAGTTATACATACCACAAACATGTCACTCATGTCATTCACATGTAAATTTGGTGACTTACCTGTCACAATCAACATAAGCCATGTAATAAATTCGGATTTAAAAACTACAATGACTTTTATCACAAGCAAGGACAGACTAGTGCAGGCAGGACAGGACAACCAGCAAAGGTCGCTACAGTCTCTTGGCTTGAGGCAGCTCCTACATGGATGCACCATGAGCAGCTTGTAAGGGGACAATGCCTTGCTCAGGTGCACCTCAGCAGTGCTCAGGAGGTGAACCGGTACCTCCCACTGCCAGTTCACAATCCAAACATTTTTGGCCCACCCTGCTCTTGAAGCAGCGACATCCAGTCCCCAATCCAAGACTTAGTAGACTGAGCCCCCATCGCTACTGTTGCCACATAGGTCCACCAGTAGCTGGTGCTTGGCTCCTTTGTTGTTTACTGCCAGTTCCTTTCTGCCCATATGACCATAGCTATGTGATTACTCATCTTAGCCGCCATGATGCCGGACATAAGCTTCCATGTTGTACAGAAACAGGTTGTTGGCCAACAGTTGGCGTGCCATCAGATCCAGTATGTATGGATCAGATCAGGACCTGATGCTGTCCAGTTCTTCATCTTTTGACAGTTTTTCTTGGACATTTGACATGGTTGCGAGTTCTTGTTCTGTGAAGCTGCTGTGGTCAGTCCTCAGGTCTACTAGCCAGTGGGCATCGGTGTTGCGTGATATTTCTCTTTCCCATATGTCCTTCCAGTATTTCTCCACCTCAGCTCTTGGTGGGTCTGACCGGCCACTGAGAGTACACCTTTGCTGGTTGAGTGGACAAGGTCTTGTTTATTCTCCTGACCTTTATCTCCTTGGTGTATCTCTTCAGTCGGGTAGCCAGAGCTGTTAGTCTCTGGCAGTTTTGAGTGCTTCAGGTATGGAAAGCTTGTTGTATTTCCTGGGTATCCCTTTACTCACCATGTTCCCTTTCTTCAGCTCTACTAGCTGGCTGACTTTTCTCCATGCTGCCATTATCTTGGCCTCTAACCGTCTCTTCAATGGAGGATATTGCTTGTTATGCCCTGTATTGATCTTATATTCCAGCATCTTGAGGATTACAGTAATCCTTCGCGTTTGCGCTTCAAGATGCCAGGCTTCACCTCACCGTAGATTTTTAGTAGGTGGTCATGTGATACCGTACGCACATTCTATTGGCTGACAGCATCCGGAAGTGCGCTGCTCATGTGGTTATTGCCCTTGCTCATGTTCCTGAGGTAGACTGCTGTGGGTCTTGCCGAGTGTTTCCAGATTTCTCTTGGGAACAAAAAAACCCCATCACATAATCCTAATTGTAGGATTAATAGCTGGATTAACATCACAGGACTGGAGAACATTCACATTCCATTACTTTATTGTAGATATACTGGGCTACACTTATAAAAAAAAAAAAAAAAAAAAGATTAAACAAAGATATTTGTGATCCATTAAGGTGCAGACCGCAAACCACTGCAGCATGGTATTACAGTATGAGTAAATTCAATTCTATTCCAATGTCCCTTCAACATCTGCTACAGCTGTGATGGCACATAATCCCCCATGCTAATAACAAATCTGTAAATCATTCAGCTCCTGTGACGGTGTCTGATGCCCTCAGCCCCCCCACCCACCCACTATGATCACCTGCCCCACGTTCACTGTTCGAGACACTTCAGTCCTCTGCCAAGAGATGCTTCTACATTCTGTTAAAAGGAAAAATCCATATCAGCCTCATCTTAGTGGAATGACTTAATCGGGAATAACTTTCTCTTTGATGATTTGACTTTTTGGAGTCCTGTGAACCCGTCCGTACGTGTTTAACATCACATCCAGGTGTCTGAACGCTTCTTCATAGCCTCAACGGTTTCTCATTAGGCTTCATACTAGATAGTGGTCAGAAAATGCACATTATTGCAAATCAGACAACACTCCTTTTCACTGGTTGGTAGTCTTCTTCACTGTAAAATTACCAAGTCCAATATGTTTATTCTCTAGCTGATTAGCGCCAACTGCACTTAGCAGTTAGAAAGGGGCATTTAAACTGAAAAGTTTTTTTTTAAATTGTAGAGGTGTTTTTCTTCACAGGCAGCTGTTAGAATTTCTCAAACTGGGTTACAAGAACATATATTCAAGACAATATGGCTACAACACGAGATGCATATTTTAATCCACAGCACAGGAACATGCTTGAGTGGATTTTTCCTTTAAGTTTAAAGTAGGGGGGGTTGGGGGGGTATCCAAAATAACAGCACAAAAGAAGAGGCTGGTGCATCACTTGGATTTAAGTCCATATCCAATCAGGAGAGAAGCACACCAGACAGCGAATCACGGTTGAGACGAGTCAGTTTGTGTGTGTGTGAGGCAGGATGTCGTTCTGTGCGACCCCCATACAAACTGCAACGAAGGTTTTACAGTGTATTTGAGACGTATCGTCTCTTCTCCTGGAACCATTTATTCTCCTTTTAAATAAGTTGGTGTGTAAAATACCAGCAATTGAAACAGCAGCAAAGCCTGAACCGTGAGTTAGTCCTCTTTACATTATGGCATCATATAAAACACACTTTTCCTTCCTCTCCTCCATCTGTAACTCCCTTACACTCCGACATGAGGTAAAGTATTGCGCCCAAGTGCAATGCTCATTGTGCTACATGAGTAAAAAGAAAAAAGGGGAGAGGGGATGAGAAAACACACACACATACACACACACACACACACACACACACACACACACACACACACACACACACACACACACACACACACACACACACACACACACACACCTTCCTCAGGAAAAAAACCAAAGGCAGAACAACTCAACTGCTGGAAATTAATGCCACTTATGTGTGGTAATTATTTTCTTAATCAGTCAAACAAATAGAGTGGGCATGGCACCATATGAGAGGTTCACAATCTCTTTCCTCCCTTTCCTTTGCAGTGACACCCCCACCACCGTCCAGGTAGGGGACAAATCTAAAGCTGAGTGTGTGTGTATGTGTATGTGTGTGTGTGTACTACATGCTGTGGTCGTGAATGGTGTGTGAAAATCAGATAAAATCAGATAAACTCTGGAAAATCAGATAAACTCTGACAGCCTCTAACAGGGAAATAAACCACAAAGGACTCCAAACACCAAATCCCAAACTGAGTGAAGAACTCCGTATTAAAACCTCCTGACTACCAGGGGTTCAAATTTGTAAACTTGAATATCTCCCATGTACTGCACACTACTGAATTAACTCCTGCCGTCATCTACAGAGGACATTTAGGGCTTTCCAATGATACCTAATGTGAAAGGGTGGGGCTTTGGTACCTTTCTCTTTCTCATGAAGGAAAATGGCGTACATCAGTGCAAGTGCATTTTATGGGAAGAAGTGCGTAATACTTATTATTGAGGAAATTTTGGCTTGAAATGTTGTGGACATTTTTTTTTTTACATCTTTTAACAACATTTTTAAACATTGTCTGAATTATTTTGACTTTATTTGAGCAAAGTATTTTAGTCTTTAAAAATGTCCTCCGTTGTGGATATTTGTAGTTATTTCCTCCAATTTTTTCTGTTTTTTGAAATGACAAGAAAGGGAGTCATTCTAAAAAGCAGAGTTTTACTTCAAATTGTTGATGGAAACTCAGATATTGAGTTGTCCAATAGATGATGCAGAAAGGGGAATTGCTTTTTTAAGTATTATTCCAAATAAGCGCAACAAAGCAAAAGTGATGATGGAAACGTTAAAGGCTGATGTTAAACTCACTCAAATGTCGACTTTCTGATACTGTCTTTGGGACTAAGTGGTTGCTATCAAGGTTCAATTTTACATGTATGTCCAATGTCCACTATAGTGGACACAAGTTATCTTGAAAATAAAATAAAAATATTCAAAAAAAAATTTGCAGAATTCTTATTATCTTAGGAAGATTGGGAGATTTAAAAATAATTGTGATTGGACAATATTTTTTTCCTGGTAGTCAGGAGGATTAATAAATGAATAAATTTGTGAACAGACATCCCTCTGTCTCTTCGTTTTGGAGCATGAGATTGACACAGTCGTTGTTTAGGTCTATTGTGGTGAAGAAGGAGCCAAATCGAAAGACAAAGCTCTCAATTTACTGGTCAGTCTACATTCCTTCTCTCACCTACGGTCACAAGTTTTGGGTCATGACCGAAATGCCTCCTGGGGAGGTGTTCTGGGCAAGTGGGGCTTAGCGTGTTCCACCAGTCCAGGATCTCAGGCCTGCAGACTCATCTCATCTAGTTGTTTGTAGCAACGAATCAGTGGCTGTAATGTACGATGGACATGGTTGAGAAGAACCCACTCCTAGCTTCAGCTCCAGATGCTTCAGTACCTGACCTGAGCTACACTCTGCTGACCTGAGAACAGTCAACAAATGACACCACAGTAGATTAATGGCTCTTAAACATCTTGATAATATCTAAACGACCTCCACCGCCACCAAGTCAACCAACTAACTAATGGAAGCAACGCAAGGTCAAGCAAACACAAGGTGCTCAGGCCTGGAACAAAATACCCAACTTTGTTTCAAACTGCTGAAGAATCTATGAAGAAAACCTATGAAGCTACAGAAAAAACTCCAAGTTGTTCATGGTGCAAATTAGATGACAAGAGGAAGTCCCCCTGTCCATAACGGCCCTGTGTTTCTTGAGTTGTTTAGCATTTATGTTTCTGAACAAACATCCATTGAAAGTGTTTCCTCTGAGCACAATGGAACATCAATCTAGCCAGATTTCAGCTGAAGTCACTCCTGCTGGTTAAATGAGAGGAGTCACAAACTCATACACCTGCATCAACCTGGAAACCTTTACATAATGCAGCTTCACATTCCCAACATGCACACACAACAGGATTTCAGAAGGAGTGATGGATTTCTCCTGTGATCTGATGGGGTGGGGGGGTGGGGGGGAGATGTTGAGAGGAGGGGTTTGATATACTGACTGTACAGTGACAGGAAGCTGAAGGATAAACGGGTTTGGAGGAGCCGGAAGACACATCATCGTTTCGTCAATGAGGTTCACTTTGTGCCAAAGCTGTTAGCATCGTCTCCAAGGTTCACGCTGGTTCCTTTGATGTTAATCCCTCAGTTGAAAATACACGACGCATTCACTTCACAAATTCTGAGTTACCTTAACACTCAATATGGGTGTGATCATCATGAACACCATCTGTTATCTATTCTTTCTGTGTACAGTATTTTCCGTACTATAAGGCGCACCTTCAATGAACGGCCTATTTTCAAAACCTTTTCATATACAGTGGTACCTCTACTTACGAAATTAATTGGTTCTGGAAGAAATCTCTTGCTTTGTTCGTATGGACAAAAAAACTCTTTTCTTTTCCTCTTTTCTCCTTCACTTTCTTGGGGTCCATAGTGAATACTCTAAAAGCTAATATATTTACGTGAAACTATCAGAACACCTCATGGGCTGGGGGCCGAATGACGAGGACGCTGCATAGACACCTATCTAGCTACACACTGAGGTCCCTCTTAGCCAATGGGATGCCAGGATGCTAGGTAACAGCCAATGGTAGAGCAGCTATAAGATTGTTGCGTTCAGGAACCTTTGGGAGCTGCGAGTAGCAGCCCATACTGTATTTTTACCTTTTGTAACTTCTTGCCTCTAGTTACGAAATTTCTTTCGGGACTAGAGGCAATATTTTCCTGTTGAGGCGTTTCGTAAGTAGAAAATTTCCTATGTATAGACATCCATAAGTAGAGGTACCACCGTATAAGGCGCACTGGATTATAAGGCACGCCGTCGGTATTTTAGAATATTAAAGGCTTTTAGGTGCGACTAATAGTGCGGAAAACACTAATTTAAATGCAGACCTGATGGAACCAGCAGCCGAGCTTGTAGAGCTACCACAGCAGAGTTTAACCCCCCGATCTGCAGCTTCCTCCAGAAACGACCAATGAAAGCAACCGTCCCAGAGCAGCAGTGGGCGGATACATGATTGTGACTTCAGACATTGCTGAGAACAATTGCTGAGCCACACAGATTAGTTAGTCTCTTACAACCTCGACCCATGAAGAAAGTTCATGTGTTTTGAAGAAACTGTCTGAAAAACCCAAAGTTTACGAGTGCAATCTCAATACCTCCACAAGCATTCATCGATTTGATCAGTCAATCCGTTTTTTACCAAGAGTTCAAATCATATTTCATATCATTCAGGCTATGAAGAGAGAGAAAGAAAAACAGGCTTATTTGCAGGAAAGTGTCAACCAATGGAATATAAGGGGGCAAAGATACACATGCTGCTCCCCTCTTACTTCCATAGCTGACCCATGGGACAATCAAAGTATACAGACTTCCAAAAATTAAAAACAAAAGGTCAAATAAGGAGGTATTATAGTTACAGTGCAAAAAAAGATGAGAAATTCAAGCTTAATACAAAAACATAGCACCAAAAAAAAAAAAAAAAGAAAGAAAGAAAATTCATGCAATTAACTGAGGTATTCAAATGAAAGAGAACATGAAAAAAAATGACATTTAGCTTTGAAGCGAGAAAACCATCTAAAGGCTTGTATCCTCATGCCTAGGAAGCGGCCTCCACCTGTCATAGCTTTGGTAGGTGTGGATGGGGGGGGGGCATGCTGAAACGAATCGACCTTTTCTCACGAAAACATTGTGTTTGTCTTACACAAGTATCCAATTTGTAAAAAAAATCTGCAGCATACTTAAATCAGTGATATGTCTCTCTTCTTGTATCAAAAATGGATGATCGATTTATGAAAAAAAAAAAAAACAACAACATTTAGTGCCCTCGAATGGCTGATTAGATCCCATCCATTCCTGGGATCAAAACTTTAAACCGAATCATGCCAATATAATGCCATAAACATAATTGCTTTCACACAGTCCAGATATTTCAGTAAGATTTAAACCATTTATAGAAGCCATCCAGTTGTCATGGGTTTTATACATAAGATTCAAGAACATGCAACCTCAAGCACGCTTAAAAATGTTTAAATTACAGTAATAGGGAATGTTGAAACTCATATCCATTTTACAGGACGTGAGATTGAGCCTTAACATCTAAGGCTGAGAATATCATTCATAAATTTGACACCAGAGAGAGTGATAGAGAGAAGAGAGAGAAAGAAGAGAGGTGTAGGAGTTTCGTGTCAATGTGACAACACAGATCTTAAAGTAACAGACCCTAATGGAATAAGTGCAAAAAATGATTCCGAATACCATTTCAGACAGGTTGGAGACAGACGTGCCACCAGATTTTTGCTCCAGTGGTTTCAGTTTAGCCACGTCCGTCATTTAAAGCGCTTCACAATACAGCGCTTTTCAAACTGACTGGCACTAGTGCACAGGCTGAGGAGTTTAGCGTTTTTTTTTCCTACTACATACTTTGATTACACCTCGGACTGAACTACGTACAGTCTAATACTACACCAGAACCATAAGCCTCGTCTCACTGATGTGGAGGTTAGCCCAAAAAAAAAACAAAACAAAAATCACATCCAGTGAAGAACAGACACTGGTTGTGATGTTTCTGCAGACGCTTTTCTAAAAATTAATAAAGCACTAAAACAGAGAGAGAAATTAAAGATTGTGTTGGCGCAAAAAACAGAAAAAAAATCAAATAAAGGAGGTTAAAAGATACGATGTGAAATCTGTGGTGAGATCAGTCTGCGTCTTCCGCCCCCGTCTGGCCGCCGCAAGCTGAAGGTGCAGTCGATGCTGCTTTTTCTTGTTAGCGTCAGTAGCTTCGGCGCTAACGCTGATCTCAGTTGCTTTGGACCTGAGGTTGATTGGCTTTGAGGCTGCGCAGAGCTCGACGCGCCGCTGCCGACTTGGCGATCCGATAGCTGCGGCCGACTCCTTTAAACTTGCCCTTACCGACGACCTCCACCGTGACCCGCACCTTCCCGTCGTACGTTCTTTCAGCAGGGCTGCAGAGGACAGGAAACATGTTTCACTTGTGTTCGATGTAGATTCCAACAAAGATGTGGTTTCAGCAGAAATAATAGGAAAACCTTTGCGTGCCAGAGGTTTGAGTTGAAGGAACAGCCTCTAGTTTAGGGCTGCAGTAAATTATAATTCCAGGAATTTTTTTTTTTTAGATTATAAAAAAATATATTTAGATTATTATACAATTATTATTATTGTTATTATTATTATGCCTCATAACTATTATTATTATAAAAAAATTTATACAAAAAATATACTTTAGATTGTTATACAGTTATTATTTCAGGAATTGATGTATCTGTTGATTATTCTGATGATTACCAAACTAAAAACATTGATCTCTAACCTGAACTTGGCAGTTTCTGGCTCCATCTCTAGCAGCTCCCTCACAGGAGACCTCGGCACGTTGGCAGAAAATTTCTCTAGATATGGTGAGACAATGAATGTAATTACAAAAACGCCCTCAGACTTCCCATAGCCATCACTTCATCAACAATGAAAAGCTGAAATATGAGAATATAAAGGAGAAAGAGTTGCTTCTCCTCACCTATAAGTGGTCTCATCATTGGATAATACACCTGCCACACGGTCTCCAGTGACATCCTGCTGTCCATGTAGATTGCTCCAGCTAGTGACTCAAATATGTCCCCCATGGCCTTAGGAACCTCGATGTCCTCCTCCTTCTCTTCATCTTCTTCAGAGCGCCGCAGCTGGTTAACAAAGCAAATCTGTGAGCCTGACAACAAACACCCCCCCCCCCCCCCGTCTCGTCCCCCTGAAGTCAAAAGCCTCGTCAGGGCAACTGTTAAGAGCTGTAAGGCTATCTTTAAACCAAAATTTCCTTCGATAAAAATATGATTTTCTTTGTTATTGTACTGAATTCAACTGAAAATAGTTTAAAGAAATTGAAATCTGTTTTTATATCAGTCCCGTGGGATGGAAGCATCTCTCTTGCTGGCGTCAGCTGCAGACTTACCTCAGAGTCCATGCCTTGCATCTCATTTTTCTCCAACTGGAACTGCACAAAGTCGTCGATGACGTGGAAAAGCTCCGGTGAGATGGCCTTGAAGTACTTGTGGTAGTCGTACTTTACAGCCAGAGAGGCAAAGATGGTGTTGTTGACCAGCGCCGATCGCAGGTCGGTCAGCACGCCGGGGGAGTGCTGCCGGGGGTCTTCATAAAGGTGCTTTGTTATGAGGTAGTCTAAAATTGCATCGCCAAGAAACTCAAGCCGCTGGTAACAATCTGAAGAAAAGAGACAACGGAGCAGTCAGAGACGAGCAGAGAAAACTTCATTCTAGCCATCTCGGGGGAATTTTTGTGCCCAGAAAAGAACCAAATGTTACCCCCAGTGACGTTAGGGCATGTCTGACATTGAAACACATGCACAAGAATCCTGATGCTGTGATGTCCAGTCTTACCTGTGATGGTGTTGTAATGGTAGGAGGCATGCGTGAAGGCCTGCAGGAGGTAGGCCTTGTTTTGAAAGGTGTAGTTGATCTTTCCTTCGAAGTTGTCAAAACCGGAGATGAGGTGGTTGAGCGTTCGTTCTGCATCCGGGTGGTCCAGCATACAGCGTGGGGGGATCTTCAGCCAACCGTAGCTCAGATCCATCACTGCAGACTGACTGCTTCGCAGCGCCGCTCCCGTCACGGACCTTCTCTCCAAAGGTAACACCTATCATCACCAAAAGAACCTCTGAGTACGTCTGTTGGATCAACATGCATTGTTTCTGTGTTTAGACATTTTTTTATACATTCTACATCTAGAAAATTTGTCAACTATGAACCTCGAGACTTGGTTTTGCCTTCAGATCATCTCTTTCACACTCTGAGTACAATCCAGTTAAGTTTTTTCAGCTTTCACATTATTTTACTGTGTGACGTTTTTACAATCTACAGTATATGAATGTGATACAAGAGAAAAAAAGAAACGTCTTTTCTTTCTTTTCTGTCGTCTTTTTCATCTTTTCTTTTTATTCCTATGCCTATTTATGCCTTCCTATTTGTATATTGATGGGTTATTTATTAATCTTTCTATTTGGCGTTGGTACTACTTTTTATGTGCTGGTGCTTTCTGTGTGCTTTTTCTGTGTTTAGTGCGACGGAGAAGTTAATTTCCCTGACGGAACCTCCTTAAGTGATCAATAAAGTTATACTCTACTCTCTGTCATTTGAGCACATATATCTCTAACAAGCTGTAGGAAGTTGGAGAGGTGCTGGTATTGGCAGATCGTTCATATCATCTGTATATTTCATTGGTAACTGTATTTTGTTATAGTTTAGCAAAAAAAGTTTAGAGGAAAATGAGAATTTTACTTAAATATTTGTAAAATAATGAGAAAATATGCTTAAATGGACTAGTTGGATGGCCACTTAGTCAGCTTTACCATCACAAAGATTGAATGCAAAACCTCCAAAATTTCAGTGTGGAGGCAAATGTGTTTTCTGCAGGATGACCCATTAACCAAATGTTCAGCTCTGATCTTGTTGATATTGACACGCCTCTGTTGAAGCAGGTATGATTCAGATATGAATACAGCAGTTTCCGCACTATAAGGCGCACTGGAATATAAGGCGCACCTTCAATGAACGACCCATTTCAAAAACAAATTTCGCATATAAGGCGCACTGGATTGAGGTTACAGCGGAGAGTTGAGAACTCATCTCAGAACTTAATGAATGGCCTACTTTAAAATTGTTTTCATATATAAGGCGCGCTGGATTATAAGGCACATTGTCGGTTGAAAAAATTAAAGGCTATAAGGTGCGCCTTATAGTGCGGAAAATACTGTACTGTGTCCTCACCTTGAGGCCCAGTGAGCAGAGGAACATCTGGGCGGCTCTCTCTCCACAGCTGGTCAGGTAGCAGCCCAGCAGAGCCTCCACACAGTCAGCGATGCTCTTGTCAGCGATGCACTGCTCCGTGTGCAGGTCGTAGGATATGGACTGCTTGCCGAGCTCAGCTCCACAGTTCTCTTCAGACGGGTTCCAGAACCCCACCACAAAGTCGTCTTCTTCTCCGGCTTTGCTGGGATCCAGGTAGCACATCGCGTCCCAGGAGCTGTAGTCAAACTCCTCCGCCGAGGGCCCGCTGGATGCCGGCTCTGAAGGGTAGTGGGCCGGGCTGGCGTGGAGGGTCTTCTTGGGGGCCTTCCAGTCATACGTGCATTCCATGGCGGGGGACGATCCGGAGCCGGGGGTCAGAGAGGGGGGGAAGCCACCCAGAGAGATCTTCTTGCCAAATGCACCCGATCCCAGCAGCATGTTGTCGATGAACTTAATGTGCTCCTTGTAATACTCCAGGTCGTCCTCCATGTTCACTTCATCCTTTGGCTCATCTTTCAGCATCAGATCACCATCCTCATCCGCCTGCTCCGCCTCTTCATCGTCGTCGTCGTCATCATCATCGTAGTCGTTTCCAGATTGTCCGTTAGCCAGAAGTTCCTCCTTAGCCTGGAACCAAACGGGAGAGAAACCCAACAGGAAACAATAACCTTAACTTTAGGTAATATCCATTTAAAGCACCTTTTCTTCTATAGAAGCTCCAACATGACACGCCCTCTAGTGAAAATTATGATTAACTTTTAAAAGTTGCAAACTAAAGAAGAAGAACACTTTATTAATCCCCAAGGGGAAATTACATGGTCACTCAGGTAAATATTTTTGTGTTAGTTTTTTACAGTCAGTGTGTACAGGCCTCTGAAACACAGCACGCAAGGGGGCCTGTAAGCATGCAGTTAGTACACACAACATCAGACTATACATGGGGAGGCAGAGTGACGGGCAGCGACTTTCGGAACGTGCCGCAATTGAGCAGCTTGTGGGGGGGACGGTGCCTTGCTCAGGGGCGACTCGGCGGTGGCTGGGGGGGTGAGCCGGTGATATCCTGGCGGGAGCGGGATTTGATCCACCGATGGCTGGGGCGATCTGTCTATGAGGCATCTGCTCTACCGCTGAGCCACTGCTCCTTGTAAAGCAGCAGTTATGAACTAAATCCATAACTAGCTCTGAGGTTAGTTCTCCAAGACATTTGGAACAACCTACCAGGTCCTTCAGGAACTGTATGCTGGTGTACATAGGTGTACCCGCAGCGCACTTCCGGATGCTGTCAACCAATAGAATGCGCCTACGGTATCATGTGACTACATACTAAAACTCTGCGATGAGGTGAAGTTGCGAGTGTTGATGCGCGAAGGCGCACTATGTGTCATTTTACTTCTGTTCACACGCTGCCTTTTGTAAATCCATACAAATGAATATGCAAATGAATATACAGTACATGTCTGTGTAAAATTATTATAGTGTGTGTGTGTGTGTGTGTGTGACTCTGTTTCCAGAATGCTGCTCGGAACAAACCTTACATGCAGCACACGCCATTGTCTTGTTTGCTATGTCTGTGCTTTGGGAGCTGCATGCCAGCTAAAAACATACTCTGAGTTTGTGATATGCTGTCGTTGTCGTGGTCAGTGGAAGTAAAAACAGGAAACACAGAGATAGGTCTTCACAGTTTCTCCATAAAAAGGGTTTAAGTCCTTTAAATCAACAGTTTAGGTTCAACATTTGAGTTTTTACACCTGTAATTACAGGTTAACTCTTTATGGCTTCCATTTAGACACTAAATTCCTCTGGATAGATTTAGCTTTTTTACGTCTTTGTTCGTAATTTCTGATTCCAAAAATCCCCAAAATGCAAAGGTCGTAAATATCAAGAGAACACTTACCATAATAAGGCCAGCATACACTGATGGTTGGCTGTATGAGCTGCTGACAGCTTTATCAGCTATCACAGTTGATCAGTGAATGGATCAGCAAATATTCTGGCGTTGCTTTTATTATGATGCTGTAATATTCTAATGTGTCATTTTGGGTTGAGTCAAGTAAATAGCTTTGGGTGCTCTGCTGTGTTTTCTATTGCTCACTAGAGACTTCTACTGAACAGTTAGACTAAATAATGAAGTTCGCCTCCAGGAATTTTTAAATTTTCACGATTTTAAGACATGAAATGATGAAGATCAACTAATCTTCATCACACCTGGTGATGTGGAGGGACTAAACAGTAAAAACCGCTATAGGACGTGTTGTTTTCTTTTACTTTATTAATTTATTTTCATCAATGTATTTGTGACATAGATTTATATTTTTACAATTAGTATTTCTAGGAGTCTGAACTCAAAAGCTCTGGGATTTCAACCACACCACCAACACACTGCATTTCCAGACACAGTCAATGCCTGCCCTCTACTGGTCTGACTATGTCATAACACTAATAAAAATAAAACTGCCAGGAAAACCGTACTGTACTGAAAACCGGCCTACTGTTCAGGGACGACGTAGTAAGACTGATATGAGGTAAGATGCAACAGAATCCCGATGCCTTTAAAAAATACTTTCATCCTGTTCGATTATTTTGCCATTAATATATGGGCAGCAAAGAAAGAACTTTATTGAAACACAGACCTCCTCTGAATCCAGCTGCTCTGTACTGCTCTTCTCCTGGTTGACCACGTAGCCGGGGGGCAGCCAGTTCACAGGGGGGTCAAAGATGGACACCACCATTCTACTGGGAAGCCCTTTCTTCTTCCCCAAACGGTACAAGTTGCAGTTGCTCACCTGTGATTGGACAGACCAAAGACAGTGAGTGAGGTGGACTGTACCCCCCATTATCAGCAAAATGTTCATTAAAATAGATCAGGAGTCATGAAAAATGACTGTTGTTTGGTTAGTCCTCTACAACAATACAATCAAGACGACTATTTTTGAAAAACGCATTGTTTACTTTGGGATTGCTTTAATCTTCTTTCCCCCTTCAGGGGTCGCCACAGTGAATCAGTTGTCTCCATCTAACCCTGTCTTCTGCATCCTCTTCTCTCACACCAACTACCTTCATGTCCTCTTTCACTACATCCATAAACCTCCTCTTTGGTCTTCCTCTAGGCCTCCTGCCTGGCAGTTCAAAACTCAGCATCCTTCTACCAATATATTCACTATCTCTCCTCTGGACATGTCCAAACCATCTCAGTCTGGCCTCTCTGACTTTATCTCCAAAACCTCTAACATGTGCTGTCCCTCTGATGTACTCATTCCTGATCCTATCCTTCCTGGTCACTCCCAGAGAGAACCTCAGCATCTTCATCTCTGCTACCTCCAGCTCTGCCTCCTGTCTTTTCCTCAGTGACACTGTCTCTAGACCAAACAACATCGCTGGTCTCACCACAGTTTTGTACACCTTTCCTTTCATTTTAGCTGAAACTCTTCTATCACACATCACACCTGACACTTTCCTCCATCCGTTCCATCCTGCCTGTACACGCTTCTTCACCTCTTTTCCAGACTCTCCATTGCTCTGGACTGTTGACCCTAAGTACTTAAAATCCTCCACCTTCTTGATCTCTTCTCCCTGTAACCTCACTCTTCCACTTTGGTCCCTCTCATTCACACACATGTACTCTGTCTTACTGTGGCTAACCTTCATTCCTCTCCTTTCCAGGACAAACCTCCACCTCTCTAGCTTCTCCTCCACCTGTTCCCTGCTCTCACTACAGATCACAATGTCATCCAAAAACATCATAGTCCATGGAGATTCCTGTCTAACCTCGTCTGTCAGCCTGTCCATCACCGTAGCGAACAAGAAGGGGCTCAGAGCTGATCCCTGATGCAGTCCCACCTCCACCTTGAACTCCTCTGTCACCCCTACAGCACACCTCACCACTGTCTTACAGTCCTCATACATGTCCTGCACCGTTCTAACATACTTCTCTGACACTCCAGACTTCCTCATACAATACCACAGTTCCTCTCTGGGCACCCTGTCATAAGCTTTCTCCAGATCTACAAAAACACAATGCAGCTCTTTCTGGCCTTCTCTGTACTTCTCTATCAACATCCTCAAAGCAAATACTGCATCTGTAGTACTCTTTTGTGGTATGAAACCATACTGCTGCTCACAAATGCTCACTTCTGCCCTTAGTCTAACTTCAACTACTCTTTCCCATAACTTTATTGTATGGCTCATCAGCTTTATTCCTCTGTAGTTGCCACAACTCTGCACATCTCCCTTGTTCTTTGGGACTGCTTTAAAGAAATGTCTTAATTTTTTTTTTTTATATTTAGAATTCCTCCTTGTCCTACTAAAAATCATGACCTTTCTCACCTTCTTGCTCCGCATGTAGCTGAGTCGTCCCTCGTGAGCGTCTGGGTAGGTGCAGAACAGGTATGTGGTGATCGCATGCTTGAGGAAAGAGTCTCCAAGCATTTCCAGCCGCTCCAGGTTGAAGCCGTCGCTGGCGTTAGATAGAGTCAGGGCCTGCAGAATAAGGCCCGGGTTCGGCCCCAGGCTTTTGGGGGAGTCTCCTGTCTGGGCTCTGTCCTCTGGGACAAGGTCAGAAGTCACCGTGGGCACATTGCAGCCCGTGGCTGCCCGACTGCAGACTGAGGTAGCTTCATTTTTGTAGTCTGTGGTCCTCCCTGATGTACATTCATCGCTAGGCTGCAGAGGATTGGAAATGGTCGTCTTCAAGCTGTGAGGGGGGTGCACGGGAGCTGAGGTAGTGGTTTGTATGGATTCAGGGCTCTGCAGCCCAGAAGGGCTGAGCTGAGGCCTTTGGCAAGTGTCATGTTTTTGAAGGTGCTCGTCTTTGTGGCCCTTGTCATCACAATCGGTGACTAGGGCAGTGCCGTTGATTAGGTTCCTCGTGCATGGGGTGTCTCTGGACTCGAGGGTCATGAGGGGGTCCTGCCCAGGTAGGGAAGAGTGTGGACTACTGGGGTTCGCTACGGAATTGGGGTTAGGGGATAGAGTTTCTGTGTGCTTACAGAGAACCTCACCATCCTCGCTGCAGGACTCAGGACAAGAGATGAACGTTTTACTGTCAATAGATCTCTTCCAGCCAAAGTCCAAATTTGAATACCTGCCGCATAGAAAAAAAGACGACCTACATTTGAAAATGTTGTTACACACAACGATCAAAATCTGAGTAGGCTCTTAAAAATCATGGATTTTCAAAAAAAAAATTCAACTTCCAATTTGAGCAAAGTTCAAGGAGTTACCTAATATGTACAATATAATATAAACTTGTAAAGGAAAAGTTTTCCCAAGGATTAAAATCTGGTTATTATCTATCTCATTATCAAACCCTGGGAACACGAGTGGACAAAGAAACACAGTATTTTCCACACTATAAGGCGCACCTAAAAGCCTTTAATTTTCGCAAAAACTGGCAGTGCGCCTTATATATGAAAAAAGTTTTAAAATAGGCCATTCATTGAAGATAAATTCCCTTAACCTAACCCCCTCCCACATAGTTACCTGATGTTTCAGGTGTCAACCACATTTGCGAATCAATTGTGGTATGTCAGGCACCTTTGGGTAGCAGTGACTTGGCTTCAGAGTTGTGAATGCTATCCCTTTAGCGCAGCTCTAGTGGATGGATAACGCAACCACAGCCACTACAGTAGTTTCTATTCTAAGTGTGTTATAATGTGGTGCTTCTTGTTCTGGTGAAAACAGTTTCAAAAGAGGCCATTCACTGAAGGTGCGCCTTATAATCCAGTGCGCCTTTTAGTGCAGAGTGTACTCAACTTTAAGAAAATTACAGAAGAGGGAACAGCATACAGTCACTTCAGAAGAACTGATTTTTGTAGATTTACTGCAGGTGTCTTATTGTTTCTAACTGCTGAACATCAGTGATGCGTGGTGCTGATGCGTGGTGCTGATGCGTGGTGCACGTCATGGACCTGAAGTCAGGAGGGAGGGTCTGAGCTCCCACTCCAGCTTCACTGGCTGTCTTGGCTCGGAGCTCCTCTGCAGTCAGGAGGCAGTGGAGACGGTACAGGATGCTGGGCAGACACACTGCTTTCCTCCACAGTGAGGCTGGGATGGGATGGATGGCACAAAGCTCTGGAACCAAGATCTGACCAACACAATAACGCTTCACTTTAGAATTGTTGTAGTCCTGACATAACATCTAAAGCTCACCACAGCAAACAACAGGTTTCAGGAAGATTTTCAGGTAAATTTGCTTCAGAAAGATATGAAAATATTTGTGTTTACTCAATCTGACAATCAGATGATTGCAACTGATCCATATAATGCAGATCAGTAATAAATTCTATTTAGCTTTCCACCAGACAGAGAACTCGGATCATTACTTGTTTGTTCTGGAGACTTTCCCATTTGGCCTTCCTCTTCTCGGCGCTGCTGAGCGGCAGCGCTTTGCCCTTCTGATTCAGGTGGCGAGGGGTCAACAGGTTCAGCCTGACAGCACAAGAAAGACATGTCTTCATTTTATAACTGCACAAAAACATGTAATAAGAGTCCTGCTGCATACTGTGACATAACACTGTCAGCAAATTATTTTAACTGCACAAAAACATTGCAAGACTCAATGAAAAGAGTCATCATCCCTCATCTGCTCACCTGGAAGAGGTGTGATCTACATCTAGAAGCGGCTGGTTCAGGTTGGACAGGTCCAGGTTGTACTTGGTTTTGTAGTACTCCGCAAATGTTTCATATTCAGGTGAAGGAAACTTGCTGAGGGGCGTCAGGTCTGTGTACACATCAGCAACGTAGAAGCGATGAGGCTGGTCGAAGTTACGATACCTGAAAGAGGAGCGCCGACCGTTAATGAGACCCAACATCTACTGAGGCCAACGGATGGAAAAGCAACACATTTCTCTTGTTGCTATTGTAAATGTCAGGACATGAATTGCAAAACCATAGAAGGATGAAGGTCTCTATTTTTGAAACAAAACCTGACACCCATGAATTAAAATGGGTCAAGACTTAATGTAAGAAGTAATATTATTAGTACCCAACTTTAACAACCCGTGAGGTTCTTGGAGAACACATCACTATGTTCTTCTGGTGCATTGGTACCTTGGAATGATCACAGCGTCCTGGTAGTCCTCCAGTTTGAAGGTGAAGGGGTTGTGCTTTGTGCACTGACTGGTGGGGATGCCGGTGCGGGCTTCAGATTTCTCAATGTCCTCCATGAACTTAAAGTCCATATCCAATGTGTTTGAGTCCCCGACTGAGTGAGCCAATGACGCAACAAAGAGAGAGAAGAAGAAACCAATGAACATCACAACACACCCAAACAGTTCCTCCTCAAAGCTGAGCTGAGAGTAAAACCCAATCCAAATTCCTCCTTTTAATCCCACTAATTCTCTAGTGCCCCCCAAAACACAGTAATGAGAACTAATGGTTGAAATATATAGAGAGCAAAAGGGAAGTCACATCATCAGTAGAAAAGTTACTATACAGACAGTTATCATAGAATGCAACAGTAAAATCCCACAGTAGTTTGGCAGCAGGATTATTTTCTTCTGATTAGATGCTTAATTTGGGATTATTGTTATTATTATAGTTCTATATAAGCCTGTTGCTGCTATCACTATCATTTCTTATTTCATTATATATTTATTTTATTATTAATTTTGTTATTATCATTAATCAACTATTAATAACAATTTATCATTATTATTATTTTATTATTATATTTCATCATTATTTCATTGCTTAATTTGTTAATGATATTACATTGCTTTGTTCTTTTTTTTGAGTTGCTGTATTGATCGTAATTTGTCTACCTGCTCGTAAAGAACAAACAAAATAGAGCGTTAGGGTCATGTGGTAAGGCTAAGGAGGGGAACTGGAGTCTACTCACCAACATTTAGAGGTAGAACGCAGTAAGCAGAGTCAGCCAGTGTTGGCTTGAACTCCAGGGCCGGTTTCTCCAGGCGGAGGATGTGGGAGAAGATGTACTGGTGGAGGCGGGTGATGAGGTTGAGCTGCACGGCGGTTAGGGCGAAGCCAGATTTTTGCAGCTCAATTGAGATTGTCACCTCACCTGAACGAGTATATACTGGGAAATGGGGGATCTGGACAGGGGGAGGAAAGTGACATTTACCATTCTAATAATATCCTGATACAAATTTGATACGACCAGCACCATCAAAAAAAGTAACCATTTATTGAAAAATCTTAAGAATAAACCTGTTATTACAGTATTTTCTGCACTTTAAAGCGCACTGGATTATAAGGCGCACCTTCAATGAAAGGCCGATTAAAAAAAAATTTCATACATAAGGCGCACTGGATTATAAAACGCATCTGAGAACTCATCTTCAATGAATGCTCTATTTTAAAAACTTTCATATATAAGGCATATTGGATTATAAGAAATTGAGAAAAAAAAGGTTTTAGGTGTCCCTTATAGTGCGAAAAATACTGTATTTGTAAACAGCTTTCTACTCTTGAAAGTAATTTGGATAGCCTAATCCATTCACGATCTACACATACAAAAGAATTCCATAAATTTGTCTATGTACATTTGCAAAGCAAAGCAGCATCCAGTGGCAATAGAGCAAAATATAATCAAAATTAAATCGGAAACTACTAAAATACTACAACAAATAAAAATCACCCATAAAATCTAATGGACACAAAAAATGAAAATGCCATTGAAGTTAAAAGATCTCCTACAGAAAATAATGTGATCTGCATTAGTGACACATAAATATAAGGTCTGTTTAATACTGTATGCGTGGAATTACAATTTTATTAGTACTTAAATGGGAAAATGTGCAATACTCCATGTGCATGTTATAAATGAGCTAATTTTGAATTTAGATCAGCGATAACGCGTAAAGCCTTTGGACAAAGCTTTTTGAAACCTCTTGCAGATGTCATTTTTGTCATCCTGCATATGTTAATTTCCACCATACACAAAATTTCAGCTTTCCTATTGAGGAAGGCCGCTGAGCCGAGCCGACCTAGCCCTATCCCGCTGTGAAGAAGATGACTTCCTCAGCAAAAGGAAATAACCATCGAGTAGAGGATTGCATTGGACCTGTCATTGGAGCTGTCTTCGATGAGTTCGTGACAGAACAGCATTAAACTGAAGTGAAAACATGTTTTTTCTCATCTGAGAGGACTTCCACAGTTAAAATCGGATCACATACTCGAGGTATGGGTTTGGCAGTTAGGATGCCAAAGCATCTGGTGGTGTCCTCGGGGGGGTAGAGCTTTCTCCTTCGGAAGTTGAGTTCATCGGGGAGCGGGGTGGTGAGGACCATCCCGATCACGTAAAGGTAGTAAGTCTGCTCCGGTAGAGCGTAACTGTCTCGCAGACACTCTGGTATCTGAAGGGGACACAAAGATGAAGAAACACACTTCAGCAGACTTGAATAGTACACACACCTCTTTTGAATCATTTTAAAACAGTACAATAAAACATACATCTCAAGATCAAACCAACATGGTCAAACTGTCAAGAAAATATCCACATTAAATCTTTGTGGTGTGGATAAAACATTAAATATTATGTAGTTACACATTCCGAATAGTTTACACTTTCCAAAAAAGCTGATTATGACAGGATGGCAATATAATACTGCTTAACATATTCCGAATTTTCAAAAGAAAACTAAATATCAGATCTGATGCACTAAAAATAGAAGCACAGTCAATTTTCAGGGGTAGAAGACTCATCGCAGGATTCGGTATTGTCAGAATAGCTGATCACGTCATCATCATACAAAAAATAAGATAAAAAATGATCATTTTTAAGAGTTACTGGAGTGAATACCTAAAAATAGTTCCTTTCTAATCTATTCACTTCAAAGAGAATCAACACAGCATAAACAGGAGAGAAGAATTTTTAAGAAAAAGAAAAGAGAATGAAAACGACTGTCCGGAAAGGATGCTGCTGCAGTCACAACATCCCTGCCTCTGGGTCTGACCACATTACTGGGGGGAATCTCGACTTCTAGCATTACTTGACATTACAGTGCTTATAGCATCTTGTTATTTTTCTAAACCTTTCAAATGTACTGTTGGAGCAGTTTGGATTTTTTTGTGATTTCAAACCACTTGTGGCTATTATTTGTGTAGTACTATATTGTTATTCCTGCCTGTTTTGAATGAAATAGGAAACAGTTTTTTAATGCAATAGGTTATTTTTTTGTTATAATTAAGTGAATAAATACATGCATTAAATGTGTTTAATCCCTGTTAATCTCTTCTCTCGGATTGGCTGCTACTGTGATGGAAAGATTTCAATTACTGTCTTTCATGTTTGTATCTCATATATGAACATATCAATAACAGGCCAAAGCTTTCCCACAATGCATTTTAGCACCAAATGTATGAGACAGTATTTACGGCTTTAGGGTAGCACTGCCTCCTCTTGGTAGAGCCAGGTCTGCCTGGTACGCTGGTCTCCTCCTCGTCATGAAGGTCCAACTCTTCCTCATATTTTACCGTCTCCTTCCCCACTGGCATCAGGTGATCATCCAGCTCACCTGGAAAAAAAACGAACAAAATAAAACAGATGGAGAAGAACAGTCTGGAAACCTCATCACGCATCTCCGATCCCTCAGTTCTGGTTTTACCTATTTTGTGGAGCTTCTCACAGCATAGTAGTGCAACCGCTTTTTCTGCCAGTCTGTGACAGTTCATTACAGGACCCTGAAAGACATTCCACAAGGACAAGAAGTGAAGTTTCAGGCAGACTGCTACAACGGCATGTTGGTGCCCTCTAGTGGTTGTGATCCTTCACTGATCTAATCGTCACTTCATTCACGTTACTCAAGTTATCAGGTGAAAATCAAGAGTTGGGAGTACATTTTTTCCAGCTGACTCCTGAAGACTCCTCTGACACAGTGTGTGCATTAAAGTTTGACATACAGTTGAAATTCGCTGATGTTTCTACAACTGAGATTAAGATTTTGTCTCTGATGATTTTGGTGTTGAACAATGCAGGTAAACACCAAAATTTTCAAAACAAAAGTATTCTTCCTCACCTTGACGGGAATTCGCAGAGGGGAGTTGATGGGCAAGTAGAGCGTGGACTGGAAGTGTCTGGCCTCCGTCTCCACAGTTTTACACTTTGGTGCCAAGTGGGTAAACGGATCACTGGGTAGTCGGGCACAATACCTAAGCAGCAACACAAAAACAACTCTAACAAGTGCTAATTTAAAGCGTTAGCTTTTAATGTAATTCGTTTAACATGTCGCACAACCTGTTGATGTGTCCTATGGCCGTGTTGATCGTGACCCGGGGACCGCCATCCTCCGACCGAAGCACGTAAGGCGGGAGGATGTTGTCATCATCCAGCACCTGCTCCACTTCAAACTCACTCACCTCCATCGACTTGGAGCACTTGTTCCTTAAAATCTGATCGAAAACAAAACGACTGTTTCACTTCCTACAACATCAATATTTATTTGTAGGTATTTACAGTTTCTGAATTTTTCAAAAAGAATGGATATACTACAGTGAATTCCAAGATGTCACCTTCTCTATGGCCTTGTAGGTGGTGAGATCCTCCTCAAAGGACTTGGTCCTCTCACTATCAGCCAGCATGATGTAATTGGATACCGGGGCTCTGGCTCTGCCTTTAGACTGGACATAGGATCTGTACTCTGTGGGTAGGTCGAAACGCACCACTAGGTTACACTTTGGAATATCCACACCCTCCTCCACGATGCTGGTGGCGATCAGCAGGTTGGTTTCATGAGCCCGGAACTTGCGGAGGACCTGTGAAGGCAAGGGGGTTCTTCTTTAATTACATGTTGCCACACATTATTCATCTCTTTTCTTCATGTTGACGTGGAATTCCTCCTCTTATCTCCTCAGGAACAACGAATAACAGTCTGGATTGATCAGACTAGAGCAGGACACCCATGTAGCCATGACACGAATATATATTAAGTTTACTACTCATGTCAGACATAAACATGGACACCATGACTGAAAATACACTTCATCAAAAAGAGCAAAATAGAATCAACTGAACCTGCTTTAGGTTGGTTGAAGACGATTCAACTGCTAACCAATGCTTGAAGTTTTTCTTAAACTTAAAGGTCCCATATTATGCTTATTTAAATTCATGTCATTCAGCTGCCAAATGTCCAAATATCTTGCCCCAAACTGATCCGTGGTCCTCAATATCATCGACTGGCTATTGATCAAATCACCATCAGTCAAGACTCTTCGTTTAAATGGGTGTGCCTCTGAGCTCCCTCTATCCCCCTTTTTTACATGCGCATGTGAACACACGCGCTACCACCACTCCTATATCTGTCTTTAAACTTTGAGTAACTTCGTTACTACGTATTTCCTTTTTATTATTCTCATGTTTTTCATGACATAACTGTTAATTTCTCTCTAGGAATCATGCAGCTACTTTCACAGTAAGCTGATGACTCGTGGTTCTGTGGTGTAAACACCAGATGGTTGATCAAACGGATACCGGCCGGTAAACATCACGGAGGATTTGTTGAGTAAAACACAAAATGTTTGCAAAAGGGACAGAAATCAGTGGAGAAAACAGATGATTACAGGCAGGATGTAATCAAAGCTGCGGTTCCCAATGATCGTCATGGACGATAAGAGATTTCTGGTTAACAGCACCGGGGAGCTAAGCCAACGCACTCTGATGAAACATGGGATGTTAGATGAAACGTGGAGGTGTTTTCTTATATTCATGAAGTATGTTGCACTGTTGGTTGTTGGACATCATCCCTACTTTACCTCCGTACGCTAACCCTACGTGAAGCGTAGGGGAACGAATGGAAGCTAGGACACTAAAAACTGTACATACATACCTGTACACAGGTACCTTAATAATTTTGTCCCAGAATTATTAAGAATTTTGGAGTGGCTGTGAATTAACGTACTTGAAAAAACGTATTTCAGATGACTGGGGGCGCGAGGCAGGGTACACTCCAGGCGCGATGCCAATGCACCGCAGTGAAATGAATTTGTTCTTACTTTGACAGCCCTAGTATGAGAGAACAATGTCTAAATGACATGAATACACTCGGTAAACGGATTAATACAGAAACATGGTCCATAGAAATCAGATGTTCCAACAAACGTTACATGAGGGGTAACTACTCTGAGGTGGTGGCATCATTTTTTGCCTGTTTACCTCCTCCTGCTTCCTGAATTCCACCTCCATCTGCTTGTTCCGTGGCTGGTTCTTGCCGATGCTGTGGCCTGTGATGAAGTTGCTGCTGATGTAGGCCAGCTCTGGGTCCTGCTTCCCCGCCTCTTTGATCAGACTGAGGGACAAAGACAGAGACATCTTTCAGCTGTTTTCTGCCTCAGCCAAATGAAGTCAATTACTTTGCTATGAGAGGTAATAATAACAATAATAATAATAATAATAATAATAATGGATTGGATTTATACAGCGCTTTTCTGGACACTCAAAGACGCTTTACAGTGGATCCATTATTCATTCACTCCTCATTCATACTTGATGGTGATGGTACGTTACATCAGTAGCCACAGCTGCCCCGGGGCAGACTGACAACAGAGTGGCAGCCAATTCACACAAACGGCCCCTCCGACCACCATCGGAACAATCACACACATTCACACACCAGCGACTGATTCCAGTGAGGGACTCGCTGGTGTGTGAATGTGTGTGAATGTGTGTAAATCCCATGCTAAGTAATCCTGTGATTTCCAGGCTTACCCAGCATGTTATTGTTTCCCATAATCCACTCATACATTCACACCATACATGACGGTCAAATCCGAAACAGCTAGATTCTGTTTAGAGTCTGAAGACATGTCTTCCAAGAAGCTTGTTCACTTCTGACTCATGAGGATCTCAGATATTTAAAGGTCCCAAGTTCTACTCTTTTTAAAAATTGTACATACCTGTGTATTTTTATTCTTTTATCTATTTCTCTATTTATTACAATTTCTTTTTAGCTCTTCTAGCTCTTCTTAAATTCTCCTTAGTCGGATATTCTCTATGTTTTTTTCTGGAGCAGTACAACTATAACAAAAAGCAATTCCCCCTTGGGTATCAATGAAGTATGTATCAATATAGCACTTTACTCATACTAATAAGCAACTGTAAATAAGATAAAAACCTGCCATGTATGTGTGTCTGTGCGTGTGCGTGTGTGTGTGTGTGTGTGTGCGCTTGCGTGCGTGTGTGTCAATCGCTCCCGTCGTTATGTCATGATGGGCACTGATCTGAAAAGAATCATTCTTTTGGGAGTCTTGCACATTTTTTTTTGTTTTACTGTCAATATAGCAAGTGTTTGCTTTACAGATTCTCGGAGTTGGTAGGGTTAGGAGGACCACATTTTATGTGCAGAGACCTGAAAAAATGTGTTTTTCACACTTGGACCCTTTTAAAATCTTATAAGTTGCTAACATGATAGTAATTAAGATCCCATGTAAACAGTTTGTGACACCGCCACGTTAATGAAGTATATGTTATAGAAATGATCACAGGTTGTATGAATGCATACCAAATAAATGTAAAAATATGCATAACGTATGTATTTTCGGGGTATGTATTTTCGGCCGCGGTAATGTTTCCAACGAAATTAGAAATGATGGATGACTTACTGCCATTTGTTTAGATGCACCTATGAAGGGGTGTGGATCAAAAACTTAATTAAGCAGACACCCAGGTGAGAGAGGAAGAGAGGTGGAAATCAGGCATGACACAGTGCCAGGAAGAAACCCGCGGCTACTAATAAATTAAATGAACTACAGAAAACCCTTCCGTTCAGCGTGAGATCTGGTTAAAAGTTGCAGTTGCTGTGTAAAACGGACTTATGGTGAAATGTTTGAGGACTGCAATGTTGCTCGGGAAAAGGGAAATTGTGAATTATTTTATGTGAATGTCCAAAAATAAACAGCGCTGAGTGTGTGTAACACAGGTGTTCGTTTATCATTACTGTCTCCAATACATCCTTATTTAAAAGTGTTGCTTTCGTCCGATAAAAGAACCCCTGAGCGTATTGATGTAACAGATCAAGGTTGAGTTGTTATAAGTTTGCTACATAACACTACTGTGGTGGTTAGCTGTCGATGTGTCGATCTTTCACTTTAGGGAGGTTTTTATTGTGTGTAATGGAACAATTTTTATACATTCACCTCACCCTGGATAAATACCATCACAAGGAAAAGGGTCACTGATCAAGACATCAAAAAAATGTATCGCACACCTTTTCTGCTGAAGTGACTGCACATGAATACGATAAAGATTCCATAAATATTTTAAATTGTATATACTGTATTTATACTAATATATATATATATATATATATATATATATATATATATATATATATATATATATATATATATATATAATGTATTACATTTAAAAAAAATAAACTGAATAAATTTTAAAAAATCTTCTAAGGGAGTTGTCAGAGCGCGCTCTGCTCCTTGGGTGAACAGAATTGTGGATGAATGCATAAAGGCTAGTCAGTTTTCTAAAACTTGACTTGCATTCTTTAATTATTCAAAACAGAAATAGCACTCCAAAACACTTATATAATGACCCAAGAGTTGAACTGCACACATAAAGGATGAAAGATGACTAATCTCCCTCTATGTTAGACAAAGGATGTACTATTTGTATTTGGAGAGAGTCTGAATACTTTGTTAGAAATGAGCCATTCAACTCTCAGTTAAAAAGAAGAACTGACGTGGGCCAGTCACTACATATTAAAAGCCACTAACAACCATGCAGAACAGTGGAAGACAGAAAATTAACATTTTCTGAAGCACAACACAGGAAATATTCATGAAGACGCCTACCGGTTGAGGACAACTGCTGTGTAACGCCTCTCCACAAAGATGATCCCACACAGGATGTTGGTGAACGGTGAGGGAAAATTGGCTTCAGGCCTCTCTTTGGTTTCCACCTCCTCATCCTCATCTTCATCCTCAGAATCACTCCAGGACACGTAATTGTCCTGGTTGCGGTTGTTGTACCACTCCACACTTTCAAACTGCTGCCGCTCAAAGGGTTTGTATTCATGCAGAATCTCGAGCAGCCGCAGGACCTTCGGGGTGACGAACCTGAGGTCCAGCGAAGCGGGGGAGAAGTGCTCCTCGCAGAGGGCGTGTACTTTGCGGAGGATGGTGTCGGTAAACAGTAGGAACTTGCGGTTTACCTCATCTTGTTCATGTTTGATGTACTTCTGGAGCTCCCGCACCATAATGCCTGCTGCTTTATCTGCACACCAGGCCCCAAGGACCTGCAGCACGGCACGGCAATCACTCAGGACCTGCATGGGACAGTGTGTCAATGAGGTTTATCACAGCTTGTCGCTAATAATCTAAAACCAGTGAGAAGATGGGACAGCCAGCATGGTGCAATTACACAAAAAGAATTCAGATTCAAGGTCTACAGCCCAGATCAAAAAAGTGGATCTGCTGCATAACAAAAAAATCTTCTTCTTTTCCTTTCGGCTTTTCCCTTCAGGGGTCGCCACAGCGAATCAATTGCCTCCATCTAACCCTGTCCTTTGCATCCTCTTCTCTCACACCAACTACCTTCATGTCCTCTTTCACTACATCCATAAACCTCCTCTTTGGTCTTCCTCTAGGCCTCCTGCCTGGCAGTTCAAAACTCAGCATCCTTCTACCAATATATTCACTATCTCTCCTCTGGACATGTCCAAACCATCTCAGTCTGGCCTCTCTCGCTTTATCTCCAAAACCTCTAACATGTGCTGTCCCTCTGATGTACTCATTCCTGATCCTATCCTTCCTGGTCACTCCCAAAGAGAACCTCAGCATCTTCATCTCTGCTACCTCCAGCTCTGTCTCCTGTCTTTTCCTCAGTGACACTGTCTCTAGACCAAACAACATCGCTGGTCTCACCACAGTTTTGTACACCTTTCCTTTCATTTTAGCTGAAACTCTTCTATCACACATCACACCTGACACTTTCCTCCACCCGTTCCATCCTGCCTGCACACGTTTCTTCACCTCTTTTCCCCACTCTCCATTGCTCTGGACTGTTGACCCTAAGTACTTAAAATCCTCCACCTTCTTGATCTCTTCTCCCTGTAACCTCACTCTCCCACTTTGGTCCCTCTCATTCACACACATGTACTCTGTCTTACTGCGGCTAACCTTCATCCCTCTCCTTTCCAGGACAAACCTCCACCTCTCTAGCTTCTCCTCCACCTCTTCCCTACTCTCACTGCAGATCACAATGTCATCTGCAAACATCATAGTCCATGGAGATTCCTGTCTAACCTCGTCTGTCAGCCTGTCCATCACCATAGCGAACAGGAAGGGGCTCAGAGCTGATCCCTGATGCAGTCCCACCTCCACCTTGAACTCCTCTGTCACACCTACAGCACACCTCACCACTGTCTTACAGTCCTCATACATGTCCTGCACCGCTCTAACATACTTCTCTGACACTCCAGACTTCCTCATACAATACCACAGTTCCTCTCTGGGCACCCTGTCATAAGCTTTCTCCAGATCTACAAAAACACAATGCAGCTCCGTCTGGCCTTCTCTGTACTTCTGTATCAACATCCTCAAAGCAAATACTGCATCTGTAGTACTCTTTTTTGGCATGAAACCATACTGCTGTTCACATGCTGCATAACAAAAAAAAAAAAAAAAATAGAATGCAGTTATTCTGCCAGCAGTGTTTACCAAACCAAGCAGCAATATAGCAGCATGATTCTGCATGCAATCATGTGTGTCAAAAAGTTATGAACCACACCCCTTGATGTGACATTATCGGCTTCAAATACTTCAAATTATCTTTGAGAGAGCAAACTACTGTATATATTGTATAACACGCTCAGTGTGTGCCTGTTGATGATCTTTTTGGAAAGATATGTCAATACTGTTGACATATCTTTTGGACCACAGCAGACAGATTAAACTACTTCTCTAGGGGATTATGTTTTTATTGCTTGTGAATATTTCGCCCCAAAAAGTTGTGGATATGCAGCTAACTTTAAGTTAAATGTTGAGGAACATGTGCAACTGAAACATTTTCCACACTCGAACAACAACATTGATGCTTTTAAGGAGCTTCACCACAATTTAATGACTTCCTCTACATGGAGATGAAACATCCCCCACCACTGTCTTAAGAAACAAAACACATCCAACAGGTCTCTGCAAATGAACAGGAAATTCCTCACTGACTGCAGTGAATCGGTAGCAACAGTAGGAGCAGAACAACCATTCAACACATGAAACATATTAACTGGTCTGATGAAAAATCATTTATTACAGGACACTCTCTTTTAAAAATAGTTACATAGTAAGGAAAAATAAGTAATGGATTACCGAAAATGATGCTGTGGTGGAATGTTTAAAATAAAATAATAAAATACACACTACAGCAAATGCAAATGTGTTAGAGAAGTTGACAGAGTCGTAAGATCTACCTGACCTTGATGTTAGGCAGAGTGTTTGCTTTTCAGATGAGTATTGGCAGTAGACTTATCACCATAGTTCGACATGGGGTTAGTTTGACTTGTGGTCAAATGCCAGTGAGTCTAGTGACCGCCACCACGTACACACACACGGCAGAGCTTGGCTATAAGAACTCAAGAAAGACTTCATTTGAGTTGAGTTGAGGGCTAGCTCAACTCCCGGGATGTCGTTACCAGAGATCTCGTTAGATAAGTATCTGTTGACATTGTTTGTCTGCATCATCAATGACACTGTTGAACTTCTCCTCAACCCATGCGTGATTTGAATTGACAAATAAATATCTTGTACTTATATACTTTGTCCTGTCTTAAGGAAAACCTCTCTCCACCACAATTGGCATCACAAACAGGATCTTGCCGACCACCACAATGCATAAAGACTCTGACAACTGTTGAATCATCAATCGAATCATCAATTTATTAGAAAACTCAGCAGACTGCTGAGTCAAACAGCTTTTAATGTAAGATGAGCTTTGTCAAGGTCAATGACAGCAGCCTCAAAGACTCTACATCAGTCCAGTCAACATGCCAGAAACTGGCTGAGAGCAGTAGACAGGTCTGGTCACCCAGACAATTTTAAGGTATGGTTATACCAGCACGGTACCTTACCAAGGATTTTCTGGCCACTGCTTGTCCATGAGGTCCCCACCTCCACTGTGGAGACCTTGGAAAAGGAAGTTCAGCACCTGTCTCAGAAAATGGTTGGGGTTGCCCAGGAGCCTCAGTAACATTGCCCTCTATGGGAACACCGCAAAGCTCTGGTTGCCCTTGAAGTCTCTAGAGGAGGAGTTCAATTTGTTTCAGACTAGAGAGGAGCTGCTGTACCAAGACTCAAAGGACCCAAGGACCCACTCAAAGGACCGCTTGGGAAAGGCCAATGAAAGGAAGAGGACCAAGTATGAACATCTGGTCATCGAATGTCAGGAACTGCAAGGAGGAGAGCCATCAATAACACCACTGAGGCAGCTGAGAAAGCCTCGAGATGGCTCTGGATCCGGAGAGGAGAACCATGGGGACTCAACACAAGCCACGGCTTGATCAACCGAGGCTGGGTCGTCTGGGCGAGGATGTATAATGTTGCAAGTCCCAAAACACCCCATGAACCCAGGATGCATTACTGATGATGTGTTCAGGTTGCATCAGAATATGCATTCTGATGTATGTGAGAACTTAGGCTTCTGATGCCATAGGTTTTCATAGTGGCTTCATGTCATGTCATGTTTCACATCACATCAGATGTGGGAATCGCATGGCCAATTTCACAAAAGCAGCCAAGTGGATACAAAAATGCTGAATTTGAATCAATGGAAATTTACCATCCTTGTACAAAGTTAAGCCACACTTATTTTCAATCCGTGATTGCTTTTTTTTAAACTTGCACCAATACACACGTTTATATTTCCCAAGAAGTTAAAATTTCTCGTACTGACCTGTTTTGAGATGAACGTGGGATCACGGTCCTCTCTGGCAAATGAAATGTTGCAGTCATTCAGGAAGTGAAGAGCTTCTTCCAGCTCTGCCTGCAGACGAGAACAGAGACCACTCTTATCCAAGTAAGGACCACAGTCCAGCACTACTTCTCTTGGCTGAGACGCATATCTGAAATGTATACAGTACAATTAACAAATTAGAGTTCAGCAAAAATCCAGTTGACTGTCTAGAAAACACATTACAGTCAGTTCATATTTCAGAAAGAGTGTGACATGCAAGGCAAAATTTGCATATTTCAAGAGACTTCTTTTCAATAATTTTCTTTACTTATATAATTATTTGGGGATTGCTACTGGGCCAAGGACGGACCCTTGTGGGAAACCAGAGGTGCCCAGGCTTTTTAGCACAGTCTTGTCCGTTAGATGTGACCCAGCTCAGAGCGGTGTGACCTAGTCTGGTGTCAGTATGGAGGTGGTTGAGGAGGAAATGATGGTCGATGGGTGTCAAACTGCTGCAGTCAGGTTGAAGAGGATGAGCAGGGAGAGGAAACCAGCATCAGCAGATATAAAATGTTCATTGGTGACCAGGGCAGTCTCTGTTTGTTGGGCAGTGGAGAAACCAGACAGGAACTTGTCATACAGGGAGTGAAACCCTAGATTGTCAAAGAGCTCTGTGGAAACAACTTTTCAAGCACTTAAGGGAGGAAGGGCAATGGACAGTGATTAGACAGGATCTTTGGTTCCAGGTTGGGTTTCTTTCAGTAGTAGCTTGGTAACTGCACGTTTGAGTGAAAATTGAATATGGCAAGATAGCAACAGGGCGGCATGGTGGTGCAGTGGGTAGCGCTGTCGCTGCACAGCAAGGAGGTTCCTGATTCCGCTCTGTGCGGAGTTTGCATGTTCTCCCCGTGTCTGCATGGGTTCTCTCCAGGTTCTTCGGCTTCCTCCCACCTCCAAAAACATGCGCTTCAGGTGAACTGGCTGGTCCCAAATTGACCGTAGATGTGACGATGTGGGTGTGTGGTTGTCTGCATGTTTGTGTGGCTCTAAGGTGCACTGGCATCTCGTCCAGAGTTTCCCCCGCCTCATGCCCTAAGCCAGCTGGGATAAGCTCCAGCTCCCTGCAACCCACTACAGTGGATGGAGCGGTAAGAAGATGAATGAATGAATGAAGATGGCAACACACAGTTGATAGTCTGGTTCTTCTTCTTGGCCCAAGTAAGATACTTCTGATATTATCCCTACTTCAGAAGGAGCTTGAAACTAAGAATGAAACACTGTACAACACACCAGCACTGTAGTCCATATCCCAGACATGAGGCTCTTAATACTCTGACACTAGCCTCAGCCTTCTCCTTGGGAAGTTCACCAAATCAGATTTGCTTTGCTGTTGCTTGTGCACCTTTTCGTACCTTACCATTCCATCTAGAGTCTTCTGGACAACTATTAAGTCAACTGTCTCCTTCATGATTGCGGTAGTGTGCAATGAAACTCACAGAGAGATTCATGGTATTCATATAGTATAAGTAGTGATGTACTCTAACCTGGCATTCAATATTGATATTTTGATGTTTTGGTTTTTTTTGTAGGTCATAATTAAAAAATAAACAAAAAAAAACTTGAAACACTAGTTTATATGAAATCATCTTCGAATAAACAGTTTAAATTGTCTGGAAAAAAAAGTTTATAATCAAATTTTTTTAGATGAACTTCTATGATGGTCTTGGTTTGTTGATGGTGATATTATGGTCTGTAGGTGGTGATAATACAGTCTATAGATGGAGACTGAGAAAAGCTGATAATCAACTTTCAGACTAGAGCTTTTCAAGCTACAGTGAACCTCTCCCCATCTTTGCATGTGTATGGCTGAACATTCGGAGGTTGCCCCTTTATTCTCAATCATTATACTGCTACAAATGAAACTCTTAGGTAAAGAATAAATCAATCAGATGTTTCTAAGCATTCTTCATTTATACCTATACATACAGATATGTATATCTGTATATCTAGTACCTGTCTAGCACCACAAGGTCAGTGGCAGTTTCGGCATTGCTCCTCAGGATTCTCTCCAGATTCTGGATTTTCTGCTCTAGTTCTGATGGGTCACACTTTCCATTAAGGATGGAGGCTGTGAGACCCAGGATTCGAGGGCTACGGGAGCAGCCCTCAAACAGCTGTAGAATGAGAGAAAAGAACAGATAGATGAGTCACAAGAGCCTTTGCTCTAGTTAGACACCCTGACCCTCCACTGGCTACAGCCTAGACCCCTGTTAGCCTCAGTCTGGCTGATACACGTTCGACCTCTGCTAGCCTCAGCCCACCCGGCCTTTCATCTGCTCCAGTTACGCCTGCCGTTGAGCACAAGACCATCCCTCGTACCGCATTGCCATGAAGAAGTTATTATGTAATATTGTGTAAAAAGTTATAAAAAAGAATAATTCCATTCTACACATTCCACACATCAGTACAATCTCAGATTTCGTCCTGTCCATTAGGTTCTAACCCCTAAAGCAGCTGACTAGCAGAGCTGAACTGTCGAAACCACAAACTCACCTTCATTATCTCACAATATGCGTGGTCTGTGATGGCCAGGTGACAATCATCAAAAACCACCAAGTTGATTTTAGACAACTGCAAGATTTTATCCTTCAGGATGTGCAGAAAGATATGACAAGTCATGACCAGCACCTGTATGAGAGAAAGTTGAGAATAGCAGGAGAAACATGAACAGAATTGTCAGCAGAGACTTGTGTTTCATTGTGACTACTACAAATAGCAGTGACTTCTTAGAACAAGGTAACACAAACTGCACATTTATGTGCTTTGCTGAAGCGTCTTACAACACGACTCTACCAAAGTGTTATTGCTACAGTAGCCCTGTCAAATAAACTCAAACAATAAGATGCTAATCAATTTATCTTGACCCAGAACAGTTTCTGAATCTCAGGGATAGACCTGCAGGCCTTCGGCACCTAGAGCATTATGTGAGATGGGCTCTGAAGACAGTAGGCTTTAGGAAGACAGCTGGATTAGATGGGATTACAAACACGTTTTGAGAACAAACAGAATAGCTTGGTTCAGTACTTCTTCACTTCTAGACACACAGTACATTTACACTAGCAGAAGAATCAGGGCTCTCTTTATCCAGACAGACTCCAGGCACCCTGGATATAAGCTATTTAGATTACTGAGGCCAAGGAAGTTTCTCTACAACCAGACATAATTCTGGACAACACACAACATGTAATCATGGTGCTAGTACAAGATTCCCAAAGAGACACAGAGGTGCTTCATTCATCTCACAGGGCAGCCCTTAATGTAGTGTTAAAAAAAACTTATTTTGTAAAAATTCATTGTTATTGAGCCCACCTGGTTCTCCATGATCTCTTGACTCCATCGTTCATCAGTCCATAATTTGGTCTCCTCCAATTCAGTGTACTCTCCCACTAGGAGGTCCGAGTGAGTCCTGACTGTAGCTGCTTGCTGAACGACGGACACAGCTGGACAACGTAGAGCAGATACGGTTAGCTACTAGGAAAAGATTCAAGACAAATCACTCCAAAACTTCCAGAAGGTATTCAAAAATCAATAACCTCTGATGTAGCGTGTACACATCCATAGTAGGTATACAGAAAGCTTGCAATATACTTGTAATATAACTCAGTTTGTACATACTGTACACAGTATGTACAAACTGAGTTAAACTCTAGAAACATAATGGGATGGACAGCATTCTGTAACCTATTATCAAATCCCATTTGAACATTGGTGGGGTATGCATAATCAGTAAGATGGTATTTCAAGCAAATCCTCAATGTTCGCTACATATTCAACTACTACATTTTTAAAAGATGGTAGCCTTTTGATAAAATAGTTTGGCTTGGCAGTGTTGCTATTGCACCTAATTTATTTCTGTCTGTTTAAGAGTTGCACATGAGAAGTTTGCTAGCTACAGAGTGTGTGCTGAAGGTTCCGTGCTACATCCATTTTAACTACAGCTACAGGATGTGAACACTCTAGCTATGGGGTATTGACCAAATAGTCCACTAATTAATCAGATAAAATATGATTTTACTTACAGTAGTTAAAGATCTATTATAAATATACAAGAGAAAAGAAGACATTTTACTTAATGAACATTTTTTCAGAAAAATTTTATTATTCAACATCACACTGTACATAGTTCCGTGAGTCTCGGGACGCAGCGCACACACGGATGCTGTCAGCCAATAGCATGCACGTACGATAACACGTGACTACCTTCTAAAACTCCATGATATAGTGAAGCCGTGCAGCTTGAAGTACGAATAAGCGAGAAATTACTGTATCGTGTTAAAAAAGTTAGAATTAGTTTGTATTAGTGTCACCTTTCAGTAATAGAATTGCAATAGAACTTCAAGCACAAGTACAAGGCACCAAGAAAAAGATCTAATACATAATATCGTTTAAAAAATAAAAACAATAAACACCGTGGGTTCAGTGGAACATCAAAAGTATTAGCAGGCATAGAGGGGCGGGTACCTGTGTTCCCAAGAAAAATAGTCCTTTTCGCATTTTCTTGATAGTGTCCACGGATTTGGTGGGAGAGCTCTTTTGTTAAAAGTACTGCAATAAAGGTCTTCCCTGAGCCAGTATTCAAGCAGACAATAGTATTGTGTTCAAGAGCTGCTTCAAGAAGTTCTACCTGTGGAGGAAGTTAACAAAGGGAAGTGTCCTTGCAAAGAAATCAACAAATATTTTCAACAAAAATAGCAATGGTACATCCCAATGAGATGTGTCAGCCTGTACATACATTCAACAATACAACAGCTAGTAAAAACACACACATATGGCTCTTACCTGATATTTCCTAGGTGTATAGATGTTATCGTGGATAGCTTCCTGCTGCCATGGCAGACCAAAGAAAGGCCCCATTGGCGAAGTGGCAGGGGTGACCAGTTGTAGGCCTGCCATGTTTCAAAATGGTGGAGGTGAGGGACTGGGCTCCTCCAGCTGTCCACTTTATCTCATTTCATTGCCCTCTTCTTTACACAAGTTCCCTGACAAATGAGATGAGAACATTGTGTTAAAGTCATGCAAGCTGATATAACTGAGATGGGTAGTGATTGGTGCCATGAGGCAGTATGGCAGGTCACTTTAACATCCGGCAGCGGACAGCAGATGACACAGCCTACAGAGGTGAGGTCAGGGTTACAAATATCTCTCATTTAACAATTGACTAAGGACTCCCTAACGACCCAGAAAGGGCAGACAAACTTTTTACGGTCATGGACCACCTTAAACCAGACTCTCTCTGGCCCTTGGCTGCACCTAGAAATTCTGTACATAAAGATTATTGACAGAACCGTTGATAAAGGGCAGCTCTGCTGAAGTCTAAAGCTGGCCCAGTGTTCTGCAACTACGACTACAACTGCATTGTTCGTCCAAAATTCAATTTTGCCTATTGGTCAAATCCTCTTCTCCAGTACCCTGGGTAAATTATCCCCAGGAGGCTGAGGACTATGAGCCCAGCCTCCAGTCCCTTTTTGGAAAAGAGGGACGACGAAACCAGTCTGCCAATCCAGAAACACCGTCCCGGAACACCATGCACTGTTACAAAGTCGTGTCAACCAAGATGATCACTGCACATCCAGAGATCTGAGGTACTCAAGGCGGATCTCATTCACCCCCGGTGCTTTGCACCATGGAGCTTGACAACCAACTCGGTGACTTCACTTCAGGTGATTAACGAGACCTCATCCTCTGTGGAAGACGTGGTAGCAGGATTGAGGAGATCCCCAAAGTCTCATTGCTCACCAATATCGTTGCCAACCAACACTGTTAACAGTAAAGTTAGCAGCTCCCCCTCGCCACCGTTAACAGTCTTGGTGGTACAGCGCTTTTCCCTTTGTGAGGAACGGAATACTTAGTCAGAATTTCTTCGAGGCCAACCGATAGTCCTCCTCCATGGGCTCCCTGAACACCTCCCACACCCAAATTTTCCTACTTTGCCAGCAGATCCAGTGCACCACCAGTTGGTGACCAGTTGATAACTCTGCCTCTCTCTTCACCCAAATGTCCATGACATGAGGTCAGAGTTCTGATGATACAACAAAGTCAACCGTTGACTTCCGTCCTGGGGCCATGTGCACTTATGGACATCCCTATGCTCAAACAAAGGGTTTGTTATGGACAAACTGAGACTAGCACAGAATAGAACACCACTCGTGCTCCGATCAAGGAGGTCGTTCAAGTGATACTCATACTGAGATGTGGTGGCAAAACCTTAACCAGGCAGTTTATGCTTGAAAACAACTCTAGAAAAGTGGGGCAAACTTCCTGTGCCAAAACAGCACTTTTAAAGAAAGTTGTAACATAAAAACCAGTTGTTAAGTTTTATTTAATAAATCAAGGATTACCTAACAATTTCCCTACGGGGATTAATCAAGTATATTACATTTACAAACATAACACAATGGCCAATAAATGCTGCTATAGCAAATGTGTTACAATCACACAAAATGGTGAGAAGCACCCCTACTCCTAGTGACTAATAAAACCAAATACCTGCTTGCAACAGACTTGCGAGGTACTAAGCCCCCTTTCCCACAATGTAATCACAATGCACAGTATGTTACAGTAACGAGCTTGCAAGGCAAACTGTTCACATGAAATCAGCCGCTACGTCTTAACAGCTGTAGACTATTTGATAGCTCCTACTTTGACTGATGATGAAGCATTGGAGCACACTTCTCAGGATGGAACCTGAGGAATGAGTGAAGCCAAGACCGGAGGTCGACTAGGCAAGGAGGGAACCAAACAGAGAAACACAGACATTACCTGTAATTGATACAACGTGGCCAGGGATTAGATACAGTACTCCTCTGCTACAGTGTAGACTTTTTTTATTTAACGGATTTAACCAAATTAAATTATGAAAAGTAATAAAAGAAAATGGCAGCTCTCTCATGTATTTTTTGCCAATATCAATTTTATTTTCACTGGATTGCATGGTGGAACAGTGGTAGGGTTGTCACCTCACAGCTAGGAGGTTCCAGATTCGAGTCCTTTATCTACAGAGTTTGTACGTTCTCCCCATGTTAGCCTGGGTTCTCTCCAGGTTCTCCAGCTTCTTCCCACCTTCCCACAACATGCAACTTAGGTCAACTGATCAATTCTAAATTGCCTGTAGGTGTGAGTGCATGCATCAGTGGTTGTTTGTCTTTCAAGTGGCAACGTGTCTGGAGCCTGTCAACACGCATTGACCCAACTACAATAACTAAAAGGCACTGGAAAAAAAAGGTCACACCTCTACAGCATCTAAAGACAACAATATGAGAGGTTCCAACGAGACTTCCATCTTAAACTACACAATCCAATGGTTACCTCGGTTGGTAATTTTTTTTCCTTGAATGCAGTGCGATTGCGCATCAACGATTGTGACTCCACCTTCTTCTTTTCCTTTCGGCTTTTCCCTTCAGGGGTCGCCACAGCGAATCAATTGCCTCCATCTAACCCTGTCCTTTGCATCCTCTTCTCTCACACCAATTACCTTCATGTCCTCCCTCATTACATCCATAAACCTCCTCTTTGGTCTTCCTCTAGGCCTCCTGCCTGGCAGTTCAAAACTCCAACTCATCGCGAATTTTTGGTCGGCAGTCATGTGATACCGTACGCGCATTCTATTGGCCGACGGGATCCAGAAGTGCGCACGTTCCGACTTTCGTGAGACACAAAAGTGCTTTAAACAATCTATCAGAGTGTGGGAAAAGGTAATACAGATAGAAGGTGGTTTAATATTAGTCTGGGGAGGGTTCTTAACTGTTTAAATTACCGTAAATAATGAGACAAATAGATTGCAATCTCAATCACGGATTCCTCAATCACGTGTGGTTCCTGGAACGCATTGACCGCAAAGACCGAGGGCGCATTGGACTTTATTGATACTAATGAGGGGAAATTGTTCTCTGCATTTGACCCATTCCTGAGGAGCACTGGGGAGCCCTTATCATGCCCAGCAATCATGACCAGGAAGAGATAACAGAAACAAATAGGTGCAAAAAAGAACAGACACCACATATGAAACAACAGAGAATATACAAGGTGTGGATTACTGGAATTTGAAACGAAAAGAAAACAGACACCATCGTTTCTTAGATTAGCACCATAGAACTGCAACGCAGCAGCATCTCAACCAAAAACATACTGTCTATACATCCACAAAGAAATGACATATTAGACATGGAATTTAACAAATGTTTGCCAGATGGGAATCAGACTAGTAAAGAATACAATTTAATAATGGCAACATTTTATGAATGGTTAAGAACATGAACTGTGAGGAGAGTCCAATTCCTGAAATATTATTTTCATACCATTTTCAAGTTTCAGTAATTTGTAAATAATTTTATACTGTTCTAATTAATAATTTGCAGCTTTGTTTAAAACAAGTTTGCTCATAAAACTAAAGAAAAAATTACTCTCAAAGTAATACTAATAAAATACCACATTATCTACCATGAGATGAAGACTGATGTTACTACAGGTGTTTAACAACTCATTGCTGTTGGGGTGACAAGTTATGTCATTTACTTTTAAGCTAATTTTGTTTATCTGCCTAAACCATATGAAAGAATTACTTCAAATAACGTCTCAGGAAGCAATAAATTTTTTCCCCATTGAGAGCAATAACATTTTTTGTTGTACTACTTCTGTTTGTAGTTACGCAAAACACAGTGTTGTCCCTAACCTGAGCAGCATGTGTAAACTAGAATCAACCATGTCAATCAAACACAAAACTGTACATGTCAATAGGATGGTAGTGACATTCATATCAATACCCACAATCCTGTTTGACTTTTATTCCACCTCAACATGGAATAAAAGACATGTCTTTCATGTCTTTGCCACATGAAAGACAAACAACCACTATTACACCATCACTGTGAAGGCGTAATGAAGGTGTAAAGGGTTATTATCAGTTTGTTCCACTTCTGTGTGTGCTGGCAGTAAAGGTGTGAAACAGGTTTCCATGGTTGCAACAAGAAGTCCATTATTAGAGAAAAAACAGAAAACGCCACCAAAACCAGGTACATTGGAAACAATATTGACTTCTGCCTTCACTGTTGGGTTGTGTCACACCTCTGAATGCCCTCACTGAGGCTGACCTGTGACACCTTGGCTGGTCCAGTCTGACCTTGTTTTGATGCTGTTCCACAAAGTCTTTCTGAAAATGTGTCATGCTTATCCCCTTAGACAAGTGAGGAAATCAACAAACCAGTTTCTGATTTCTATAATCCAAACAGCATCTAATATATAATTAAGTATCTATTTGTCTCCACCTGACATGAAAACTTTTTTTCTGGAACTCAAAATCTGTTCCTTCACAACATGTAACTAAAAACAGTACACTCTGATCTTTTTATAACGACAAAGAAAAGGTACAAAAAAGAGGTGGAAACGGCTTAAGATCCACATGCTGTCAATTCCTAAATCCTGTTTAACCAGACATGCCAGTGTCTTTTCCTTCAATGGCTAAGATAAGATAGAAAACTGGAAACATAAAACATAATGTCCTACATCCTGACCGGCATCATCCATTTTCACTGCATCATATCAAATGGTTGTTAGAGCTCTAAGGCCCGGCTCAGCTTCATGAGCTCCACACAGGTAAACTGGAGCCAACGGTCAATCCGATGCAACATAAACGACCTCTCTTGAAAACATGAGGAATAATTCCTGGTAAGTGAACGTTTCACCATTAATGTCAACAGCAGACACAAATCTGTGAAAAACTATACCGTGATGGGAACCTAAACGCAGCATTCACCGAGGTAACAACCTAGCTTAGCACAGCTAGCGACGGCAAAGCCCTGGAGCTAGTGCCCGACTGGAACCTGTTACTGACCGCCTCTGTTACCGGCTGAAGGCCTACATGTCTGGATGTGTCAGCCCGGACACGACGGCATGATTCGTGGAGCTAAACCTGGGCTGGGCTTCTCCGTTAGTTCCCAGTTTAACGCACACAACCTCTGTGGTCACTCATCCACCACGCACCATCACCTGCCAGCTCGGGAGCTAGCTGGCTAAAGCTAGCGGGGCGAAAACAACAAGAAGAGTTGCGCTTTTCAAAAAACACACAATCAAAAATAGTCGGGACTCAATCTCACCTGATGCCGTTTTTAGCTGCTGGTCTGGGATAAACAGATCTGGATTCGTTCGCTGGATAACGTGACTGCCATTCGCTACGTGAGTCTCGCGTCGGGGCGGCTCTTCCACGGACGGACCACTTCCTGTCAACGAGCCGTTGGTTCGCCACAACGTCGACGTAAACTACGTAAATGTCCATCACAGTCTACGATACCAACGTAAAGTTCGTACGGCCCGTCTCCATGGATGTGCGGAAGGAGCGCAGGGGGCATTCCAGAGGGGGGGGTTCAAGAGGAACTTCCGAATCCTTTAACGCCGAGAAGCGGGACAAGATGGCGGACTAAAGCAACGTACATGCCCGGTCAGTTTATTAATTAGACGTCAACACAGGCAAAATGACACGATGTTGTTTAAAGAAATAATTTAATACAGCAAAAGAAAGAATGAAAAAAAACATTATATATATATATATATTTGTTTATATTTTTGTTATATATATATATATATATATATAATTATTGATGAGGCTGTGGGTCTTGTGGGGATAATTGGTGCTCAGGTAGGAACCAATATTGGCCAGGTTAGGTTTAGGTTTACGCCTGGAAGCATTAAAAGTTTTTTGACGCTTGAACTCTGAAAGTTTTCACCATTTTAAGTTATCTAATGGTTGAGTTAACCAATCAGCTTGTATTTGTAAAGCACTTAATCACATCAACAGACATTTCGAAGAGTTACTGGAAATCAAACAGAGTAATTCTGACTTTTGATGAGCAGGAAGTGACATCAGCATGTCATTCACCTCAGTGTGATGGAATACCTCAACGGATTAAAGCTGGGTTTAGCCTCTACATCCCCCCCCCCAGGATAATTCATTCAGTAGAGGTAGAGCAGTAAAAACCATAGGGGGGGTGACCCCCCCCCATCTCACCCGACAATAAGCACCCTGAATATGTGTGTGTGTGTGTGTGTGTGTGTGTGTGTGTGTGTGTGTGTGTGTGTGTGTGTGTGTGTGTGTGTGTGTGTGTGTGTGTGTGTGTGTGTGTGTGTGTGTGTGTGTGTGTGTGTGTGTGTGTGTGTGTGTGTGTGAATCTGAGTAGATGAAGCTCCCAGTGGAGAGCGTAACACCAAGCTATTTTTTAGGCAGGATACTACAGAACTATTATTAATGCTAATTAATTATAGTACAACAATGATTCAAAGAATTGTTATTTTTGCTACTGAAACCAAGATAAAATCTTATTGATCACTTGAAAACAATAACTACAAAATGTGAACTATAAACTCTTCATTCATATTACTGCAAAAAACGCTGAAAATGGAAAAGTACAGATAATAAATGAAACTCAACCGGGGATCATCAAAGATCCACACAGTCACATTAGCCTGGTGAAGGGGGGGGGGGGGCACATATTGATCATTTAAACTGAAGCACTGTCCAGAATTATTTCCCCAACCTTTTCTCTGCACAGGAGAGGATGTTCTGTGAGCCATGAGGTTTTGGATACCATGATACACCTAAACTAGTAACAGCAATGCATAAAGACATCAATGGATTTTCCATCTAAAAATATTTAATGTGTTAGCAAAGCTGATTTCTGTGTTGCTGAACTTGTTAAAATTTAATCAGAAAGTTCTTCTAAGCTGAAAACAATTTTTGAGGTGCAGTTTCACTCAACTCAAGAACAAGTGTTTGATTCTTACTGGTTGGTTTGCTATTCATTTGAGTTTAAAGAATATTTGTTCACAATAATGAGCTAGACAGCTAACAGTAGGTAATTGCTATTCTGATAAGATGTGATTTGTTTCATCAATATTTCATCAGTATGATGAATATTATGTGGATGACTGAAGAAGCTGCTTTGTCTTCAGGGAAGCTACTTGAATGGAAAGATTCACCAATCAAAGACAGGCATGCTTCAGAAATAGACTTTACTGATCATAGAACAGTTTAAAAAGCTATTATTATATTTTTTGAGCTGTAAAATATCACAAATACAGATGTGTTCAACAATATAGAACTGGACTGATGCCGTCTCACCAGGTTACTGCTGGACCTTCTCTAGTCAGAACATTCCCACTGTGTGAACCGATAGATGGTGTTTGTCTTTGGCAGCTTCTGTTTGTGGTGTCACAACAGTTCCAGTCACACTATCCCATCAGAGTTAATGACTATGTGTGTGTGTGTGTGTGTGTGTGTCTGTGTGTGCTTTACAGTCATGTTATCTTATACATTCAGCTTTGTCAGCCCTGCAGAGCAAAAGTACCACAAACTGTTCTCATGTCTTAAAGGAGGACGAGTAAACAGGGAACGTTTTGACAATAATAAAGTTGACCAGAATCCTAAGAATCAGTTAAATGTTATATAAAGAAATAGTCTAAATATTACAAGAATTATTGTCATAAAGTCATGAATGGTAGTTATAACATACTGTATAATAATTAAATTTAGATTATAGAATGTCTTTGCTTCATGCAAATTAGTTTTTCCTTTAAACATTTCCTTTAGACATTTAAATGCTCAAAAATATCACATTCATCCACATTGTTTCAAACTTTGTCTAAATATGAATAGCTTCCAAAAATAATTTATTCTTAAATATGACTTTTCCCTGTAAAACAACAGCAACAAGACCTTTTAGTTGGTTTAGTTTAAATTATGACTAAAACTAAGACGCATTTCTCAAAGGATTTAGACTTGAAATTATACTACAACCTTTTCCTCAATAAAATATAAGACTTTAAAACTTGTAAACTTTTATGTTCCCGTTGCATTACATTTTTTACAATAAAATATCCTTATTGAGTAATATGTATTCAGCAGTTTTCATCAATATATAATGATAAAGAGACTGGACTTATACATCACCTGTTTTGTCTGACCATGCAAAGCTTTACAACATTGGGTGGCCATGTTTGTTTAGGTGGTGAGAGCACCCAAACAAACAGTCTACATGCCTATGTATCCTCGAGCACTCAACCCCAATGTGCTCCTTGCTGATGTTGACCCAGATGCTATCAGAATTCCCACTGGAAGGATAAAAAAAACATAAAGATGTCTGTGACTCATTTTCCCCAACAGTGGTGCAGATACATGTCCACAAATATTACTTGAAGCCACATCTAAAGCTAAAAAGAAAAAGCTTCTAAGAGTTCTAGTCATTTGAAAGATGTATCAGCTGATCTGCAGTCCGTATAATGACAAGAACAGGAAAGAACGGTAGCTGTTGAGCCGTTGGTGTGTGTGCCCTTTTGTGTGTGTGTGGGAGGCTTCAGCGGTGGAGGTTGAGCAGCAGGCTGGGCATCGTCTTCAGGTCCATCTGAGGCAGCAGCCACCAGCAGTACAGCAGCAGCCACAGCACCAGCAGCACACACAGCTCCCAGTCGTCAGACCGCCTGCACACAAAGACACCACAGCTCACAATCCCAACACATGAGCCCAGCTCCAGTATCGGTACAGCAGTACCAGTACCAGTACTAGTATCAGCACCAGTACCAGCGCCAGCACTAGCACCAGCACAAGGACCAGTACCAGCATCAGCACCAGCACCAATACCAATACATCAGCACCATTACCAATACTACCAGCACTAGTACTAATACGAGTATCAGCACCAGTACCAGTACTAGACTAGTATCAGCACCAGCACAAATACCACTACTAGTATCAGTACCAGCACCAGCACAAGTACTAATACAAGTATCAGCACCAGTACTAGTACATCAGCACCACTACCAACACCAGCACTAGTACATCAACACTAGTACCAACACCAGCACTAGTACATCAGCACTAGTACATCAGCACCAGTACCAGCTCCAGTACATCAGCACCAGTACCAGTATCAGCACCAGTACCAGCACTAGTACATCAGCACCAGTACCAACACCAGCACTAGTACATCCGCACCAGTACCAACACCAGTACATCAGCACCAGTACCAGCAAGTATTGTCAAGTTCCAAGTTCAGCAGGAACCCAGCTCTTTGCTACAAAACATCAGAGAGACACTTTTATTTTGTTTTATCCCAACACTCCTAGTACACAATGTTGGAAATCCTTACTGTTATAAGGAACGGTTCTTACCATGAACCAGAGTCACTTGTGTCAGTGAGTATGATCGATGCAGACCGGTTTTCCTGTGAGAGAAGAAATGAGGCACAAGATATCAGAGTGAACATATAGCCTCTATTTGTAACATGCCTGCAGAGAAGGATTTGATGGAACCAACCATGGATTCAGTAGAACGACGGCCCTTTCTGTGATGAAGAACTGGAGGGATCTGCTGCTCAAAATGTCTGCAGGAACGTTCAGTGTCAGTCCTGAAAAGATAAAGTCTAGTTACCAGCAGGAGAAATCAAGCCCACAATATTCATAAAATCCATTGAGAAGATCTAGAGATTTCTCTAAACAATGACATGATGACCAGAGAAGGTCTCCAAACTGAAGAGTTTTAGTGATTTCTGTCCTCTTCCTCGTGCCACAAAACTGCTTTAAAATTATTTACCCATTGTTTCGGCCACAGGAGACACTGAAGTTACACATCAGCTACATTTTTCTCTAGGGGATCCATTGATCCCCTAGAGAAAAAAGAGTTGTCATTCAGACATGCTGTGAGCTTCCATAATTCGGCCAGTGCTAGCACTAGCTTGCACTGAACGTCACCACAGATTCCTTCTCCGTTTTGCTTTGCTTTGCTTTCCACCAACTCATATTAAAACTATTTAATTCTTGAGTTGATAGGAAAATATCCCGACTTCATTCTCCCTAAAAAAGTATTCATCTAAAATGTTCTGTGTACCAGGAACCAGTACCAGTACCAGGAACTTATCTGCAAATAGAAAGCATACCTTAAAGACTCTGTGCTGTCTGTGGCAGCACCTGAGCTATGTCGCTCATCATCAATCAGATCACTGCCATCAGCTGGAACATCACCGCCATCCCAGAGTCCTCCTGTCTTCTCTCCAGAAAAGAAATCATGTTCTTGGGATTCATCCTCCTAGTTGGTTGTAGTGATCATTGAGTGACAGCAAGACACAAACAAAGAGAAATGTTCATTCATTTGCAAAGATGGAGTAAAACTCCAGTTCTGTTTAAACAAACTCCACTTTGAGCAGCCTATTTATTCTTTCAACTGTTCCTTGTGGTCCAAATACATTGTTATTCATTTGTGAGAGTTTGTTAATAGCCTGTACACATATTACCTCCTTCATCTGGTGGTAATAATACATTACCACAAGTCTTACTTGTATTTATGACCTAATTACTATACAAATATTCAAAAATCAATACCAAACCCTAGTATAGTACACAGTAAAACCATAACCATAATAAACACTAGCCATGATGTAACCTACTTTCGGAAAAGTGGCTGAAGATGAGACGATTATGGTCAACTCATCTTCGAGAAAATGGATGGGTGGATGGAACAATGGCATTTTCATCTAGTATAACCTTGACATTGGACTCGAATGTCTCAAACAAAAGTTGAGAATAGTTTATGTTTCTGTTGTTGCAATGTTGGTGCCGTAACCGCTGTATAATCAACCACAAATATTCAGTAGTTCTGAACAATAATTCTTAATAATAGACAAACCTGTTTGAACACTGAGCCAAGCCACTGCCATGGTCAGTGAAAAACTCACCTGTTAACGGTTAAACTGACCAGAAGCTTAGACATTTAAAGATGCAACTTAATCGACCGACTGTATCATGACATGGCCTGATGAACTGACATTTACCTGTTCATTCTGTTGCCCCAGTCGAATCCCGATGTCCTCATCCAGCATGAAGAGTGGTGGGTCATCAGGCAGACTCTCCGAAACCGGCGCTGGCTGGAGAGCAGAGACACTCAGAACAGATGGCCAGCTCTGTGTGTCAGCATCAGGAGGCTCAAGAAATATGGGTTCCTCTTTGTCAGGGTAGAACAGATCCATGGGTTCAATGCAATTGCCAGCTAGGTCATCTTTGGGACTAAACTGATCAACATGTGAGTAAAACAAGTCTTCATCTCTTGACACACTGCCTTCATCACAACATGGCACGTCTGCCATACTGCTATGTTTGGAATAGGCTGGATCCAATAAGATATGCTGTATGGAAACAGAGTCATCTGGTTTGTCTGACAACCCACATGGTTGCTCAGTTAATTCCACTTCCTGTTCAGGATTAGCAAGCTGACAATCATGATTTTTAAAAGAGACCAGATCCATTAGGTCTTTCTCAGTATTTCCTGCCAGAGAGTCATGCTGAACTGACTCATGCTCCTGTTTATCTTCATTTACTTCCAGATTATCCATTGATGATCTGCTGATGGTTTCATCACGTCCTCTGTCTTCTCTTTGTTGCCAAGTTGTTACTTTCAGGTTTTCTCTTGTCAGGCATGAAGAAACCTCTTTGCCATCATTATCATGGGAGTCATTGCAGAGTTTGTTCAAGTTTAGGGGGCTACCAACATCTTTATCACTCCCCACTTGATGCACCAAACCTGCATCATGATCTTGCCTTTCTGGATCACATATTCCTTCTACGTCTAGCATTTCTGACTTACTCAAAACAGAGATAAGACTTATTTTTGATGTTTCAGCTCTGCCGTCTGGATGCGTGGTTGTTAAAACATCGTATATCTGCGGGCTAAAGCTCTCTTGAGGATCTGTGTATTCTTTGATTTGTGTTTCTCCTACTTCTCCAACCCTTTCCTTTAAAACCTCTGTTTCCTCTCCTAATTCGTTGGTCGTCTCAAATGGAGAATGTGTTTCCTGACATTTAGTTTTTGCCACATCCTCAGAGTTTTTTCCCTCAATCTGACTTTCAGTTACGCCATTAATTTGTCCTTCAATATCCTGTACATTCTTACTGCAACCCAAAGCGTCCTTAAAATACTCTTCATGTGTGCCCTCTGCAACTTTGGTTTGTTCAACAATGTCTTCAGAATAGTCAAGATGTGTCAGTTCAGTGTTGGACATGCACTTGAACTGGTCAGGTTTTTGACTTTCAGGGACACCAGTGTTTGCCACAGCTTCTGCATCACATGGTCCTGAAGGGAGGTCTCCTTCCTGAATTAAAATTGGTTCCATTTGTTTGCAGTCTACGTCTTCTTCTGTAATATCAGCTCCACTCTGATCTAATGCCCCGCCCAGGTCGTGTTTCACAACGTTATACGCTGTCACCACTGGTGCTTTCTCCTTAGCAGGATTATGTTCAGTCGTCTCCTGGGTACTCTCCAATGAGCTCAGTGAGTAAATCCCTTCATCAATATAAGAGTCAGTAATTGGCTGCCCATCAGGTGCTCTATCCTCCATGGAAGGGACAAACCCTTCATCAGGGGTGGTGACCTCCACAGGGATGGCACGGTATACATCCCAGGCTGTTCCACTATCACACAAAAAGCTGTCACTTTGGGTCTCACAAAACTTCTCTGGCATGACAGCAAAGTGGGTCTCAACCCAAGACTCCGGTGAGCTGATAGCTGAGTCACCAATTGCTGACTCAGAGTTTACAGACTCAGACACTGAGGTGCTCGTAGGAGAGTGGGTGCACCAAAGTTGTGGGGAGGAAACAGGTGAGTTTATTGAAATATCACTAGTAGCTTCTTTGGGCTCTTCTGCACCATTGCTAGAGACACTGTCCAAATGAGAGGAATCTCCTAAAATGTCCTCACTGGACCATGGACGAGCTGCACCTGCCCTGAAGAGGAAAGGTTTCTTGCCCCTGTCCTCTGACACAGAAGAAATTAAGATCTTTGGAGGTGGTTTGACGCGGTCTCTCTGGAACATATAGGACCGTTCCTTCACTATGGAACTGTGACCATCATTTCTGATGTGATCGAAGTAACTGTCACGGAGGTTGAGTCGGCATGTGGAGATGCTTCTCTCAATTGGCTGGCAGGGAACCTCCTTGTAGAAGACAACAAATAAGTTGTTAGAAATCTATCAGTGCTCATTGGTTTCTTACCATGAGCTGGTGATGTTCTCCTCTGTCACCAGCTGGACAATGTACTGAAATAATCCAATTCCTCTCCTAGAAAACCCAACTTCTATCTTCTAGAATTACGTATTTATTTCCACTAGTCTCTATTATAGTAAAATACAAACAAACATGGGCAATCATGACTGTTGGGAAGAATGGTCATTATCATGACGTACAGTTTGATGTCATCTGTGTAACAAATAGACTATGACGGGATTTTTACCTCATCTATGTCAGGGAAGTGCTCCAGGAACTGGGACACGTACGTCATGATCGATTGTTCATCTGGTGCATTGGTGGTGATATCTGGGCAGAGAAACAACAATTATTCCTGCTATGTCCATGTCTGAAAGACCACCAGGACCTGCATCTGTTAAAAGAGCAGGGATCGCAGACAAATACACACAAACACACACACACACGCACAAACCCACAACACGCATACATACACAAGCACACACGCACACACACAAACCCACAAGACGCTTACACACAAGCACACACACAAAAACACACACAAAACACACATATACATGCACACACACACACACACATACATACATACACACACACACGCACACACAAACACAAACATACACACATGCACACATACACACACACATACACACACACACACTGTATATCCACAAATACAAATGAGATCAATTCAAACAATATGGTTCTTCATCTCTCCTCTGCAGACATGAGAGCCATAAAACGAGTGGAAACAGGGGAGTGCTCAATATTTAGGAGTAATAACATCAAACTACAGAAATTTATGGATCTAATTAAACAAACACCTACAAACTAAAAAGTTCTTACATGTTATTAATGAGTCATTGTTCTGGAGACTGGTGCCCTATTGGCTGTCTTTACAAGACGTTTGTGCCTAATTGCTAAACGTTGACCAACTCAATCTCATTTTTAAAGGACATCAATTATTTTGCGTTTTATTTTGCATCACAAACAAATGCTGTTTCCTTCATCCACAGAACACAAACGCATCTGAACTCAGCACTGACCTTTTTTTTCCTCCATCAACTTATGACACAGCACCTACATACAATGAGTCGCCCTCAACCTATGACAGCTTTTAATGCAATTTCCTAGGAGGCTGTTTCCCTATTTGGGCTCCTAAAAAGGGCTCCAGCCTTTTTAGTTCCACACATGTGACACCTGTAACAAAAATATTTCTGTAACACCCAGTTATACAGTAGTTATTTATAATTTATGATGTCATTCCTCATCTGTCGTGTTTTTTTTCCTAGTAAAATCGTATGCTTTTCCCTCTCTAAACCTATAGGTAGAGATAGTTAAAATATTTCTGTCTGCCTTTATAACTTTTGTTTTGTTCTCAACGCACATGACGCTCACAATGTTTACTCTGGAGATCATCTGAAGCTTGGTAGCTAGTCAAGGGGAGAAAACACCGGGGACCCAGGGGAGCCACAAAACAACACTGGAAGAGAGCTGGGTCACAACCCCAACTAGATCTGCTTGCTGTTGGATTCCTTCCATATTATTACCCCAGGGAGATCTCCCATGGTGTCCATCCACTGTCCATACTGCCAGAGCCATACTCCAGACCCAGTGTCCTGGAGCCCTCCTCATGACCTCGGATGACTTCATTATTTCACCATGGAAAGAGTTCTACCTACTGGGAAGCGAAGATTCTCAGCCTAATGCATGCTAACTTTGTATTATTATAAAGCTGCTATGAGGGCACTGAAATAAAAGTTATAAAATAGAGGTTCTGCCTATGGCAGTATTGTGCTACTGTTCAGGTTAAAACCAATGATAACATAGTTAACTACAGCTTTACTTATTTCTAACTCCACTCCCCAGTAGGTGGAGTAGTAAGCTCACGCAGAACAATCAGAAACATACAAGTGCAGTGTAATTACTGGAAGAGAATAGTTTGCTCCAGACCCTAATCTAGGAGAAACGTCTCCATTACAACAGCTGCTGTGTAAGCAGACCTGTTTATACCCAAAAGTAAGCACAGAGACACTACAGTAATGTGGAGATGAAGGCCTACCATTACAGGAGTGCCCACATTCTGCCCTGTACTACCAGTAATTTTTAGGTTCAAACTAACTGCTGGGAGTTTCAGTCTCTTCAGAGGAAAAGAAAAGGAGCACAGCTGTTTCAAGAAAACTCTACCTCCATTGAAACAGTAAGAAACAAGAACCAAGGCAGTCAGATACTGCAACATCCCACAACTTACCCTGACATACAGTATTTCCAGGGTAGGTCAGGGTATCCTGAAAGTAGTACCTGACTAGTGCATAGCTTTGACCTTTCAGGTTAAGTCAAAGCTATGCACTAGCTTTGTCCATAGATCAAAGCTGGTGCATAGGTAGATCAAAGCACTATCTTTGATCTGTGGTCTTACTCACACTGGCCTTCTCCCTCGTCTTTCTATCCTATCCGGTTCCTGAATGTACAAAAGGTGAAATTTGACCTTGACCTAGTTTTCTCAAGGTCATCATCTCATTTTCATCCCCTTTGCCGCCCAACGGTTGTGAAGATATTTGGTGGACTAACAAACGAACAAAAACACACAAATACTGACAATTACAATACATCACCGTTTTGAGGTGGGATGTAATAATTTGACAAATGCCACAAAAAAGATCCCTAAACACTGAAGAGGCTGTAGTTGGTGCAGGTACACCTTGCTCTCCAGTATCCTCTGGGTAGAAAGCACTGCTCCACCGGTTCATGGAGAACCAGGCCCAGGGCCAGATCTCAATACTCCTCTACTGTCCTTTGGTCTTTATGGAGGGTGAGTGCTGCTGGATCTCATTCCCTATTTGAATTCATTTCAAGTTCATTTCTGAGTAAGACACTAACTGCTAATAGCTGCTAACTAGTCGACACATTGATTTTTTTATTACCCTCAGGCTCCAGGAGCTGCGGGATACCCAGGCTGTAGTGGGCTATCCTGAAGGCTTCCTCCAGGTTCTCTCTTGCAGTCCTCAGCAGGGCTTTCCTCATGTCCACCAGGCTGGAGTCAATGGATTTAATGACAGCCAGGAGGGCCAGACCACTGACCCAGCTCTTCCCAAAGTCCTGCACAGCAACACCAAACCTAGAGAATGACATGACATACTGTATTCAGTGGTCTGGATTGATCCAGATAGACCAACATTACTTTCTTTATATTCAAATGGAAAAAAAACAAATGATTTTGGTCAATGCATCTGTAACTTTGCAGACTGGACTTACTTGCGTGTTCGTTTCTGTACCCACTGCAGCAATTTCTTGATGGCCTTGCTGTGCTCTCGCATGGCTGAAGAAACTGATTGTTGCTCATTTGACAGACAAAAAGATGAGTCGGAGCTGGTCGGGATGGAGGACAGGCTGGAGGAGGAGGGGAACTGGCTCCTGATGTTCCCAGTCAGCTCTTTAATCTGGACACAAACATGTTTTGCATTCACCTTTAGTTTGAGCATCAAAGACATCTACATGTCTTCAGCGGGTTACTACCTCAGCATCTTTACTTTCTGTTTGAGCCCGAATATTGCCAAAGTTATCAACAAACCAAATATTTAGTTGGGTTGTTGTCTTTAGTGTGAGATAGAAATGATTTCAAATATAAAATATCATGAGGTCTGTTGTAAAACTACAACATACACAACTAAAAAGGCCAAGTCAATATCGTGAAATTATTACACAATAGTCACCATGACAACTGTGATGTGATCGTTTGAACAGACGACCAGCAGAATTCAGATCAGAGGATCTCTCCAGTGTTGAATGCTTTTAGAGCTTAAACCAGAATAAAAGGGTTAAAAAGTTACGTAAGTCAAAGACTCATCCATTAGTAATGGTGTCTGAGTCAGCCAATCATATCAGAGCCGAGGCAACATCTCTGAAGAGGAGCTTCAGTGAAAGCTGAGAAAAATCTGCATGTTGTCAGACTGTAGAACCCAGCCAGACAAATTCTGTAGCTACTCCTATATATTCTCTCATAGGATTTACACTCAACAGGGTCATATCTAACCTTGCCTGAGGACTATGAAGCCAATGATCTCCCAATGATGGGAGACAGGAGTGGAAGTTCAAATATGTGGACTTGCATTATATAGCTGTTATAACTGGAAATATATCGATCAAATCTGTCTGCATTTGTCATCAACTAAAATATTTTTTGTTTGATAAACGGTTCTCAAAATAGACGAGGATCAAAAAATTGCTGGACGTGGACATTACTTGAAAGAAGAGGATGATGTTCCAGATGAGTCCCAGGATGATGGAGGGGTTTCCATCAGCGACATCAGCTGCATCAATGCTGACCAGCTTCACCTGAGGACACGCTTCTGTTACATTAACACAGTCAACAGGAAGTAGAAAATTGTTTCCGGTACACGCTTCTGTTACATTAACACAGTCAACAGGAAGTAGAAAATTGTTTCCAGGACACGCTTCTGTTACATTAACACAGTCAACAGGAAGTAGAAGAACGTTTCCAGGCTGCTGCTGGTAGGACTCACATTCCTCTCCTCCAAGAAAGACAGGACTTTGGCGATGTTGTTGAGTCTAAAAATTCGATGAGACGACTTCTTGAATCCATGAAGCTGGAAAATCATTAGGAATGAAAAAAAAGCAAATGTAAAAAATGTTAAACGTAAGAAATGACAAAACAGACATCAAAACAAAAATTGCTGCTTTACTCCTGGTACAGGAGCTGAGAAGATACAGCCACTGTGTGTGTGTGTGTGTGTGTGTGTGTGTGTGTGTGCATGCGCGTGCGTGCGTGTGTGTGTGACAGGTGAACCACACGCGTCTCACCAGCTTGCAGCCAGACAGCTCCTCCAGCAGCGCCATGAGGACATGTCCGTCCTGGATGTCACAGAAAAGGTCCTGAACCTGAATTGGTGGGTTGCACTGAAAATGGAACACAAGAAAGAAAGAGAGGAGCAGCAGCAAGTGAGAATTATAGTAGTAAACTAATCACTAACTCCATGAACAAATCGTCTTTATTGGGGTATTAGAATTTTGCAATTTCTCTTTGGTGCGATGGATGTCAAAAAATACAGCCAACTTCAGATGCATTCAAGATGGATTAAATATCCTTTTCCATTCTGGTCAGTTGACAAAATCCTAATGCATCATCATAGGAATTATTATTGTTTTTATTGTTATTATTATTAATGATTATTATTATTATTAATAATAATTTTTATTATTAGTATTATTATTAATAACAACAGTAATCAAAAACAGGACAGAAAATGTAATTGACAATTTTTGTAATTAGGCACAAAATGCTCTCATCTATTCAAAGTAAATTTTCCTCAGAATATTTTTCTATCTAATTTTGAACCTTCAGCTCCAGGGACGTGACTATGTGACCACTAACATGTATGATGCAAGGAAGGCATTTCAAGTGTAGATGCTCTTATGGGAGACACAAATGCACGAGTGCAACGTGCCTCATTTTCCCTGTTGCTGAGTAACATTGAACAAAGTTAGTACGACGACGTTCCCTAATGCACACTTTCCTGATAAACTGAGCACTGAGTTCTCACAGCGGTTTGCAGACTTTGAAGCACAAAAAAGGACTTTGAGGACCAAACAACATAAGTACAAAGAAAACTGAATGTTTTGGTTTGTTACTTTTATTTTTGTGGAAAAGCATAATTTATATTTGATTTTTTCATATTCATAGTTGTAACTTTTCTAATTTTGACAAGAGATATTTTTATTGAGAGCAAAGTATTTTAATTTATATAAAGTTTAAGTTTTTTAATTCTATTCCTGTTAAAAAAAATACTTTTAGTGTGTTCAATAAATGTTAATCTAAAGTGTGCTTTGAGTGTTGGCCCCTGGGGCAATTGAGTCTGAGATCCCTGGTAAACAATACAATTTATACTGTATGTCAAAATAATGACACATAATTACTGGTTCAACAAGAAACATATTAAGATCTAACTTCACAGTTTAATGTCAAATTATTCAAAGAAGAATTTGTTTTAGAATTTAAAGACGTTATAATTACAGGAGCATTTCGTTTCAGTGCAGTCATTTACAATTATGATAAACAGTATTCAGAAATCAATAGTCTTTCATCAGTAAAACCAGGCTTTCTCAAAAATGCAAAAAGCATAAGAAAGAGAAAAGCACAACAATAACTCCAGGGGGGTTAAACTCATTTTCACCGAGGGCCACATCAGCATCATGACTGTCCTCAAAGGGACAGATGTAACTAATAAATGTAACAAATTGTAACTCAATGTAATGTGATATAAAGGATCAAATTATCAATGAATAAAGAAAAATAGCATCAAACACAAGTTAGGACATTAACTTTGTTCAAAAAGTTTTGGTCAAAGTTAAAATGGGCTTACTTACTTATTGTGGGAAATTTAGTTTTTGGTCTAAGCACACTCTCAATCTATTTTTAGACAGTCTGATCTTTTATGGTCTCACGGGCCACATAAAATGATATAGCGGGCTACATTTGGCCCCCGGGCCTTGAGTTTGACACAGGTGCTCTAAACACTAACATCTAATGCCCCACAGTGTCTGTCCTCTATTTAGATAGATAGATATACTTTAATAATCCCGGAGAAAATTATGGAAGAAACTCAGCATCCCGACTCGCCTGAGGCAACCTTTTCTCTTGTCTCGACCAAACCAGACATTCATTAACAAGTCTGAACGCGGCGATAGAAGGGTGTGAGTGTTTGGAGTGGGAGGGTGGCGGGAACTTTCCAACATGACACAAAACAAAAGTGTGATTGTCAATTAGTGGGATTGAGCTGTGGTGGGGGGCCAAACAGTGAGGAAGAGAAGAGAGTCTCATTGTGAAGAAGAACACAATAGATGTGATCAGATTGTCAGCTCAGCCTGACTCACCCTGACAGGACAAGAGGCTGAAGCAGGGTGTCAGGGTATGCCGGTGTGTGTGTGTGTACTTTCCTCGGAATTTAAGCCGCAACTAAATTTTAAAAGAATAAAAACTTTGTACACATATAGGCTGCACCTATCTGTAAGCTGCAGGTGTAACAGTGTTCTAATTAAATGTATATTTTTTTGTGAACTTCCCCAAATTTTATAGTTACTTTGTTTTTGGTTCCAGAATCATTTGTGTTTTAGTGGGGCAATTATTGAGGGTGCACACACCCCGACGTCCTCATGCTGGAGGTCTGGAGAGAGCGGTGAGTTGCACTTTTCAATGCTCCGGAAATTTTGTTAATGTTTTAATTTATTTTTCATTGTTTTCTATAATGGGTGTGACTTTGTGGTGGATAGATGTGACACTCGCTGTGTTTAAATGTAATTACATATTTCGCTTTTGCGGGTGGTTCCTGGAACGCATTAACCGTGAGTAACGAGGGGTTACTGTATTTACAACAAATGATTTTAAAAATTTTAATCACTGCTTATTTTTTTTCAGATTGTGTCTGTAACAAGGCGGTAAAGCAACGCTTCCATCCTCAACATCTCATCATCGATTCATTGATGCAAATCTTATGTGCAGCAGCACTACAGCCAGATTGATTGTATTTCACTTAAAAACTACATCATTTGGCTTTTTTCGTGTAATTTCCATCATTTTTGTCATAATGGGTGTGGATAATGACCGTAGTTTCATTGTGTTTTGAACAGACATGTTGTCTGTTCAAAACACAATGAAACTCCGGTTACGGTAATCTGCACGGTTCAAAGAGTGTGAAAACAGTAGCAGCTCATATGTCAGAATGTATGGTGTGCGATTTATGGGTCACATTTGGGCCTTCACACATTTCAACCCTCTAATGATGACTGGCGTCGACAGGAGGGGTGTGTTACCCACACATGCGTAGCTGGATGATGTGGACAAACACACCAGCTTTAACAGACCAGTGCCTTTACCAGACATCCTAATGAACCGTTAGTGCGGCACCACAAAACCACAAGTGTGATTCTGAGATGGTAACTATTGAGCTGCATGTGTCTCAGATCGTGGTGAAGATGGACACACCCAGATCTAGGGTGGAGCGTCAATAAAAGATGAGAGTGTGTGTTAAATGAAGACTCAGCTGTAATCACTGAGAGGACAGACTATAATTCCAATGTTTATAACTATCAACCAACCTTCTCTAAATGTAGGTTCATCCATCGTGTGAAGGTCCTCTTCTGAACAACTTCTCTTTCAACTGCAACACAGAAAAGACCAAAACATTTTCAGTTGGCAGTGAACTGAACCACAGTGTCATCGTTCTGCAGAGTAGAGTTTACAGGATCACCACAGACACATCAGATACAGCCCGCATAAAGGAGGGGCAGGTCAACCAGTGACAAACGGCACAAATCAATCACCAGTCTCGCACCACCAACAGGTTGGCAGCAGACTGAGCAAACCTGCTCTTCAAAAATTGAGGACTGGCAGGACTGCATTGGTTCATGTGTGCAACCAATCAGCAAACACTGACATCAGTCAGTATTGAGCCTCTGCCTGCCTGGAACATGCTGATTTGATGAGCAGCTGTGTGAATCACCAACTTCCTAAGATTTTTCGACTGTCATTAAGGCCTTGTTAAGACTGGTCGCCTATATCCGATATTTAGCCCATCACAGATTGATATCGGATGTCTCATTTGTAGTCTGAACAGTCCCATACCACATGATACCCGATTTTTGCGGGACGGATTGAAACCACATTCGGGAAGAAGTTTCGTGTCGGATATGGACAGATGGTTCTTTAGTCTGAACAGCTCCAAACAATCCGATCGGATACGATGGACCGTGACGTCATATCCGCGACGTGAGAACAAGGCGCCAGAAGGAAGAGCGTCGCGCATTACGGAGAGGTAAAAAATGGAGATAGACATTGACAATGTCTGGTGTGCGTGTGTTTCTCCACCTCAACCAGACATTGATATCGCCAATACGCTAAGGTAACAAAACTTCATGTACGTCAGCCAATAATGTGGCCCAGTCTGAACAGAGCAAGATCTCGTTTGAACAATTGCTAAAAACAGTGTGAACAGTCATCCCTAAAAATCAAATATGGAAGGAAATCTGATATGCCTGCAGTCTGAATGCAGCCTAAAGGAGTTGGTCCACATGTCGATGAACAAAGTCATCGTCAACTTTATTGTCAAATGTACTAAGAGTGTAGAGTTCCTCAACCCACGCACAAATATCTCATCCAGCATCTCCTGGTCCTTCTGAATCATGAGGTCATCACCTGAGTTTTTACCTGTTTCCACCACCCACCTGCCTCAACCCAATCAGAAAGGGGCTGCTGCCATCAGATTAATTCATTAGACATTGAACATTCTGTATTTCTACTGTTCTCTGTTCAGGTACAACGCTCTAGATGAGTCTCCTCAACTCTTCTTCACAAAATGTCTCCACTTTGACTGGTATTGTGAGGGATGTGTTGCCTCCACACGCATAGATTGCATCTTCTAAGTTGAGCAACCACAGTGGATGAGACGAAGTGCGAAGGGGTTGCTATGGTAGCATAGTGGGCTGTCAATCCTCTACATGTCCAGTATGGGTGACTGAAGGCACTGGGTCTGGCTCTGCACTACAGACACTAAGGATGATGAAATATCAGGCTGCTGGAATCGTATTGATTGTTAGTTCTTACTGCACCACCAATGTTAATAATGAACCCCACCCTACACCACAGCACAACACAGACAGCTCGATTTCACCTCAGCCCAAATAAGACTGAAAGGATTTTATACTGACTTTAAATGTATTACAATACCACCAAACCTAAACACTAGACTTCAAATTCAAAATGCAAAAGGTAATGATAAAGAGCTTGATAGAAAGATTGGGCAATGTTGGGATCATCATCATCATTCTGCCATTCACATGTGACTGTCTTGAAAAGAGCTTTGTTGATATCTCCAGCTATTCCAGATGACGTGTACAGATCTAGCATAAACAAGTCTCTTGCTCTGAAGTCAGCGTTTGCTTTACGGTCATCAGTGCTCCAAGACACAAACCCGTGTTCTGCTGTGGGTGGCGCACCAGGTGAGAAGACAGGATTATTACATCCCGCTTCAAAGCGGTGATGTAATGGTTAGCGTTTGTGTGTTCGTCCGTCCGTCTGTTCATTCGTTCGTCAGTCCACCAAATATCTTCGAAACTGTTGCAGATAAAAAGATGAAACAAAAAGAACATTACTCTGGCAGCACAGGGGATGGAAATGAGATGATGACCTTGACCTTGAGAAAATTAGATCAAGGTCAAATTTCAACTTTTATACACTCAGGAACCGGATAAGATAAAAAGACGAGGGAGAAGGCCAGTGTAAGACCATAGATCAAACCTAGTGCTTTGATCAATGACAGTAGATCAGAGCACTAGCTTTGATCTTTGACCTATGCAAGTAAGTCAGGGTAAAATTTTGAATTCAGGGGTGTTGCGGGATGTTGCAGTCTGTGACTGCATTGGTTCTTGTTGCATCCCACTTCAAAGCCTTCAGCTCGTCTGAAAACCCGTACTCGGAAAAGCACCCTTCTACCTTTCCTCCTTCCTGCGTTTGCCAGTTTCAGACAGCAACCAAAGGTCCAGCTGTTTCATCAGACTCACCATACCCCAAGCTTGCATCACCTTTTGCCACAACAATATCCTTTTTAATGTAGCATGTGACTGGAACACTCCCCAAAATACTCTCAACCTCATCATCCTCACATTACTCATTTTGTTTGATCAAAATTTACAAAAGATTGTAACGGAGCACTAATTGATCACCAAGCATTACAAAACCCATCTTTTCCCTTCCCCTACCCCTACAGCTGTTACCCTCACTGTGCCTGCTCCCACACCACCCATCTCACCTGTTATTATTGATTGTACTGATTTGGTATTGATGCACTTGTACATAATCTTATTTATATCTTCAGTACCCCACTCTACCTCATTCACAAAGCTGCGCTTCTTGTCAGACTGCTTGTGTGTGTCAGAATTTGGCCTTCCTAGTGCTGATGGATCCTATCCCAGCTAGCGATGAGCGAGAGGCATTGTACACCCTGGAAACATTGCCAGCGCATCGCGGAGCAATACGAAAGACAAACAACCGCTCACACACACATTGATGGTCAATTTAGATTGATCAGTTGACATAAATTGCATGTTTTTGGAGGAAGCTGAAGAACCCGAAGAGAACTCACGCAGACACGCGGAGGACATCCAAACTCTGCACAGAAAGGACTCGAACCAGAAATCTTTGTGCTGCAAACGACAGTGCTACCCGGAATTCAAACCATTACTACTTTTCTAGTAAAATTACTTTAGTGTGAAAGCAAAGAGCATGACTGTGCAGTCGTCTTTACCTATGTAGATGGATGGGAAACAAAGAACACAAAAATGACTTACATATGACAGTGGTGTTGGTCCAACAGTGGTCTCTATAAGATCTTCATTGGTCCTTATTGTGAATCGTGAAATGTTAGTGGACAAATGGAGTTTGTGGAATGTTCTATTACTTATAGGTGGTGAAACCAGCTTGTAAATGTTGTTCATGGTGATTAGACGACTACATTTGATATGATTTGAGAAAAAAAGACTTGCAACTTCAATATCAATGGAATGCTACTTTCATTTTAGCATTTGATATATATGGATACTCCATGTTACATGATACTCCATGATACTCCATGACATGGATACTCCATGTCCAATGATGAAAAAGTGAGGTATTGAAAAGAAAAACACTTATTTACTGTTATGCCTTAACCAACAAATGTCATTTGTCCAAAATATATCATCTTTTAAGGACCAACATTGTTTGATAGGTGACATTGTACAGGTATTCCTCCTAAAATTAGCACTAAGAATTCAGTGCGTAGGACTGGAGTTTCTGTTATACAGTAGCTACAGTGATCCATTCTTCAACCTGGGCTCTTTGAATATCCAAAGTAGCTTCACCATAGTTGAAAATCTCAGTGTTGTCATTACCAGCCATTACGTAATGTTTCATTCACTTGAAGGAGGCCACGATTCTCCTGCAGTCTGACTGCAGCTGGAATGAAGGCACTCTGTCTTCCAGTTCTACACAGTCGAATGCAGAGAATGGGGGACAGAAAATACATCACCAACCCTCCCTACAAGTATCTAGTATCCAATAGGAAGAAGTGGACAGTCTCAATTTAAATAAATGTTTTACATAAACATACATATTTAATGTAAACATAAGTATTGCATGTCATCAAATTTTTTGTAATTTCGACCCTATATTTATTCATTTAATTTCATGATTTGATTGCATTGGGTCCATTACAATACATAAGTTTAGTACTTTGTACTTTGAGAACATTGATATTAATTAGTGACTCTATGTTTTACATTGAAAACTCACCTAGTTGTTTAAGCACCTGCTGTATCAAATGTCCAATCCAGCACGGTGTAATCCAGCTCAGATATTTATGTGGTCTTCAGCCATGTGTGAATTTCCCAGTTTGGGATCATTAAAGTATTTATATGTCTATGTATATTAAAAGAAGCATCTTTAGAAACATGCTATGCTGCATCACAAATGAACAGAATATGAAATGGTCACACATGGATCCATCAAGCCAAAACTGCCTAGAATATGTAAAATAGACAGAGAGTGGTATTTAAATATTCATCTAGCTGCATTAAGTAACTGCAGAATTTAAAGAGAGACCATCTCCTCTTGCTTCCGCAGCTAAATCATCAGCAATCCTGTGTGGAGATTTTACAGGATATTCGCACAGAATCTTCACTATCTAAGTGCAAATCCAATTGTTTTTCATTTACACTTATTAAAACATCTATTACTCAGTCAACGGTATCTCTCCTGACAGATTTATTACATTTTATACTGAGGTGGTCCTGGGACTGGGGGAGATGTGACTAGATTTTGAGGTGCATCAGGATCAAGGGTTAGGGTATCTACAAAATCTTTTCACATGAGATCAGTCATCTCAGCAAACACTACATACTCACGATGACGCAAAATTTTCACATTTTTACATTCACATTTCTTCTTTATAACTCTTTTATCCTGTCTAAAATTTAAAAAAAAGTTTTAATTACCTGTCTTGCTCTCATAATTCTCTTCTTGATTTCTGTTTACAAAATGTCTCTCTTCTCGATGGATGACAGATGGTGAACACACGTTTACCAAGACTGGGAGGCAGCGCTGAGCGAGTTATGTCACAATATGTGAGTGGATTGTGGACGCCTGGACTAAGCATCAGCTTCGACTGATGTCCGATCTTTCGCAAAGGCCGGCATCATTACTGGGCAGCCACACAGAAACGAGACGGACTCCGGCTGAAATTGCCGAGCTGTTCAATTCAGAGACCAAAAATGAGGACTTCGAAGGATTTACCACAGATAGATCAAAAAATAAAATTTTTGGAATTTTAAATACGTAGTACAATACATCGCACATTTTTAGTAGGCAGTCACATGATACCGTATGCACATTCTATTGGCTGACAGCATCCTGAACTGTGCTGCGTTCCAAGACTCACCAAACGCAGCGCACTTCCGTGAGACACAAAAATGCTTTAGACAGTCTATAAGAGTTTGGAAAAAGGTAATATAGATAGAAGGTGGTTTAATATCAGTACGGGGAGAGTTCATAAACGTTTAAATTACTGTGAATAATAAGATAAATGGTTTGCCGCTGTATCATGGAATGTCGCTTTTGCGGGTGGTTCCTGGAACGCATTAACATCGAGTGACGAGGGAGCACTTTCATCAGATGAGCCAGTGGCGTAGCTCAGGTTGAAATAGTGTTTCCAAGCAGCGCCTGGTGGATGCATGTTTTAAAGCTGCACCTGCCCAAAGGGCCGACCTCAGAGTCGTCTCTTACAAACACTGGGGTCAGTCATCCTTGCTGCTAAAGCTGTTCATCTCCACCTCAGTGTGGAGCCAAAGCCAAGCGACTCCTCTGGGATCACCTGTATTTCATAAAACCAATCCCAGGCTGGAGACAAAGAGTCAGCTGAGCCTGGATTATATAACTCACCACTAATGCTTCATCTCACAGTGTACCAACTGACCTCTTTAACAGACAAGGTATTTTTATAATGGGACCACTTTGGGGCCGACAGCTTTACGAGGAACTGCCTCATAAAACAGTGGGAGAGACCAAACTTGCACTAAAACACAAGACTTGATGTCAGAGTGCACCTGATGAATGGATCATTTATCAGAAGAAACCTTCTGTACTTTCAAAGGAAGACATCTTCTCTGGTAAATGACCAGATGATTCTTTGGGTTCACATCTATGCACATATATGTCAAATGTCTTATCAGCCCAACTATTTTTATTTTTTCACAATATCCACTGAGAACATCTGATGCAGATATTTTTTAGACACATTTTTCACCCATAACTATTGATTACTTTGTTGGATGGTGGGTTCTTTTTTAGTAAGTTGCTCAGAAATCAGCTCAAGAATTCACATTAAAATCAATGAAAGCAGCTCCAAACAGACAACTAGGGAGAACCTTTGTCAACTAATGCTGGTCTCTTCTTGAATGCTGATGTTGCTGATGCAGTCAGTGACTCAGGGGATGTCAGCATCAGTATCAAACTTCCATCTTCCCCATCAGCTGCCAGCTACTGACGCAGCAATTTTCCTCCCAGGTCTAAAGACCACATTGACGCTGCTGCTGAACAAATGACCGGCTCATCATGATACATCAACTAAAGATAAATCTTAGGGAATAGCCAATTTCCACTATGGACCCTTATCATCCAACATACATTGTAGAGCCTTTAACCCAATCTAGTGATTTCCAGCTTTAACGTTTGACTGCCTACTGGTATTAAAGTTTCTAACCGTCTGTTAGCTCACACTGGTGAACAATGAGCCATGACCATCCAGCTATGCTGGTGATGTGTAGATGTGAGGCTTGATGTCCTGCTGCATATCCTCAGCAGTCCATTACCCAGCATGACATTAATCCAATACAGACGTTGTGTAACTCAGATGAAAGCACATTAGAGCGTGTAGCTGGTCATAATTACAAAACATGAACGCTCTGCTGATTTTAGAGTCAGCATACCTTAGAAAACTGATTTAGCTTCTGGCTCTGTTTTGTACTGTTTGGCAGCACACTTTTTCTAATTATGTGAGATTCTGCTCAGGAATGTGTCGGTGAGCATGTCAGAACAGTCGACAGTACTACTGCTGCAAAGAACTCAATCATACCAGTATGTTCCAGTTATCTGTACTGGACACAGGAAGACTACCAGATAAGCTCAGACATAAGCTACAAACAAATCCTACCCTCTCTGAGGTCAAGTCCAGTACCAAACAGTTGCCATGGAGATGGACAAAAACCTAAATTATATTTTGTAACTGGCAAACAATACGATCTGCGTTTTCCCTGGCATACATGTATAATTTGTTATAGAAAGAGCATGATTTACATGATGTGCTTTAAAAACCAGGCTTACGCCAAACAATAAAGCTCTAAAGAAGTGTGTGAAGTCTCACAGGTGGGTGTTAGAGCACCTCCTCCCACAGCCAGATGCTGACTCATCATGTTGATCTAGTGATTTAAGCCCACACTTCCAACACGCCCACACTGAGCACACAGATACCGCCTCTATATGTCAGTCGGCATCGCCTCCTGTGAGGCTGTGTGGGAAATGTTTTTTCCATCACAGTTCAAATCAAGCAAAGCAGAGAAAACACTATGCAAATGCACACGGCCCTGATCCCATCATTGCTGGGTTGCTATGCAAAAACAGCTCTGACCAACATGTGACAGATGTCCACCGTCACCAGAGGAGCAGCAGCTCATTTGTCTCTCAAATGAACATGACAGCGGTGGCGTGGAGGTTAGCGCTGTCCTAAGGACCTGGCATCCCACCCGTGTCTGGGGGGGTTCCCACAGACACATCAACACACCAGAGGTGAACTGGTGGCTTCAAACTGACCAAAGGTCTTGTCCTTGTTGTGGCCCTGTATGAAATGGTGGCTAGTCGAGGGTGATCACAACCACCTGTCCACAGTCGGGCTCCATCTACCACTGATGCAACTGAGTAAATTGGTAGTTATGTTAGGTTGGGCTAGTTTTAGCATCATCCTCATGATGTAGCTAAATAGCTAGTCCAATGAGTCACTTTTCTCATTACCCAGAAGTCAAAATCGCAGCTAAAGTTGGGCTATCTGTGCCTGAAAATTTGTGAATAGATGGTGTGAGGGTTGTAGTTGGGTGGGGGGAGGGTAACACAACCCCAAATGAGATCTTAAATGTTTATGATACTCAAACAGTGGTTGCCATAGAAACCCAGACTGAGGGCTCTTTTCAGCTTAGAGTTGTTTAACTGATGTTAGTTTTGGTCTCTTTCATTGGTTGGCTGTAGTTGTAACATACATAATGTAAATTGGAAAAGCCTTGTTAAATAAAACCCTGTAAATGCATCTGGAGCTACGGCACAGATACTAGCATGTGTTTGAGAGTATGTTGATGTTCTTTAATGTGCAGCTAACCAAAGTCACGTTCGTGACTTTCGAACGTTCATTCTGCATTTGCTCAGAATGACGCTGAGTAACTGAACCAATCTCCTTCAATCTGAAAGTTTAGAAGAGGTTTATGGACAAAAGGCTGAGAGGATGAACCAAACAGAAGCCCCTCTCACCTCCACAAAAGCCAATGTGAAGGCCGAGGCTCTCCATCATCAGCCTGCTCTTGGGTGAAGGGCACCCTAGGAAACACTCAAAAACATTGCTCTGTGAAGAGCAGAGGCTGTGCTGTCACCGTTGTTGGCAGACAGTGTCAACAGAGAGACAGGCATCTTGTTTTGCCTGCCTTCGACATCCTGCAGGTTATGGTTCAGCATGCTGCTTTAATGGGAGTCCCTGGAGGAACAGATGCATGGACTGGATCAGGTACAGGGTGGCTGCACAGTTTACAGTCACATGACAAAACACACACAACATTCATGTCCGGTACAATGCCAGAAAAGTATAGAATTATTTCTTATGCAAAGAATTTAAAGCAGAGGATTTTCACACCAAATTCACAGACGTTCCTATGATGTCCATCACCAAGAATGATTAAAGGTCCCATCTGATACTCTTTTTAATCAATTACTAGTTCTCCATGTGTTCCAGAGCTGTGTGCCAACCCTCTGAATGCTGCACCTTCAACTAACATCCCAACCCAAAGCAGGAATATATCGAACAATCAATCTGATAAACTGTTTTTCTTTGAATATTGCCCAAATCTCAGTTTGATGTTGTTCCAGGTAGATGTTTACTGTTGTGTGGCATCACCATTCAGTTCAGAAAGGATGCTGTTTGAATGAAGTCCCCTTCTTGTTCCATAGATTGACAAATCTACTGATTTGATCACAATGATTCACTGTTGTGTGAGATGTTGTAATATTATACAGTCTTATCTGCTGCCAGGAGGAGGAGTAAGGAGGAGGAGGAGGCCTCAAGGCTGCTGATAAGACTCCATCACATTCTTCTGGGCTTGACAGAGCAGCTCATGTTTCACACTCCTGTCAGGGGTATCGTGTCCAACACGGTGATACTGGTGACTCCACTGCACAGTCACAACAAGAGTGTCAGAATCATGGTTGGTGCCTCTCATATGAACAAGTCTTCTGTACTATGGCACAAGTCAACAGGACGTATCTCTGGTGGTGTTTTCCCTAGAACTACACGTGAACTCAAACAAGGCCAAAAAAAAGTCAATTGACCAATGGAACATTGTTGTCCATCTAGTGAAACATCTCTGAGTCAATCAAAAGACAACCTCTGGACACAGTTTGGAACAGTGTGTGTGGAAGAAAGAGTTGAACCTGTAGCGACATCACCTGTTGTCGTTTAAAGTACGGCTGCCATTCATTCACAGTTGACATTCGTAGTGTTTTGCTCAAATACAGCAATTTCTGCGTTATAAGGCGCACTGGACTAAAAGGCGCACCTTCAATGAATGGTCTATTTCAATTTTTTTTCATACAAAGGGCACACTGGATTATAAGGCACACTGTAGGTTTTTGAGAAGATTAAAGGCTTTTAGGAAAATATTGACTAAAAAATTGTCTAAAAACCCAAATGTGCACCTGAGGATCAGGCTACAGGAGATCAATGGAGGCGCCGCATTATGACCCTGAAGAATATGGCAACGTTTCCCTACCAGGATGCCTTTGAGAACTTTTTCTCACAACCAAGAAAGGCAATGCGTTAATATAGTGCAGATATTGACAGGTCACAGGTGTTTCTGTCCTATAAATGTGATCTTGTGAGCACTTTGTTCTAAGCCTTGAATATACGTACTGAACAAAACTTTGAACGCAAATCTAAACTGCAGACCCCTGCTGTGCCCTCAGATCAGATCCGCCTGGTCTGTTTAACTGGTTTCCGTGGGAACCCCACATGAGTGTTTTTCTACTGGCCCTAACAGTACTGTGGGAACTGTGGGAAGCAAAGCAAGAACAAGAACAAGAACATCGAGGTATGAGCAGCGATCCCGGTATAGCCAAAACAAATCCAAACTCCTCAGAATTGTAAACAACAATTTTCTGAAGTGTGTCAGTTAAATGTAGGGAACTTTTTCTTTCTCTGTGACGCCTCTAACTTCTGTGCCAAGGCTCACTGTTGTGTGTTTCCAAGGTGACAGTTGCCCACCTGGGGAAATAAGATACGCAATTCACTTGTTAGGCTCTTGGTGTGTGTGGGTTTATGCACATGACTCATCTTCATCCAGTGTGCATCGTTTCTCTGTTATCATCTAAGGCAGCATCCTGATCTTCATCCACTGGGGAATGTGAAGATGAGAATCATCACCAGTTTATGTGGATGGAGATGCTGGTCCTCCATCCTTCTTCTACTGGTGTCTGCCCAATCAGACAGGCTTTGGGCTGGTCTGGGTCACAGCTTTCATTCTCAGCAGCCTCATTAAATATAATTACTTCCAGTTCAAAGAGTCCTTGTTACCAGTCTGCTCCTCTGACCTATTAAGAGTACTAAACTCCACCACAACGCAGTAAGAAACTTTTCCATCGCATTCTCCTCCTCAGCAATCAAGCCCAAACTCTTCGACATACCCGGCGTTCTTTCTCTGTCTTTAACTGTGTCTACAACAACGCTGTTATAGGATACAAGCAACCATCACACGTCTGTCTGGGGTCATTTAGCAGCAGCACTCCTTCTTCACATCAAATCAGCCAGGTGTATTCTGGGCAATCTATTTGATGTTTATTTCATTCATTTCCATAAAGAAATCTCAACAAGCTCAGTTACTACAGAAAAACAATGGTGGGAAACTAGCCTGGTTCAAGACAGGCTAACTGACAAGCTAACTGGTAGGTTAAAGTGTTGATCCAGTTTAGTCTAACAACATATAAGCCACATTGTAGGCTAACTGTAGTGCCAAAAACAGAGATTAGACAATGTAGAATGTTAGTTTGCCAAAAATGACAATTCACCACCACTGCAAATACAAAAAATATCTAACTATCCATCCATCCATCCTTCATCCATCCATTTTAATGCATTTTGTTTGTTTACATATAAAAGTTGCTACAGATTAAACAAACAAAGGAAAACAGACTTAAAAACCAGCCAAAATGCTCACATGTAAAAATATCGATGGATTATATCTAGTGTGTGTTCTAACTTTACAGTGACACACAAAGCATACAGTTTACACACAATGTTCTGCTTTAGATCCGGAGAAGTCTGTGTTCTCGCTCTTCACCTCGATTAAACTCTTAGGTTACTGTGTTTGTTTGGATGGTACAACATTTATGGTTCACTGATCAGAACCAGAACACTGTAGGACTCACCACGGTTTACAGGTCAGACACACAAACTGTTGTTTGCTGATTATATCAGTGATTTTCAGCCACTGAACAGTAATAAAGACCTAAATAAATGATTCCAGTTCAAAGTAATGTTAATAATAACTCACTGATAATGTAGAATTGTATGACTGATTAAATTAACTGTTCTAAAACTCAAATCATGAAGGAAGCAAGTTTGCCCAATGTGAAGTCCAAACTGAAGCTCACCAGTGCAAGCAGAGGAAGCAGGTTTAGAATATGAATGAATGAATGAATGAATGAATGAAAGAACGAACTAACTAACTAACTAACTAACTAACAGCAGGTGGTGTCAGATTTTTCGGACAGGTAGTCTATCATCTACATTGCTGCTCTAACTTTCAACCTGACCTGAATTGTCTTCAGTCTCCATGTTGGTGAACATCTCCATGAACAGAAATGCATTGTGGGTTCGTTTCCTGCTCAGAAGTTTACAGAGATGTGGAGAAAAGAAGGAGGGTCGCTGCAGATGACGCCAACATGGAAGACCAAAAGACCACAGGAAGTGACATCAGAGCAAACTGTTTACCGAGTCTGAGATCTGATGAGTTATTTAGGATAAATCCTCTTGACATGTTGGCTCCTGAAGCCTAATTAGGACATCTTCATCATCCTTATCCTCCACATCATGGCTGGCACAGAAAAACAAATGTTCTTTGTTGTCTCTTTAAGTTTATGTGAAATATGAATGTTCAACTGTTTGGAATTTAGGCTCACATGGTCTACTATTAACCTGAAGAAGAAGGCCTGTTGATTGTTTATTTTTTCCAGGATTTAAACACACACACACACACACACACACACACACACACACACACACACACACACACACACACACACACACACCTGACTCCGGATCTGAACAGGATGTCAGACCCAGCGGATCATCAGCTCTGATCCTCTGGAGTTTCTCGGGAGACATGGGGGACCGTGACCGGACGATCTCCGGGCCCTACGCGGACCCCCGTGAGTCCCCGCTTGGTGTGTGCAGCGTGACGGATCGGATGCTCTTACCCTGCAGGTTCTGCACCCGGATGTCGCTGATCTGCCCAATGAATTCCTCCCGCTCGAACCAGTCTTCCCGCTGGAGTCCGGCCATCTGGAGCCGCGGAGGTGCAGCGCGGACCCCGGCGGATCGGAGCCCGTCCCGCGGGACGAGAAGCTGCAGCAGCGGGGGCGTCTATTGTCCGGCCGGTCGGGCGGGAGCCGTGAACGCTGTGGCAGCCATCGCTGCGTCTACCGGGGGTCTTACCGTCACAGCGACACCGGGAAGCTTCTCGAGACGCACCGAGTGAAGTGGGAGTGGAAACACTGGAGGAGGGTGATGGAGAACCTGGTTGGTTCTCCTGAAGAGGGATGGAGCTAATTCAAGACCCGCCCACTCTCTCACACACACACACACACACACACACACACACACACACACACACACACACACACACACACACACACACACACACACACACACACACACACACACACACACACACACACACACACACACACACACACACACCTTACTGAACAATCTCCACCTGCAAGGTCAGTTCTTGTTCTTAAAGGAACAAGATATTCATCTGTTCATCTTTGGAGAACCTTTTAATATAATGATATGTTTAGAGTTTTGTTTTTAGACTTGATTAGTACCATTATTTTGCTATTGATTTGAGTTTTGAACTGCCAGGCAGGAGGCCTAGAGGAAGACCAAAGAGGAGGTTTATGGATGTAGTGAAAGAGGACATGAAGGTAGTTGGTGTGAGAGAAGAGGATGCAAAGGACAGGGTTAGATGGAGGTAACTGATTCGCTGTGGCGACCCCTGAAGGGAAAAGCCGAAAGGAAAAGAAGAAGATTTTGCTATTGATTTGAGATATACACTACAGGTATATACAGAAAACAGGAATGACACCAGAATTATCTTTATATCTTTCCTTGACGTAGTGTTGAGAAGTATTTCTAACTAAAGAGCTTGTATTCACAACAGTATGCTCAGTTTTATTTTTGCAGGGACTGAGGAGGATGCCATGCCTCTTGTTCTTCACTCAGAAATGGAGGAATGGTCTTACCCACTATTAGTCACACAAACGAATAAACCATCAACATTATTAAAATTTGCAGCTGTAAATGTAATAATCCCACAAATGTAATAACTTTACCACAAATGGAATAGCCGGAATTTGAAAGAAATTAGAAAATCACATACGTTTTATGCATGTATGCATGAACATTTATTCATCTTGCTTTTTCTTCCTTTGGAAAGAACATTTCTGAAGCCACAGCTTGGTCAGCCTGGCCAGACGAGTGTGGGCGGTGTGAATACATGTATAAATAAATGTCCCTCTCACCCTTGTAAGGTGGTATCTGTGCGTCATCCTCAAGCTCTGGTCCTCTACCAGACCCCTGGGAGTTTGAGGGTTCTGTCAGTATCCTAGCTGTTCCTAGGACTCCGCTCTTCTAGGCTGAGGCCAAAGAACTTGTTCCAGGAATCTGCTGGAGCCACTCTCCCAGTTTGGGGCTCACTGCCCCAAGTGCTCCTACTAGCACAGGGACCACGGTAGCCTTGACCTTCCACATGTGTTCCAGATGTTCTTTCAACCCTTGATACTTCTCAATCTTTTTGTGTTCCTTCTTCCTTGTGTTTGCGTCAACTGAAATCACCACATCTATCATCACTGCTCTCTTCTGCTTTTTGTCCACCACCACTATGTTGGTTAGCCAGGAGCTGTTTGTCAGTCTGGAAGCTGAAGTCCCACAGGATCTTAGCCTTGTCGTTCTCAACCACCTTTGGTGGTATGTCCCATTGGGATTTGGGTACTTCTGGTACATACTGGGTACAGATGGTCCTGTACACTATCACAGCTACTTGGTTGTGCCTGTCCATGTATGCTGACCCTGCTTCCAACTTACACCCTGCTACCACATGCTGGACTGTCTCTGGGGCTTCTTCACACAGGCTGCACCTTGGGTCAGATCTACTGTGGTAGATATTGGCCTCTATTGCTCTTCTACTTAGGGCCTGTTCTTAAGCTGCCATGATCAGTGCCTCTGTGCTGTCTGTCAGTCCAGCCATTGGTAGGTCTTCCTGATGCCAGCTACTTCCTCGATCTGATGGTGGTACATGCCGTGTAGGGGCTTTTCCCTCCATGTTGTCTCCTCCTCCTCCTCCCTCTTGTTGGGTTTCGGCTGTCTGAGGAGTTTGAGGCCTCTTCATGGGATTCCAAGGCATTTGTAGCTGTCCTGGATGTCTCCTATCCTGCCCACTGGTAGGTCAACCCCTTCAGTTCTGATCATCTTGCCTCTCCTTGATACCAACCGGCCACATTCGTCTAATCCGAATGACATCCATATATGTCGTCGCTGTAGATCTTGGTGATGTGGATCAGAGTCGATTTCTCGCTCACTGCTGGTGTAAACCTTGATGTCATCCATGTAGAGGAGATGGCTGATTGTTGTCCCGCTTTGGAATCGGTATCCATAACCACTTTTTGTAATGATCTGACTGAGGGGGTTCAGGCCTATGCAGAACAGCAGTGATGATAGTGCATCCCCTTGGTATATGCCGCTCTTGATGTTAACTCGGGCAATTGGCTTGGAGTTAGTCTCTAGGGTTGTCTTCCACATTCCCATTGAGTTCTTGATGAAGGCTCTTAGTGTCCTGTTGATCTTATACAGTTCCAGACATTCCAGTATCCACGTGTGTGGCATTGAGTCATAGGCTTTCTGGTAGTCTATCCAGGCAGTGCACAGGTTGGTCTGCCTGTTCTTACAGTCTCAGTGGACTGCTCTGTCCACCAGTAGCTGGTGCTCGGCTCACCTGGTGTTACTGCCAATTCCTTTCTGTGCCCAGCTCAAGTACTGACCCATGCGCCGGCAGCTGATAAGCAGTTGAAGATAGATGGATGGATGGATGGATAAATGGACTTAGGGCTTGTCACCCATAACCTGTTAACGCATTAACGGGTGAGGTCTAGCTGTATTTTATATTGAGAAAAATTAAGCTGTTTAGTTACAATAATAAATACTGAAACAAGACAAGAAACTACAGATTTCAAGGATATTTACATTTTTTATTATATAAAAAATGTTGGTTAAATACAGGCTCTTAAAAAAACATGAAGCTATTCTTATGAAAAGATATCTAATAATGATAACGTCTCTGAGAACACACTCATTGTCGATATTTGCATAATAAAGTGTTCCGACAAGCACTTCTGTGGATTTGTTTTTGGAATATTCAACCCACTTAATTTATTGCATAAATTTGTTAATGGATGTACAATAATGCAAGCTTGAGTCACACATTGCCAGGCATATCTATAGGAACGCATGCTTTATAGGGTCAGCTTGAAGAACAGGAGTACCATGGAGCCTACATACTGACTGATTATGCATAGCAGCGTGAACACACAGGACAGGGCTAAAGCTAATAGTTAACTCGGTTATAGGACTGTTAGCCGATACTGATGCATCACAAAGCCTTATGCTGACTATGGCTCTGAATGTTTGTGATTATCTGATGAGTGTTAAGGCCTTTGTCTAACATGTGAGGTTATTTAAATACATTTCCACACCTGACGTCACTCCCCCAAGCTCAGCTTTGTCTCTACACCTATTACCTCTAGTCTACACAGGTTCTGTGTAGGTCAGATTCACAGCAACACAACCATCATTTAGTTACCCAAGGACGTCATATATTGACCGCCTATTAAGCACACAAAGACCAACCTGATCGACTTTCCTGATAAAACTAGAGGGAAGAGGCCATGAGGTCCAGGAGAGGATCTGGATCAAAGGGTGGTGATTTTTACGTTGCTGTTTGGATTTGGAGGAATGTGGCGGAGGAATTTGAGCCACTTCTAGTCTGGTAAAACAGATCAACTGTAGGCTGTCAGTTATTTGTCTGGAGTACAATGAACTCTGGATAAAAGCGTCACTCAGATAAACATCAGATGTTTTGCAGGCTGTTGTGTTGGTAGTGAGGTTTCTCTTTTCATAACCTCCTGTCAAACTGTAATAATTTTGAAATGTAAATGTGTGCCAACAGTCATTTAATTTGGTCACTGTTGCCACGGCAACACGATAACTCAATAATACACAGACAGCCAAAACAGAGAGAACTGTGTGTGCAAGACTGTGTGGAGGTGTTTGGATATTTATACAGGTGGGCAGCTGCTCAGTTATTTTGGGTTTGATTTGCAGCTCAGATATCAGGAGCCTCAAGTTTTCATTGTTGGTTTAAAAAGTTAATGCACTGTCATGATTAAACTAAGAGTGGTTAATAATGACCAGACTAACACTGCTTCAACCCTAAAACAAAAGACGTGATGTGATAACTTCCATCTTCTTGTTGCCGCTAAGTCGCAAAAAGCACAAAGCAAATGTCATTTAAATCAATAATAAATTTTAGCTGCTATGCATTGTGGGTAAATAGCACACACTGGTGCAGGTGCATCTCTCAGGTGCAGTCTGAGAGGGCTGGGAGAATGCTCCTGGCTATTTAAAGGAACCTTGACTGAATGAATCCTTGTTGATGGTGTGTCATTTAATTATTGAAATGGGCCGATAACGTAATACATTTGTCTTTCTGAAATGTAATAGGCCAATAATGTAATAATTGGCCAATAACATAATAAGATCCTGAACCAATGACTTAATAATTTATTACATAATAATTTATTATTTTGTTGGCCTGGGAAAAAAAAAACAACCTCTAACCCCAAGCCAAAAAGGATACGTTATTGGCTTCAACAACATCTGAAAAAATTTCAAAAAATCAAAGCAACCAGATTAGCTCTAATGAATACAAAAATCAGAAATTCTTCAGATTACATTCAATATGACAAAAACTGTAAAAAACAAAAACAAAAACAAACCTTTAAAGAGAAAATACAACTGAAAAGATTGTAAAGACTAAAACCGTTTAGACATCCTTCCCAGTCGTCCAGTGCAGTAGTTGTGATTCCAATCACAATTTGTCACTGGGACAAAAAGGTCCCAACCTTCAATCTTCACTGTCAGATTTAAATATTCTATTGCAGATGTTTGTTGTGTTTGTCCTAATGAAGGTTGTTCACTACTGGTTGGTAATTTGTGAGTTTAATGCAGCAGCAAATGTAGTAATAGTGGTAAAATATAAAATTTACAGTCTTAGCATGAGCATGGGAATTGTAGTTCTACTGGGACTATTTGGGGACAGACAAATGAACTGATCAGAAGTTCTTCCTGATCTCATCCAACACCAAAGGTTCACACATTCGACCCTGTGCACCAACACAGAGCCTTTAGATTTTAGCTAACATTCTTCTTCATCATGTTGGAATAAAAAAGCCTACCTGGAATCATTCATATTTTACATGTTAAAACTATATCTTTTCCGTTCATATAGGGGAATAAAACTTTACATTTTTGATGTAGTAAGAAACCTAAACCAACTATTCAGCAGCATGGGGCATAGCAGATTGGTGGTAGATGAAACCATCACTCTTGCTAACAGAAGTCTACATCAGATAATGCGTCTACGTCAGGTGCTTTCAGTAAGAGACAGTCTTGTGCTCCCATCTCATAGGTCTATTTAAATTGTAGAGAGTGAGATCGGACGTTACTTGCGTCGCACAGAGTGGGTGTCTTATGTAGGTGGGGGTCCATCGTAACGGAGCATGACGCTGAAGGACCGGGCAAAGTTGTTGGAGAGGGAGCAGCTGCTGCCTCCGTCCATGAGGGGCAGCAGAAAGGCTAAAAGCAGCAGAGCCAGGAAGAGGAGCCACAGGGGAAACGCCAGGCGACACACCCGCTGCAGCAACCCGGGCTTCTGCAACAACAGAAGCACATACACAAATATGTACAGGTAGTCCTCAGCTAACGAACATTCAACTTACCAATAATCAGAGATACAAACAAAAATGTGCTGCCATATCCGACTATTGTTCTGCAGTTCCGCATTCTGCCACAACCCCCGTGGGGGCAGCACTGCTACGTTCATCGGCTCCCATTCTCATCTGGCACTCTTGTTGTTAGTTATTGTCTCTCTGAGCATCTCAGAGTGTCAGCTTTCATACCTTGGATACTTTACTCTTATCTCTCTGATGACAACTCTGCCTCTGACCGACAACAATTCCCCTTCAATTCCTTTGCTCTATAGGTCAGCTACATGCTACATGTTACAATACTGTACAGTGGATCATCAACTTCAACAGCTGCTTAAAAAATCTGGTGGAGAGTTCTTGAAATGTTTTTTTTTCTTCTTCTCTTCAAGGATTAAATTATAAGAAGCAAAAGTTTATCGTAAATTAATCTGAATTTAAAATAAACACATGAATTACAAGTGATGCTTAACGTTAGGTACTGGAACTATACATACGTATTTTAATATGATTATATGTTTTTATCCTTATTTATTGTACAGTAACATATTATGTGCTTTTAATGGCTTTCTGGTAATTTTAAAGTGCAATATTTGTGGTCGTTAAGTCGAGTGAAATGACATAAACTTGATTATTATTTTTCTGTGTATTTTGAAAACCAACATACAATGAATGACTGAACTTGAAATGGCCAATACATGTATTTTAACTTATAATTGATTGTTTTTATGTCGTGTTATTGTTCTTAACAGGACTATTAGAAAACGTCTGAGATGCAAGAATGAAAACCCGGATGTGAAAGCTGTGAATGTGTGATGTGAAATTCTTAAAACTAAGCTTTAATCAGATGATGGAAGTGAGTTCACCCACACAGTGGAAGCATCACCACAGTATTTGGGATGAGCGCAGCCCTGTGAATCACACTCACTGCCCACACTCATCTGTCACTCTGTGAACACTCAGCTACACCCGCTGGAGGGAATTCAGCACAAAGCTATCCATCTGCAGATCACTGCATCAACATCATGAGCTAAAACTCATACCAACATCTTGTATGATACTCCGGAGTCATGTCATCATTTCATAGATCAGCAAAGTATTTTTTAAAATTCTATATACTATAGTCATCCCACGAGGACAATTAGTAGCACACTCTAGTTAGTCATTTAGTCAATCAATGAAGATCTGGTGTCGACATTTGTGTGCAGCAGAACTCTTGCTGATTTCAGAATCTAAATGATCATTCCAATCTTTGTGATGTTTATTTGAGCAGATTAAGTTTGTTACTTTTTTAATATTAATAGAATAATATTGTGATTACCTTCTGCACAGTAACTGCTATGCCTGGCTCCTCTTCTTTGGCTTGAACTCTCTGCACAGACAGAAAATATAAGATTAAAATCAAATTGTCGGTTGCAAAAGAAACTTCCTTAGTAATTTCACACAAAATGTGTGCAACTGTAATTTTATCATAGTACTCTGGGACTATACTGCTTTCTTACTAAGTGCTGACTTAAGCAGGATCACACCACTGAGTGAACTCTGTTGGCTTATGTAGGCTTGGTAGGTTCCCTTTGAAAAGTATGAACCAATACTGCTCCAGCATGTCTGCAGAAGGGAACTAGTTTCCTGAGCAGGATGTCTCCCAGATGATTGGCAGGTTGTGTGTCAGTGCTTGGGTTACACTGCCACCATGTGGAAGAAACAGTCCATGCATCTAGACATTCTCTCTGCCAGCATTGACCTGAACACAGTTTAGTGTTTCACCCCTGTTAGAGCGACCTCTCACCTTGACACTGGACCTGGCTCTGACGTCTCCCACATCCTTCAGTTTGGATTTGTACAACATCCAGCGGTAGCGAAGTTCCTCCAGACACACGTCTTCAGCCGGTCCAGAGCTGGCCTCGCTGTCATGACTGTCTTGGAGCAGCAGCTGGAACCGTTCCTGACCCCAGGAGACCCCTGCTCTCAGAGCCTGAAACCAGGACAGACCACAGAGCCTTGAAGCGTCTGGTCCACATTCAGACAGAAGAAAACACTGTTTAACGTCAAATCCCAATCCCAATCAAAATAAATAAATAAAATCAACTACAATTAAAAAGAACAAGTCAAGAGTAGGAAAGGCAAAGAAAGAGAATTAACAGATGCTCCATGTTTCTCTGGGTTTCCCTTTAACGGGAGACACACAGAAAAAAATCACTCCCAAGTTCCTGACATCACTAGTAGAGGATTCGTCAATATTTTCTTATCCCTGAAAAATCTTATCCCTTGGGTGCTTAGGTCCAATAATAACTTCGGATTTGTTTCTGTTCAGCATTAAGAACCTTTGAAGCATCCAGGATTTAATATTCTTGAGGCAGGTTAATTAGTTGATCAGATTTCTTTGTTTTAATTGACAAATATAATTGGATATCGTCTACATAACAGCAAAAATTAATGTTGTTTCCCAGTGGCAACATATGTAAATTAAACAGAACTGGCAGATCCATTCAGGACACAGACTTAATATGAGAGTTAAATGACAGATCCTTCTTTCACTTATGAAACATTGCTAAAATTTGAAATTTATTAATCTTTAAAGACTCAGGATGCAGATACTGTTGATCATAATATTCTTCTCAGTGATTAAGCGCTATATAAATAAAAGTTGATTGATTGATTGATTGATTGATTGATTGATTGATTGATTGATTGATTGAAGACTGAAGTTTTGAAATGAACCAGATGAGGTCAAACATGTGAGCATTGTAGAGCAAGAAGTTGAAATTGTGAAAAATTCACACTTAATGCCTGAAAACAAACATTTTGCCATTTTTCCTTAAACTATTTTAGTTTTTTATTGGTTGGTTGATTGATTGACTTTAGCATGAGAGTAAAACACATCTTCAGTCATGGGCGTCCACCTCCGGGTGTTTCAGACCGTTGGCTGCTTTACTCCCAACGTTTTCACTGTGTAAACTGGACCTGATGGAGTATTTCATCACCTGCCCCCCATCAGCTGTTCCTCAGAATGATTATTTTTCTGACAGATCTGCGATCGGTTGCATCACTATTACACACACGGATGAGGAGCAGTCCTCCTCCTCCTCCTCCTCCTCCTCCTCCTCAGTAAAACATGACTGACTTTGATCATCAGCAGCTGGATGGAGCTGTGGAAGCAGAGGGCCACCACCCAAAAACCACACACCAAGTCCATCAGACCATGCATTGTTTAACCAGAAGCTCACCTTGAGTCTGTTCAGCTGCATCTTCAGTTCTTTGGCATCAGGCGTCGCTCCTGCGGTGAGGATCCCTGACAGGACGTCATTCTGTTTGGACAGCCAGGCTTCAAACTCCTTCCTCCTGGACATGTAGCGTCCTGAGCTTCCCTGCTGAAGGCCATGATATGTGGACTGTTAACATACTCACAGTCAGGTCCATAAGTGTTATTTTTTTCCCTATATACACCTCCACAACGGATTTGAAATGAAACAAACAAAATGTGCTCAACTGCAGACTTTCGCCTTTGATTTGATGGTACTTACATCCAAACGATGAAGGAATCACACCAGTTTTTATACGTGCCTCCCACGTTTTAAGGGACCAAAAGTAACGAGACAAGCTAAACAGAAAAGTCTATCCCGCAACAAATAGATGGATAAGGGTAAGAAGAGGGTCCAAATAAAAACGCCTTAAAACAGACAGGACCCAAAATCTGCTTGTTTAAGAGAATGATACGTAACTGCAGAGCTCGACAACTGTTTAGTGGAGAAAAGATTCACACAAATGTCAACTCAGTATAGACTGAACCTAAATACTGTGGTAAACTTCTTTTTGATGAGGTGATTTTTGTACTACATCTGCTGCTATTTAATCTCTCAAGACACCAAATTAGACAAACAGCTAATGTTACAGTCTGACTTCACTAAACCTAATAATAACTATCACAATCAAAAGTGATTCCTCGTGAATGACTAACTAACTCACTAACTAACCAACCAACCTATTAACTCACTAACTACCCACCTACCTGACTGGATAATGCATTAACTACCACACCATTGGCTGTTGCATTAATGCTGCTGATGGTTGCTGGTCTGAAGGCATCTCCTCCTGAATTCAGACCCTGTCCACTGTAACTGACAGCTGGAGGAACTAATGCTGACTTTTCACCACCGGTGAGGATGCTGTCATCTGTCTGTGTTGATGTATCACCGTCAACAATGTAATCACCCACTGAGAGCTTCTGCTCTGGAACTCACTCTGTCTCCTTCCAGGGACAGCCTGCTTTCCTCGCCCGCCCTTGATGGATGTTCTGCTCCGCGGCTCTGCAGCCTTCCGCCCTGGTCTGTCTCTTCCTCTTCTTCCTTTCTCTCCAGGCCTCCTCCTCCTCTCCCACGCCCAGAGCTGAACGAGGCGCCAGACCCCACCGCTGCCCTGTTCTGTTGATGTTCTGCCCTGGTTGAACTGCCTTCTTCCCTCATATCGAGCTCTGCTGTCTTGGCTGTGTTGTCACCATGCAGGCCTCCAATCTTCCATAACTGAGTGTCTGTCTGCTCTGTGGACTTCAACAGCCTGAAATAGAGCGACAGAGAGAGGACAAGTGTTTCCGTTCCTCATCATCTGTATGCAAAAGCCTCATCAGATTATCACTGAGGTCAAACTACATTAACGTTTGTTTCTCTTCTGTTCATTCTCCTATTTCCTAACTCTCCACATCAAATAAAGTGGATTGCATTCACGACTCTGCAGCCTTTTTACCTGAGTATACTGTCCTAAATATCTGCCAAAGGTTTCTGACAGCAACGCCTCATTAACTGCATTATTAATTAGATATCAGTTCTTCTCAAGAACTCACTGTGTAAGGGATTTTAATTTCACATGTATATCTTTGGCCCCTAATCCCAATAGCACTGAGTTACTTTGACATTTGGGTTCATTGTTTTGTTTTTTACTTTCATTTAGAAAGAGTCATCTAGTTTCACTCAGATTTACAGAACAGCTAACTGTGTCTCCTGGGGGTCTGTTAGTCTCTGAGACAAAACCACCAGTCGCTTTTGCGCTCAAGAAACCATCACCATAGGACAATCATACTGATGACAGATTGCTAGAAAGAAGTTATCACAGTGATTCTTTTTACATTAAATGAAAGTTAACTATTTTCAACAAAAATAAGATGCTTAAACTGCGTAAATCATCCAAAGGCACCTCTCCAGTTCTTGAGTTTTGCTTCAGAAACCATGTGAGACAAATCCCACTGGCAGAATGAGCTAAATTCAGCTTTCAACCATGGAAGTAAAACAAAATGCATCATTTTAGCATTTTGTTGCTGTGTGACCAAAATAATATAAAACCCATTGATCAAGTACCTCTGCAGATTGAGGCTCATGTTGTATAACAAAAACCAGGACTCTTGTATGCATTTCAGGTCTCGCAGAATGTAGACCTTCCCCTCTACTGAAGTTTTCTCCAACACCTCTTGACCGTGAACCTCCAGCTGCTGAAGCTGCAGCTCATTCTCTGGGAACTCTCCCAGAGCTCTCTGTAGGTGAACACAGGAGAACAGAAGTTAAGGAATAATAATAAAATCTGTTTTACTGGTGTCTACGCCTACATCACAACCATGAAGTGCTTTGTTCTTATACACAAAAATACAATTTTCAGGAAGTCTATTTAACATCAATGATCTACTTTAAATGTTGTGTCTTTGCGCTTCAAAATGCTGGCTGACGTAAAAACACTGTATTCGTTAGCTTTCAACATGTGGTAAATGAATAGTAAATCATTAAAACTTATTTATTAATAGATCATTTATCTATTTTTTGTAAGTGATATTTTGGTAGAAGCATTGCTCTCCAATCCTGGCTTTGGAATGATACAGTATTTTCCGCACTATGAGGCGCACTGGACTATAATGCGCACCTTCAATGAATGGCCTAGTCTAAAACATTTTCATATATAAAGGGGCACTGTCAGTTTTTGAGAAAATTAAAGGCTTTTAGGTGCGCCTTATAGTGCAGAAAATACTGTAATTAAATGCATAAAGGAAACATCCACAATGTCAGGCTTTAGTCTAGGAATCTGATGAACGTGTGAATGAAGAAAGTCATTCAGTTTAGATGGAAAATACTCGAACACCATGGTCCAAATAGGAGGGAGGAGCTCATTGTCCAACAGATCATGTTTACAACTCAACACATTTTGATCCCGTTTCCCAAACATGCCTCAGCTTCATGCTGACGACCCTCGATGCTCCACTCTCCCGATGGGCTGTGGAAGGACTCCAGCTTCTGTTTCATGATCATCATCCACTTCTCTAAGTTCAACAGGGTTTCGTGGAAGCTCTCGTGCTCCGCGATGCTCTCGTCACTCTCCTTCACCTTTAGCTGCAAACAGAAGGGAAGTGTTGTGTGAAGCCAACAACATTTAAGACAGAAGTTTGACTCTCAGCATCTTTGAAGCAAAGATCTGGTGTTCCCCTTTTTACCGCATTTAGTCAGTCAGTTTTTTTGTTTTTTTTCTTTCGCTATATCGCAGAATTTCCTCTTTTGCAGGTGGTTCCTGGAGTAACCGCGAGTAACGAGGGATTACTGTATACAAAAGCCTTTTCCAGTACGATTGTGTCTCAAAAAACTTGAATATCATGGAAAAGAATATTTCAGTCAGTGATTTCTGTTCTTGACTCATTAAAATAAATTGATTCATGTTTATTTTTGGTAATTATGACCAATAGCAAAAAAGTTACTCAAAATATTAGAATAATTTTCTGTCAAGTTTGACTAACGTACTACAATAAAGTGTAATAGCACATCCACTACAGTAGGTGGCAGTGCTGCTTTCACATCTACACAACATAAAATTAACTATAATTAACAGAACGTGTGCAGGAAGTATTAGCTCGTCTGCTATGATGTACGGTTGTTTTCAAATGAGAGCGACCCATTCTTTCATAAATGTTTGTAACAGTAGTCTGCATGCCTAAGTCTTTAATTTTATACACATGTGGAACACCTGATTCTAATTATATGGATGAGCGAGCGAATACTTTTGGCAATCTAGTGTATATTTTGACCACAAATGTGCAAAACTTCTTTAAATCCCATGATATATCTGTCCATCTATATATATATACTGTATATATCTATAAATAATAATAATAAATAAATAGATAAATAATATATATATATTATATATACAGTACAGTATACAGTAGATATATTATATATAGATATACACTGTAGATATACAGTAGATATACAGTAGATATATATATATATATATCTTCTGTCGTTCCCCTGATCTGCTTCCTGCTGTAGACAATGACCTGTCAGCTATGTGCAGCAAAACAGACTTTATTTAGATCACAAAGTTTAACAAAGCCCAGGTCCCCCACTGCTGACACAAACTACTTTGTTACTGCAGACGTGACTGGTGTGGTTTTCAGTGTGTCGATGGAGGCTACAGCAGGTATTTTGGATATAAATGAAGGTGATTTTAACGAGACCTCCTTACTGTCACTGTCTTGTGTAGTTGTTTCCAGTCTATATAGAGTCTCTCAAACTGATTTCTGTTGCTCTGACTGGAACAAACCAGAGTCTCCAATGCCAGGATTTGTGCTTCACAGTCCTCCAGGTCTCTCTGGATCACCTGAACACACACACAAACCACACGGTGTGACAGTGTCTCACCGAAAAATTTCACAAACCCATCCAAGCTGTGTTGGAAATGACATTCACTTTGACATGTAAAAATTCTAGAGAGGATACTGCAGTAATGGGTGTGACCAACAACACGCTGTACGCTATACAAATAAGTGAGTGAATAAATGATGGAATGAGCGAATGAATGGACAAATAGAATGATTGAATCTGAGTCAGTCAGTCAATCACGGAATGAATGATGAATGTGGCTACTTGCTGCAGTTTACAGCATCTGGGGTTGAACTTACTCTGAGCTGGTCCAGTTGGCTTTTCTTTGCCAGTATGTCAGGCTGGAGGTGGTCAGCTGCTCGCAGACGGTCCTGTAAGACGGTCATCTTAGAAAGAATCAACTCATGGGTGTCCTCAAAGTCTTTGGTTCTTGATATGAAGCCCTGCGAGTACACAGAAAGATTAGATTATTAACGGATCAGTTCGGGGCAAGACATTTCAAATACAGTGTAGTTTGACATGAATTTAAAAAAAGCACAATATGGGACCTTTAAACCAAAATGAATGGCAAAAAGGTTTTGATACCTGCAGTCGGTTCTTCCTCTGCAACAACTGAGTGTGTAGCAGTTCTCTGCTCCTGACAGCAGCGCTCAGCTCATCCTGGAGGCTGTCACACCTCTCAGGACCAAACACAGAACTTAGCAGGTCTCCTTTAACCTGCAGCTGTCTGAAACGCTCCTGCAGATGGACACTGTCCTTCAGCAGATGCTGGTATAAAGAAGAGACCATAAGGACATGTTAACTCTGCTGGGGTCTGTGCAAAAATTCATAATTCAAAACATGGTCAGGTTTCCTGCTAAAATTGTTAGGAAGCTTTGTGTGGAACGAAATAAACTTCAGGTTTTATCATCTTCTGCACAGAAATCACAAATTCTTGTCACAGTCTCCCTCATACAATTTTTAAAAAGCAGTAACAAATAAATGAAACTAAATTCGATAAAAGCCTAAAATTTGTATGAACAGAATATATACAAAAGTAGAATAGAATATTCTTTACAATTTTAACATTAAGCAAACTATGGCTCCATGAAACTGAGAGTTTCCCAGTGATCTATGACTGATTTAGAGTGAAATTAATGATCAGGAAAAACAAAATAAATAAACTTTAAATAACCCAATATGTTTAATGAAAAGTCAATTTACCATTTTAAATAAGAATATTCAGTTCACAGTTTTCCTTGTTCTCATCAGACGTCTGAGAAGACGGCGTCTCTTCAATTCAAGAATTGTTTTCTAGCCATCAGTTATATTCATATTTACACTCTTTATAATTCACAGTTGGTTCTTCTAGTTTGACAACTTCCTCTTCTTCGCAGCACCTTCTGTACTGTCTTTCTCTTTAAGTCCTTCTGGTGTGCTTCTTGTGAATTTGTGAAGTTAAAAAGGTACAGGCATTCTCATTGGTCTAAAAAAATCCCTTCATCATCCTTTCACATTCTCTGTAAAGACCCTTAATCCTCGGGGGAGCTGCACGCTGACACACCGTCACTGATGCATTTTGATTGTAACAATAATGTTTATAATGACTTGAAGGAGGAGTCTGTGTTTTACCTCTATGTTTTGGACCAGCATAGCACAGTTGGAGAAGTCATTAACCTCAGCAGAAGCCTCCAAAACCTGAGAGACCGTGTGGCTCCACTGGGCGTACAGCAGAAGAGGGTCCTGGAGAATGAGTTTCAGCCCCGTTTCTGACTCTGAACACAGCTTTGCCACTCTGTATTTCACACTGAAACATGAGACACAAGATAACTTTAAAACGTAATTACAGAACACAGAACGGATAAAGCTTAGATTTATTCATTCTGATTCTTCTCTCACAGGAATGTGGCAAATGTACATCTGATTATTCTGAGTGGAAGCCGCATGCCTCCAGAAATTATTTTGCCAAAGAAAGTGTCATGAATAATTTATCTGAAAAATGTCTAAACAATCTATGGGTCTCCATCCCAATTATGAACTTAGACACGTGAAACCATGAACTTTGTTACGTAACTCTGAGGCACTCACTGCTGAACCATGAACTTATGTCTCTGTGTCATGTTGTACAGTAATTCCAATATCCTCATTTTAAACCTATCACTGTGTTTATTTGATGTTGATCAGAGTAATAACACAGCACCTACAACGCTGTCATTACTCAGTACATAACATATACAGTGGTACCTCTACTTACGAAATTAACTGGTTCTGGAAAAAATTTTATAAGTAGAAAATTTCGTAAGTAGAGAAGTTCGCAAGTTTTCCATGCAAATGCCCTAATCCGTTCCAAGCCCCCCAAAATTCAGACATAAATGTTTTATAAAGCATAAAAATGCATCAAAACATGTAACAAATACATGTTACAATTAGATTATTACACAATAAAAGAGAGTTGTGCATAGTGTAAAACAAAGAATACAGTAAAGAATAAAAATGATGGTCATTAACCTTTTAACTGCTGTCCTCATTGTTTTTTACCCTCTTTGGTTCATGCGCTCCTGCCTCACCATGAACAACAGAGTGAATTCCAGTCCTCCTTCTGAACTTCTCCAACCACCCACGCCATGCCTTAAACTCCTTAAACTTCCTTTAGTTTTAATAACGTGGTGATTGTAGATGCATTACGGCCATATTCTTTGGAGAGATCAACCAAACGCATCCCTTTTTCATGCTTTTCTATTATCTCTTGCTTTGTTTTTCCGGACAAAAAAACTATTTTCTTCGTCTTTCCTTTCCCTCTTTTCTCCGTCACTTTCTTGGGGTCCATAGTAAATACTCTAAAAGTTAATATATTTACATAAAACTATCAGAACACCTCATGGGCTGGGGGCCGAATGACGAGGACGCTGCATAGACACCTATCTAGCTCCACACAGAGGTCCCTCTTAGCCAATGGGATGCCAGGATGCTAGGTAATAGCCAATGGCAGAGCAGCTATAAGAAGGTTGCGTTCAGGAACCCGTGGGAGCTGCGAGTAGCAGCCCATACTGTATTTTTACCTTTCGTAACTCGAAATTTCTTTCGTAACTAGAGGCAATATTTTCCTGTTGAGGCGTTTCGTAAGTAGAAAATTTTGTATGTAGAGACATTTATAAGTAGAGGTACCACTGTATTGTCCTTGAGCATCAAACCTGCATTCATCAAATAGAACTGGTGAACAAGCCTGAATTCACCATCAGGAAGTCATTTTGTTTGTTATTTTTCAGATTTGTTTTTTCCTGTGAGCGTGTTCCCATAGAGTTCTGATTTTAGAACATTGTGCTGCCCGTCACGTACCTCTGATGTTCTTTAACAACAGCTAGGACATCATCTGAAAGATGACGTGAGTCTTCTGAGAATCTGAACAGCTCCTTGAGTTGAGCTTTAAGAAGTTCCACCTGGGACTCCTCCCCTGCCAGAGTATTTTTCATAACCTGCAGATCACAAACACAAAGTAAGATACGTTCGTTCAGAGTCTCGGCCCCAAAACTGAGGTCAGATAAAAGTCATGTAGCAAAACAGAAAGGAGCCAACACCAACTTTATGGCAGATACACCTCAGATATTTTACCAGTAGATGAGGTATACCAGTCACAGCTCTTCTTGTGAGTAAGGTAGTCCGAGTGGATGTGAAAGAAGCCAACCAGTCTCTTGACATAAATGTCTCTCAGCCAGTCACTCATCTTTTCTTCATCCGTCCATCCCTTCAGGTTAGCTTTGATGACGATGCCGTCTGGAAAGTTTTCTTTAGGCAAGATCTCCATCTTAAAAATATCCACGGGTGGAAGTTTCTGGCCTGTCATTCTAGAACTACAGTGAACGATGACTTCTCGTTCCCTGTGGTTCGTATGTTCACCGTATTGGTCCTCGTTTTCTCCACCGTGTGGTTCACAGGAATATCAAAAGGTGAGTGGAACCTCATCCGTTCCACAGTGATCTTGTTTTTGCAATATGTGCAGAAAGAGGCCAGCTTTTCTTGGTAATCTTTTGTCAGTTTATTCTAGACAGTAGTTCGTGTACGGATGGAGACGTTCATGTCACTAGCTAGCGTTGCTGCCTTCATTCGAACAGTGACTGCAGAGACGTTTTTACTTCCTGCTCTCTGTTCAACCAACTAAAGTTTGATTTTGTCGACGACCCCTGACTACAGTAGTCTGACCGGTTCTTCTTTTCAGTGATCTTCTTTTTAACCAATATTGATCCATATAAAAGACACATCGGATTATAAGGCGCACTGTCGGTTTTTGAGAAAATTAAAGGCTTTTAAGTGCGCCTTATAGTGTGGAAAATAAGGTATATTTTATATATATATATATATATATTGTCCTTGATGAGACATTAACCACAAGTAAAGAGGGATTACTGTACATCCACTGAGACGCGTGATAAACCTACCATATATCTCCTCCACTGGTCTACCATCTGGTTTTCAGTGCAGTTAGCATGACCCTCGGTCTGGCAGCTCGCCTCCAGTTCACGGTCCAGGTTCTGCATCAACGCTCGAAGGCGTCTGATGTCCTCGCCAAGTCGCTGGCACCGCGCCGTGTACTGACTGTAGGAGTCGAGGCTGGAACGCAGGCCGTCCTCGGCCTCACACAGACCCTGTCTCAGTCTCTGCCAGCCCAGCCTCAGCTCCTCCGCCTCGTCCACCACCATCTCTGCACCCGCAGGAGACGTGTTCCCCCTCACTGCTTCTGCCACACCCTCAATGTGTTGCAGGGTGTTCTCCTCCCCAGCCACGATGTCGTCCAGAGCCTGGAACAGAGCAACACACATACAGTAATCCCTCGTTACTCGCAGTTAATGTGTTCCAGGAACCACCCGCGAAAAATGAAATACTGCGATATAGCGACAAACTGTTTATTTTATTATTTACGGTAATTTAAACGTTTATGAACCCTCCACATACTGATATTATATCACCTTATATCTGTATTACCTTTTCACACTCTTACAAACTGTTGAAAGCACTTTTGTGTTTCACGGAAGATGCCATCAGCCAATAGCATTCACATACAGTATCACGTGACTACCTATATACATACACATATATAAATATACATATATACATTTATATACATTATATATATATATATATACACATGTATATATATTAGGGCTGTCAGTTTAACGTGTTAATTAGATTAATTACACTGCAAATTAACGCGCTATAAAAATTAACGCAATTAATCATGAGTGGCAAGTCAATGCACAAGCATTTTAAATTTGGCCCATTGAGGGACCCGTAGGCTACAGTGTTACGTCACTTCGTACCTGCGCCTGCGTACTAGTCAAAAGCAGAGTGACTGACAACAGGGATGGACGCGACACAGGAGAGCGAGGTAAGCCCACTCGGACCTTTGGGCGGAAAGTTTATTTATAAAAAGAACAAAGACGGGACTATCAACAAAAACACAGTGATTTGAATTTCCTTTATAAAGCACACTTAACCAATAAAAATGTGGATTTCAAATTTTCTCTTCTTGGTGCATTCTATTGATTAGTCATGTACTACAATTTTGTCATGTCCTAGAATTCAAACTCTTTATTTGGGGCCTTTAGCAGGTATGAGATTAAAATGTGATTAATTAGATTATTAATTACAAATCCTGTAATTAATTAGATTAATTTTTTTAATCGCCTGACAGCACTTATATACACACACACACACACACACACACACACACACACACACACACACACACACACATATATACAGTATATGCATGTATATATACATATATATGTATACATATGTCTACTTTCAAAATTAATTGGTTCTGGGAGAAATTTCGTTAGTAGAAAATTTCGTAAGTACAGAAGCGTTTTCCATGCAAATGCTCTAATCCGTTCCAAGCCCCCACAAAATTCAGACATAAATGTTTTATGAAGCATAAAAATGCATCAAAACATGTAACAAATACATGTTACAATTAGATTATTACACATAGACACCTATCTAGCTACACACAGAGGTCCCTCTTAGCCAATGGGATGCCAGGATGCTAGGTAATAGCCAATGGCAGAGCAGCTATAAGAATGTTGCGTTCAGGGAACTTTGGGAGCTGCGAGTATCAGCCCATACTGTATTTTTACCTTTCATATCCTGAAATTTCTTTCGTAACAAGAGGCAATATTTTCCTGTTGAGGCATTTCATAACTTGAAAATTTCATATGAAGAGACATTCTAGAGGTCCCACTGTATATATTTTACATATGTGTGTGTATGGATATATAAACGTATGTATACAAACAACATACGTAGACATTCATGCACACATATGTACACACACAAACACACGCGCGCACACACACACACAAACTAAAAAACAGGAAGTAAGCTCCATTACTAATTTCACTCAGTCTCACTTGTAAGGCCTTGAGCTTGTTCTCAGCTGTATCCTCCCTCTCCATCAGATCAGTCAGCTCCTTGGTTTTTGACAGCAACCACGACTGGAACCTCTGAACACACCCCTGGTACGCCTGGTGCTCCCTAGCAATCTCGTGAAGCAGCAACAGACGCTCCTAGCACAGCAGGAGACACACTTTGTGGTAATTTTTAGCAGCACACTGTTGGAAATGAAAAGCACACATCAGAGACAACGTGTTTGGGTGTCCCAGGAGAAAATGTGGATCTGTGGGCACTTTGATGTCTGCTGCTTCCACTGCATGATTCCTGAGAGCATGTTGAAGTTGAAACACAGAACAGTTGACAGGCAGGCAATGTGTCTGGTAAACACCACCCCATAAAAAACAATAATGTCTTATTTTTATCGCTACTTTCCAAATTGAGAGTCTAAATAACAACTTCACCGACAGATTTGGATGTTTGAGTGAATAAATGATGGATATTAAGGGCCTTTACACCACAGTCTGCAAGAGAACATCACCCTGCTTTACTGAGAACTACAGCAAAGCAAACTGTTCACCCTATTAATTAAAGCCCTCAAGACGTGTAGCGTCTGTACACACAGTGTAAGTAACATACACTGCTAGATTCACTGGCTGCTCCTCTCACTATTTCACTGACAGCTGAGGTGGATACAGATTCAAGGGCACAGACGTGTCTGATAGCTGCTTCGTTTTCTGCTTCCACCTTCCCAGTAATGGTTCGAGCATCCATTCCACAGTGGATTTGGATAAATGTGAAGTCTCTTGTGAGGACTCGTCTCTTGTGTAGTATCATTGTGAGAAGCACAGAGGAGGGAAGCTGCATGTATGAGCATTAATGTTCCTACTAACCTAAAGAGTAAGTCTGCTATGCATGTTTTCAAGCCTGTTCCTGTAACAAACAAAAGGTTTTCTTTTCTTTCACATTCACTTATTACATGGCTGGGTTTTGAATTATTATCTAAAGTTCTGGCTGAGCGCCTTGAGACTGTTATGCCCACTGAAGTGGACCCAGATCAGACTGGGTTTATTCAGAATGGACACTCATTTTCTTCAAATCCCCATACTTCTATTCCTGCTGCTTTGCGTCTACTTTCAGACTTTGGAGGGCTCTCAGGATATAAGTTAAACTTGGGCAAAAGTGAGTTATTTCCTATAAATCTGCTAGACACTTCCCTTTAAAGTTACTGACACCAGTTTTAATTAGACCATTTATTTTAAGCCAACTTTTTTCCACTTTTATCAAACGTTAAAGCAGATTGTGAGCGATGGTCGCTGCTCAAACTGTCGTCAGTGGCCCGCGCCAATTGTGTAAAAATGAATGTTCTTCCCCGTTTTCTTACTATTTCCTTCTTCAAACAAATAGATTATCTAATTTCAGACTTTCTGTGGTATAAGAAGTCTCCCCTTTTGTCAAGGAATTATTTTTTAAAAAAGGGCCAAACAAGTTAGTTTATCTCACCTCAGATTCCACTACTGGGCCTCCAATATCAGAGTTTTTCTTTACTTGCTCCAACACAGGGCTGTGTGACGTTGATGTGTGTCAACCTCACACATCATCTTCAACACACACTGTATGTGATGGATTATGGCTCACCTCAGCTCCATCTCTGACATTGTTGTAGGCCTCCTGCAGCCTCTCTTGGGCCTGGTGCGCCACACTGGGGTCGTGAGTTCTGTTGTGCAGAGCTGCAGCCTCGTCCAGCAGCCTCTCCAGCAGCGTTGCCTGGCTGTGGATGTCGCTCACCACCACCCGCTGCTGGTCCACCTGCCAGAGCTTCTCCTTCACCCCCAGCTGATGCTCCACCCGTACATCCAAACTGCGTTGCTGTCTGGTCAACCACAGCTCGAACTCTTCGTAAGCCTTCAGGTACTCGCCCCAGTGGAGCCACACCCACTCAATCCGGCTGTGGAAGAGTTCAAACACATGAGAAGACTGGCAGGGCAGATTGATGATGTAACCAAAAATGTGTTTGAAAAGATTTTTTTATTGTTAATAATTCATATTTTCTTCTTTTTTGAACAGTTGTCATGAGAAATATTGAACACAAGTTAACTTTTTAAAACAAAACATTAATTTCTCAATACATGTGAGTGTTATTCAACCCCCGCCTTCAATATGTTGTGGCACATCACTTTTATAATGCTTAATAAACAGTTTTGGTAATTGTTGTCAAGCTTTTCCTGCCTCTTGACTGGAATCTTTTGCTGATTTTTTCCCCTTAACTCAGTGATGTTTGATTTTCTCCTGTCTTGCAGGTGCCTTTTTTAAATCCCAATGATTTTCAGTTTGATTTAGATCTAGTAACTGAGAAAGCCACTACAGGATATTTCAGGATTTTTTTCTAAACCAAGCTTTGCTTGACTTTGAATAGTGCTTGGAATCACTGTCTAGCCGGCAAGTCCAATGTTTCAACAGAAGTTTTCCCTCTGGCGTAGTCGTTCTACTTGACTTTTGATGTTCCTCATCCAAGGTACAAGAATGTTCTCTGAAAAATTTCGAACTGAAGCATCAGATGACCCACTGCTGAACAGCAGCTTTCATTATTTTTGATTTTAGTTTTCATTTGATATCTAAATCTGTGCTTTATTTTATTTTGGGGTATAAATACAACAGCTTTGTCTGACAAATACGGTAATTGTTATACCTTTTATTTCAGATAGGTAAAACAAAAAAAGTCAAAGATATGATATGTTTTTATGATATGGAACTGTTTGCCTGTTTTCCCTTGTAAAAAGTAAAACACACATTGTACACCATACAATAGAAAACTAACTAAAACCTTCAACTACATAACATTTATAAAAATTGATCTCTTCAAACATTCTGACTAGACACAGACAGAAAAATATTAACAGCCAAACTCTAAGACCACACTTGGGGGGGCCTCAGAGGAGTGAGCTAACTGTGTGAGCAGACCTGTGGCAGTGGATGATGTAAGTGACCGTCTCCTCCCACAGGCTTTTCAGGTCTTTGAGCTTGGTATGAGTGTGGTTCTTCAGCTCTTCATCATCGCCCTGCAGAAGGTTTTGAGCCGCCACCAGCGCCACGTCCATCTTCACACGACCTTCATGCTGTGACTGATGGATTTTCTACACATTCAGGAGAACATAAAAGTATAAACACATAACAATAATAAGTTAATCAGAAAAGATGACATATAATGTGTCATATGTGTAAAAGTTTTACACTAATGTCATCAACCTCACCTCTGTCTCTCTGAGCCGGGCCTCCAGGGCATCGCGGGGTCCCTGCGTGTTGTCATTGGCCCTCAGCCTCTCCTGAATGGCGTGCATCCAGGAGAGCGCCACCTCCAGGCTCTCCATGAACTCCTGCTGCTCCTGTTGTGTCATGACCGATACGGGGCCTGAAAATGAAAGCAGCAGACAATCAATGATTACATTTAGTTTGAATGAGAGACACGCCTTTGCTGATTCAGCAGTTCTAAGTTAAGCGTATTCATTCTCACAACATATAACACGTTATATCATATCTTTTACCACAGTTTATGTTTACACTGCTCATAATAACACATATCAAGACAAGCAAACACCATATTCTACAGACTGAATGATTATTTGATGTCCTGTGACTTTCAAAAGTAGATAGATCGATAGCTTGACAGACAGATTGATATGAAAATGCACAATTATCCGATTAACTGCAGGAAGGCGGTGTTCCTACACCACAAAGATGGGATGTATGATCATCCGACCACATGACTAACAGCAGTATCCAGGAGCCTACAGTCAAACGCATAACAAGGAGGAGCCTTGGCACTACTCCTCATCATCATTTCTTAGAGGGAAAACGAAAAACAGGCGGAAAGGGCCATGAAACTGAATGACTCATTTCTCCCCACCACAACATTCCTTGCAAACAAAACCATTCTTCATTACATTATTCAGAACTTTCTGTCCTGGTTGTTAAATGCCTCATATAACCATATAAACGTTTATACCTGCCTAAAATATTGCATTTTACTTTGCAGACAAAAAAAAAAACCTGTAGGTTTCCCTTTCAGAACTTATTCTCCAGGTTCTGGACTATAAATCCATAAATGTGGCTCTACATAAAATACCTCTTACTGCTGTTACTCCAGTGTTATCATGTCTGCAGTGTCTCCTGCAGTTTGAACTCTCCTTCATTTGATCTATTGACCTAAACTGTGGTTTACACACAGCTAACAGTCTGTTAGCAAAAGATTCATCTGTCTATTTTAACTGCAGCCCACATGTATTACTGTAGACCTATGGAGAACTTCATGCTAACTGTAGCTAGTATATACTGTATTATTGTATCCCTATGGATAAGTTTATGCTAATTGTAGCTCATATATATTATTGTAGCCTGATGGACAACTTTATGCTAACTGTAGCTAATACAGTATATATTATTGTAGCCTGATGGATAACTTTATGCTAACTGTAGCTAATACAGTATATATTATTGTAGCCTGATGGATAACTTTATGCTAACTGTAGCTAATACAGTATATATTATTGTAGCCTGATGGATAACTTTATGCTAACTGTAGCTAATACAGTATATATTATTGTAGCCTGATGGATAACTTTATGCTAACTGTAGCCCACATACATTACTGTAGTTTGATGGATAACTTTATGCTAACCTTCCTGTACCAGAGGATCGTCATGGTGACGGTCCTGTCAGTGTTTTAATAGCAGAGCTCCACACAGCCATAATGTCAGTCTGAACCAGTGGAGTAAAGGACTTACCGATCCGCGCTCATCGGCTGTCCCCGTCACTCTGTCCCCGGTGTTGTGCTGTGGAGTGACTGCAGGCAGGAAGCAGCGCGGGGAATGACGGGAACTAGAGTCAATATACAGTCTGTCAGGGTGCGTTCAGGGACTCCAACTACCATACAACTACAAAAAAAAAAGAAAAAAAAACTACAACGAAAAAAACGCGCTTTTTCGGTATCAGCTCCTACACCATGGAATGGGCTACTGTTGAACATCAAGCTGGTTTCTTCACTGTCGCATTTTAAATATCGTCTTAAAACCCACCTCTTTTCCCTGGCGTTTGACACCCTTTAGTGTTTTGTGTACTATTTCAAATTATTTTAATTGTTTTTATCTGATTTTATTTCCACTTTTAACTTATTTTAAATTGTTTTATTGGATTTTTATTCGACATTTTATTTAACTGCAATATGTTCATAGTTTTATGGTGTTTGTTGTGTTTATTTAAATTGTGCTATATAAATAAAGTGGATTGGATTGGATTAGAAAGAAGCGTACCAATTAATATGCGATACATATCATTTTAATTTAATTTTAATTTAATTTAATTTATTTTTTGTTAGTTAATAATCTGCGATGTGTCTAATATGCGATGCATTTAGACACTTCTTTTGAAACTGAAACTAGAACCAAGGCAGTCACAGACTGCTACATCCCACGACATGGCAAACACAATCCTGAAGTCTGCTTTGCCCTGAATTCAAAATTAACCTGACCTACTTCCATAGGTCAAAGATCAAACCTAGTGCTCTAATCTACTGTCAGTGTGAACTACGATCTAACTCACACTAGCCTTCTCCCTCGTCTTTCTATCTTATCTGATTCCAGAGAGTACAAAAGTTGAAATTTGACCTTGACCTAGATTTCTCAAAGTCATCATCTCATTTTCATCCCCTTTGCCGCCTGAGTAATGTGTTTTTTGTTTCATCTTTCTATCTGCAACGGTTGCGAAGATACTTGGTGGACTAACTAACAGACGGACGGACGGATGGTCGGACGAACACACGAACGCTGACATTTACAATACATCACCGCTTTGAAGCGGGATGTAACCAGCAGTATTCTGGAGTCTTCTTCTTTTCCTTTCGGCTTCTCCCTTCAGGGGTCACCACAGTGAATCATTTGCCTCCATCTAACCCTGTCTTCTGCATCCTCTTCTCTCACACCAACTACCTTCATGTCCTCTTTCTCTACATCCATAAACCTCCTCTTTGGTCTTCCTCTAGGCCTCCTGCCTGGCAGTTCAAAACTCAGCATCCTTCTACCAATATATTCACTGTCTCTCCTCTGGACATGTCCAAACCATCTCAGTCTGGCCTCTCTGACTTTATCTCCAAAACCTCTAACATGTGCTGTCCCTCTGATGTACTCATTCCTGATCCTATCCTTCCTGGTCACTCCCAGAGAGAACCTCAGCATCTTCATCTCTGCTACCTCCAGCTCTGTCTCCTGTCTTTTCCTCATTGACACTGTCTCTAGACCGAACAACATCGCTGGTCTCACCACAGTTTTGTACACCTTTCCTTTCATTTTACCTGAAATTCTTCTATCACACATCACACCTGACACTTTTCTCCACCCGTTCCATCCTGCCTGTACACGTTTCTTCACCTCTTTTCCACACTCTCCATTGCTCTGGACTGTTGACCCTAAGTACTTAAAATCCTCCACCTTCTTGATCTCTTCTCCCTGTAACCTCACTCTTCCACTTGGGTCCCTCTCATTCACACACATGTACTCTGTCTTACTGCGGCTAACCTTCATTCCTCTCCTTTCCAGGACAAATCTCCACCTCTCTAGCTTCTCCTCCACCTCTTCCCTGCTCTCACTACAGATCACAATGTCATCTGCAAACATCATAGTCCATGGAGATTCCTGTATAACCTCGTCTGTCAGCCTGTCCATCACCATAAAAGTGGAGAGTCAAATTTACCCATGTAATTTGAACGGGGCCACCCACGAGTGATAATATATTTGTTAATATAATATATTTGTTAATATAATTAATTAATATGTATTTCCTACATATTAATATGAAATGCAAATGAATTAATTGACAAATGTATTAATACTCATGGGCAGCCCTGTTCAAATTACATAGGCAGATCAAAGCCAGATTGATGATAATCCCTGCGCTTTGATCTGTGGCCTTTTTTACTAATTTACCGAGAGACAAGAGCAATTATCAGGTTTATTATGTTCCTAAACAAAGCCAAAAACCTGTCATAACTATCCATTCCACTTTGATGTCTTCTTTGGAGTGACCCTTCCTTCCTCACTTCATAAATTTCTTGTTACATCTTTTTAGCTGTAATGTCTGTCTTCTGATCTCCTGTTTCATCCTTAATCTCCTCAATATATAAACCCTTTCGCTGACAGTTTAATTGATTTGTGATGGCAACATACTCAAAAACACCAAGAGAAACAAGACAAGCTCTGGATCCTTTATGTGATGCAGTCCTCTGCTCTGGGGATGTTAGCATTCATGTTCACAGCATCATCATGCGCAACTGCAGTCCATACTTCCAGTAAGTTATTTAATAACAATGTATTCTATTACAGTTCATCTTCCCTCACACCCTGATCACACTCACCACCAGGCGGTGATCAGTTGACAGCTCAGCTCCTCTCTTTACCCAAATGTCAAGAACGTATGGCTGTAGATCAGCTGACACAACTACAAGGTTAATCATTGATCTGTGACCTTGGGTTCACTGGTACCAAGAGTTCTAGAGACACCCTGATGCTCAAACACTGTTACTTATGGACAAACTGTGGCCAGCACAGAAGTCCAATGACTGAACATTTGGTTCCGACCAGGCAGGCTGTTCCTCCCAATCACACCCCTCCAGGTTATGATATCATTGTCCACATGACACCACATGATTTAGCATTGTTTGTTTGTTTGTTTGTTTTCAGTTTGGTCATTACAGCTACTTAATTACTTTTCTCTATTCACAGGGCCCTTTTCTACCAACATGCAGGTGGTAGAACATATTTTACCGTCCCAGACATGCTTGCAGAGGTGATGAAGGTCATTATTGACTTTGTATACTCAGGTTCTGTCTCTGTGACAGAGGACAACGTAAAAAAGCTGCTTAGAGCATCTGACTTTTTGGATATGCCTGAAATTGTAGAGGCTTGCAACAACTTCCTAGAAGAGAATCTCACTCCGGAGAACTGCATCGGTATTCGTCGATTCACCATCTCTCGTCCTGAAGTGCAGCACAAAGCTCACTTCCTGGTGATGAATAGGTTTGAGGAGGTTGTTTTCAGTGAGGAGTTCTTGGAGCTCCCTTTGCAGGAACTCATTGACATCCTTAACAGTGATGAGCTCAATGTGAATGACGAGAAAACCGTGTTTGAGGCCGCCGTTAAGTGGATCAACCATGCACCTGAGCAAAGAATCTTACATTTACCTGCACTCTTGTCAAAGGTAAGACAACATTCTGTCTTTATGCTTAGTTTAAATGTTCAGGCTCAGCAGTTGGCTTGTCTTTTACTAGAAAAAAAAAATTAACATATTGTTACTTGGGTGCTTCTATACCTGCAGCTAAATTAAGACTTATCAGAATAAAGTAACAATAATATATTTTTGTCATTTAGTTTTGGTATGAGTCCTGTACATACAAACACATTTCTAATGTTAAAAGTCATATCAGACTGAAATAGGTGTTTTCTGGTTTTTTTATTGTAGTTGCTTTTTGTAACAAAACATGGAATATCACAATTTCATTTTGTTCAATTAATTTTCTATTCTGTTTCTTCTGTAGGCTCGGCTGGCCTTGAGCAGTACCAATGACATTAACATCCTGATGTCCGATCCTTATTTGAGCGACAACCCTCAGTGTATGCAAATTCTAAACGACAACTTGCGACTCAAAAATCAGCTGTCCAATGTGGTAATGCCCATTAGATTTTGCACGAACTTTGCTGCTCGTCCTCGTTTACCTAACGCCATCATTTTTGCCATTGGGGGTTGGAACGCTACCAATGTAACTAACATTATCGAGGTTTATGATTTCCGTGCTGATTGCTGGTTAGATATAACAGATCATCAGGAATTACCTCGTGCTTATCATGGCACTGTCTCACTCGATGAGTTTATCTACTGTATTGGTGGCTTTGATGGGAAGGAGTCTTCCAACAGCATGCGCAAATTTGATGTGAAAAGATGCGTTTGGCTTGAAGCAGCACCCATGCACCACCGCCGCTGCTATGTAAGTGTTGCTTCTTTGAATGGATGTATTTATGCATTCGGAGGTCGTGATGGGACACGTCGCCTGAGGACTGCAGAGCGCTACAAACCTGAGACCAACCAGTGGAGTCTAATCGAACCAATGAATGATATCAGGAGTGATAGTGGTTGTGCAGCGTTCAATAACAAGGTGAGTGAAGTAACAGAGCAGTTGGAAATTGCTCTGGAGTTGTTTTAATGCTGACAGGAAATGGGTGTGTTTATTTGGAATACTATGCCAGAATTTAGAGCTCCATCAAATGTTTTTTAGCAAACAATGTGAAGAATATATTATTTTCTGTGAATGAAATTGTTAATTTAAACATTTATGGACTACATTATATGCTGGAAAGCACTCAATATTTGTACAAATTAGAACTCTTCATTTATATAAAAATGACCTTATCCAGCAGGAGTTTATGCCAAGAACAGTCATATTTGTTAACTACCTTTTCCCCCTCCATTTCTGTCCAGATTTACATTTGTGGTGGTTTCAATGGGGATTCTTTCCTTTATAGTTGTGAATTTTATAATCCAGAGTCCAACCAGTGGACAATCGTCTCCGACATGAACACCAGACGCAGTGGATTAGGAGTCATTTTGTATAGCAACCACATCTTTGCAGTGAGTAAATAAAGAACTAACCTATAATAAGGCCACCATGTGATTATATCTAGTTGACAATGTCCCTTGTTTTACGTTTAGTTGGTATTACACATGTCATCTTCACAATCTTAAACTTTCTTAGCACGCTTCACAATATGTTAAATTTGAATTGAACCTAAACACTCGTGACTAATTTATTTTGTTCTTATAGCTTGGTGGCTTCGATGGCAGAACACGTTTAAGGAGCGTTGAGGCCTACGACCCAGAGACCGATCAGTGGCATGAACTATCCTCCATGTGCATCACCCGCAGCAACTTTGGCGTTTCAGTGATTAACAACATGCTTTTTGTCATAGGGGGCTTCAACGGCATGACCATAAGCAATGATGTTGAGTACTATGATTCAAAAACCGCTAGATGGGCTACAACCTACCAACTGGGATGTCCTCGCAGTGCTCTCAGCTGCTCTGCCGTGTCCAATCACCCCAGCCTGAAACAATACACCACCAGGCGTGACGCCTTGCCACTATTGGAGGAAGTGTAAAACACAAGATGAAAGATAACGTTTATGAACTCCTCTTTCAGCACAGTTGTACCCAGTACCGCAGGCCCGCTTGACAAAACTATGGCAAAACTTTAGGTTGGAAGGTAGGTACACACGTGGGCAGGTAGGTGGGTAGGTGGATATCTGTGTGGGTTCTCTGCAGGTGCCCTGGCTTCCTCCAACCTCCAAAATCATACAGCTTGAGTGAACTGATCACACCAAATTGTTCAACAACTATTATAATATAATATAATATAATGTAATATAATATAATATAATATAATATAATATAATATAATATAATATAATATAATATAATATAATATAATATAATATAATAATATTTCTGTGTGGGTTCTCTCCGGGTACCCCGGCTTCCTCCCACCTCCAAAATCATGCAGCTTGGGTGAATTGATCACACCAAATTGTCAAAAAAGTAGTATTTTTAATAGAATAGAATAGAATAGAATGTGTCTGTGTGGGTTCTCTCCGGGTGCCCCGGCATCCTCCCACCTCCAAAATCATACAGCTGAAGTGAATCGATCACACCAAAATGTCAAAAAACTATTATTATAATATAATATGATATAATATAATATATTGTAACATAACATAATAACCGCGGTGCACTGACGTCGTGCCCGGAGTGTCCCCCGCCTCACGCCCTATGCCAGCTGGGATAGGCTCCAGCTCCCCGTGACCCGCTACGGCGGATACAGCGGTGGTACTTGAAAATGAATGAATAACATAATACAACATAATACAAAATAATATAATATAATATAATATAATATAATATAATATAATATAATATAATATAATATAATATAATATATCTGTGTGGGTTCTCTCCGGGTGCCCCGGCTTCCTCCCACTTCCAAAATCATACAGCTTGGGTGACTTGATCACACCAAATTGTCAAAAAAGTAGTATTATTATTGCCATAATATAATGTTATAATATCGTGGCTTGCTGGCGTCGTGCCTGGAGTTTGCCATGCCTCACGCCCTAAGTCAACTGGGATAGGCTCCAGCTCCCCATGACTCGCTACGGTGGATAAAGCGGTTCAAAAGATGAATAAATGAATGAATAATATAATATGTCTGTGTGGGTTCAATCCAGGTGCCCCGACTTCCTCCCACCTCCAAAATCATACAGCTTGAGTGAACTGATCACACAAAATTGTCCAAAAACTATAATATAATATAATATAATATAATATAATATAATATAATATAATATAATATAATATAATATGCCTGTGTGGGTTCTCTCCGGGTGCCCCGGCCTCCCCCCTCCTCCAATATCATACAGCTGAGAGAACTGATCATGCCAAGTTTTCAAAAGTGTTTTTATACATATATTATAATATGATAAGGTCCTCGTCGTTGCATCTACGTTTTCGCCTTGTATTTGTGCAGGGCGGAGTACCCTTACCTCAGCCGACACAACATCCACATGTCCAGTAACCTGACCCCCACCCTCTATGCCACCCCTGCTGGGTTCACGCTGGACCTGGCCATCCACATGGATGGACAACCCCGGACATCCCTTTGTCAAGACTTCTGGCATTGTGGCAGGAGACGGAGTTGAATGAGGTCAGACTTTTTAAACTGGCACATGTAGGCTTGTTGTGGCTAGTTGAAAAGAAGGTATTGGAACATATCAGTGCAACAGCAGTCCAAACACTCTGTGAATATGTCCCTATATTGGGCTATTTGAAAATGTCCGCGCTGCACTGAACAGCGGAAGAAGCGAATGCTGAATATATATATATACACACACACACACACACACACACACACACACACACACACACACACATATATATATATATATATATATATATATATATATATATATATATGGAGGAATACTCCAGTTGGAGGAATATATACATATATATACATATATACATATATATACACACATATGTACATATATGTACATATATATGTATATATGTGTGTGTGTATGTGTACACACATATATATATGATATATATGTGTACACATATATACTATGTGTATATACTGTATATGTATATACATATATTTATATTTAAAAAATTTATATATATATGTATATGGAGGAATATTCCGGTTGGAGGAATAATCCGGTTTTCATCCTGGACCAGCTCTAAACTCCATCGAGGGCTCGAGGGTTTGTTGTAGTTTGTCCAACCAGTCCATGGATGTGTGTTGTGGATCAGGCAAAGGTATTTAACCATGTCCCTCGTGGTATCTTGTAGGGAGGGCTTTGGGAGTAGGGAGTTTGGGGCCCTTTGCTGAGGGCTGTCCGATCCCTGTATGACTGAAGCATTGCCGGCAGTATGTCAGACCTGTTCCAGGTGCCCGTTGGACGGAGGGCTGCCCTTTTTCACCGGTTCTGTTCGTAATCTTTATGTACTGAATTTCTAAGCACAATTTCCTCTGTGCTTTTTGCAGATCATTCCTTATTGGCCTAATTAAACTTGGACCTTCAGCATGCACTGGGGTGGTTTGCAGCTGAGTGCAACGCGAGTGGGTTGAGAATCAGCAACTTCAAATCCTAAGCCATGGTTTTCAACTGGAAAAAGGTGGTCTGCCCTCTCTAGGTTGATGGGAGTCTTTGTCCCAAGTACAGTTTAAAAATCTTTAAAAATCTTTTTTCCTTTTTGTACCAGTAAAAAGGGCTAATGTATCACTTTAAATAAATAAAACATCATAAATAACTTGTAAGAAGGGTGCACCTTAGCCCACCTTGTGGGCCTTTTGCTAATTTTCACTTGCACTTTTTATTTTTATTTATGTTATTTTATTTAATTTAATACTGTTTATATTTTAGTTGTAATTTAGTATATGTCCTGTTAATGCTACATGTGTCTGTTGATGTAGTGTATGTCTTGTGGTATGTCCTGTGGTGTCAGTGTTTCTTTTTCTCCTGGTGTTTATCCAGTATTTATTATGTAACGCCTGAGCAGTGGATATGTGCAATTTCCTCCGGGATTAATAAAGTATGTATGTATGTATGTATGTATGTATGTATGTATGTATGTATGTATCTGTCTGTCTGTCTGTCTGTCTGTCTGTCTGTCTGTCTGTCTGTCTCTCTATCTATCTATCTATCTATCTATCTATCTATCTATCTATCTATCTATCTATCTATCTATCTATCTATCTATCTATTGATAATTTCTGCACAAAAGTAAAGAAAAACCCAAAATCCCTATCTCGGAAAATTAGCATATTTCAACCGACCAATTTAAAAAAAGTGTTTTTAATACAAAAAAAGTCTACCTTGAAATAATTATATTCAGTTATGCACCCAGTACTTGGTCGGGAATCCTTTTGCAGAAATGACTGCTTCAATGCGGCCGTGGCATGGAGGCAGTCAGCCTGTGGCACTGAGATGTCATGGAGGCCCAGGATGCTTCGATAGCGGCCTTAAGCTCATCAAGTGTTGGGTCTGGTGTCTCTCAACTACCTCTTCACAATGACCCACAGATTCTCTATGGGGTTCAGGTCAGGAGAGTTGGCAGGCCAATTGAGCACAGTAATACCATGGTCAGTAAACATTTACCAGTGGTTTTGGCACTGTGAGCAGGTGTCAGGTCGTGCTGAAAAATAAAATCTTCATCTCCATAAAGCTTTTCAGCAGATGGAAGCATGAAGTGCTCCAAAATCTCCTGATAGCTGGCTGCATTGACCCTGCCCTTGATAAAACACAGTGGACCACCACCAGCAGCTGACATGGCCCCCCCAGACCATCACTGACTGTGGGCACTTGACTCTGGCCTTCAGGCATTTTGGCATTTCCTTCTCCCCAGTCTTCCTCCAGACTCTGGCACCTTGATTTCTAAACGACATGCAAAATTTGCTTTTATCCAAAAAAGTACTTTGGACCACTGAGCAACAGTCCAGTGCTGCTTCTCTGTAGCCCAGGTCAGGCACTTCTGCCGCTGTTTCTGGTTCAAAAGTGGCTTGACCTGGGGACTGCGGCACCTGTAGCCCCTTTCCTGCACACGCCTGTGCACAGTGGCTGTGGCTGTTTCTACTCCAGATTCAGTCCGACCAATAAAAAAACAGCAGGTCCTCCAAGGTCGGGAATCGGGCCATCTCCACGATGTTTCTCAGGGTCCGGTCACCTCTGGTTGTGCAGCGTGTTCTGCCAAACTTTTTCCTTCCCACAGACTTCCCACTGAGGTGCCTTGATACAGCACTCTGGGAACAGACTATTCGCTCAGAAATTTCTTTCTGTGTCTTACCCTCTTGCTTGAGGGTGTCAATGATGGCCTTCTGGACAGCAGTCAGGTCGGCAGTCTTACCCATGATTGTGGTTTTGAGTAATAAGCCAAGCTGGGAGTTTTTAAAAGCCTCAGGAATCTTTTGCAGGTGTTTAGAGTTAATTTGTTGATTCAGATGATTAGGTTAATAGCTCGTGTACGGTACCTTTTCATGATATGCTAATTTTTTGAGATAGGAATTTTGGGTTTTCATGAGCTGTATGCCAAAATAATCAGTATTAAAACAATAAAAGACCTGAAATATTTCAGTTGGTGTGCAATGAATCAAAAATACATGAAAGTTAAATTTTTATCATTACATTATGGAAAATTATGAACTTTATCACAATATGCTAATTTTTTGAGAAGGACCTGTATACAAATCTACAAATGTTTGTACATGGAAAATATTGCTTGCAAAATGTCGTCATTACCATGGGCCAAGACACAAAATGGTGCAAAGTGGCAGTCAAAACAGCACCAGTGTCATTATTGTTAGCTTCATTATTGTTAGATTTTTTAAGTAAAAAAAAGACAAACCTCAGTTCATGTCAGACAAACAAAAATGGACTTTTAACGGAAGTTGACAAATGATGATGAAAAAGATTTCACATCAGTCCTGTAAACACATGATTCAAATGGTTCTTCGTTTTAATTTGGTGAGATAATGAACATTCCAATTGCTTTATAAGGACAAACATCAAAAAACGATGTGCTTTTATCAATCTCAGAGTCATGTAGTATACGCAACAGTCTTGAAAACTTTATCTTTTTAGGGTTTGTCCAAAGCCTTCAGGCTAATGGTCTATCATCAGCAAACATACACTACAACAGCCATCTCGGGAATTAGTCCCATTTGACATAGTTTTCATGTATTAATGTCTTTGGCCTCATTCCTACTTAGCAGTAGACGGACCAGTAGATCAGGTTGAAGAAGATGTAAGAACCGGGAAAAATCATCCTGGAGTATTTATCAATTGCATGTGTGTTCTGGATGATGTTCAGGGCTCGAAGGCTCTTCTTCTTCTTGGTGGCAGTGGACTCACTGCTCACAGACAAATGCACCACCATGTGTTCAGGTTTGTCTGAAACATCATGCAGCTCTTCCTGCTCTTCCTCTGGCACCATTGGCTCCTCAGTGTAACCAGCCAGGCTGTTAGTGTCTGCCTCGCTGTAGGTACCGTCTAACATGGTCATGGTTCTCGTCTGGGAGATCCCGCAAGTGCAAGGCAAGGACTGACAGCAAAGACATGCACAAAAAATAATTAGCATGTTTTTTTTTATTTTTATACTAATAATACTACGGTACGGAGGAAACCTATGGTGACATGAGCAGATTGTCCAGCAGAACCACAAACAACCCTAACTGCACAAAAATGGTGATAGACATACACTTAAGTGTCTGGGAAGAGGGAAGATGGGAGGGAGGGAAGTTGGGAAGAGGGAAGTTGGGGCATCCCTGCTCAGGTTGTTACCTCTGCAAATTGGCCTGGTGTAACATGGATGGATGGATGGATGGATGGATGGATAATTGGCTCTGCCATTTTTAGTACAGTTGTTTGTTTTATTTTGGTTGTTTATTACTACTGGCTGGTTGCTGGTTCCAACAAGTCCAGTTAAGTTGTCAACACAGACATCTACTGAAAGGACATGTTATACAAATAATACATCCCTCATTCATTATTCATTTTCTACAGCTTCACCTGCTGCGGCAGGTCGCGGGGAGCCAGAGCCTATCTGAAGTTTTTGGTAGTGTAGTGAAGCAGAGATTGCCACTGATCTAGAATAGGATTTAAGATAGATTTTACAGACCCTCTCATTATTTAAGACTAGACTTAAAATGTTTCTTTTTCAGAAAAATTACAAGAGAGCCGGCTTCAGCTCGTAAGTTATTTGCTATAGGACAATACTGCTGGAGACTCACTGAGCTCCTCTCTCCTCCTTCTTCTCTCTGACCCTCTCTGTTACTCCTCCTCCTCTCCCACCTCTCTCTCCAAGTCTCCATTCACACCTTACCAACTGAACTTCTTTCCTGGAGTTACTGTGTTCTATGTCCTCACAGGTTTATCTCAGGTTCACCCCTCATCCACCCATCCGCTGTGGACCTCTATCTGGCCTATCTGCCATTCTCTCTGTCTCCCTTTTTCTCTTACCCTGTCCTTATCTTCATTGTATTTCTTTTCCACCAAACCGGTCAAGGCGGATGGCCACCCAAAAGAGTCTGGGTCCTGCCCAGAGTTTCTTCCCCTCCGCTGTCACTTATGCCTGCTCTGGAGGGTTCTGTTGGGTTTTTATGTCTGTTAAAGCACTTTAAAATGTCTGTTGACAAGATTAAGCGCTTTATAAATAAAACTTGATTGATTGACTGATATAATAATAATAATAATAATAATAATAATAATAATAATAATAATAATAATAATAATAATAATAATAATAAGCAGATTAAGATGGATGGATAGATGGACAGATGGATAATAATAATAATAATCCTAATAATAATAACAGCAATAATAATAACAGCAATAATAATAACAGCAATAATAATAACAATAATTATAATTATAATGACAGCAATAATAATAATAATAATAATAATAATAATAATAATAATAATAATAATAATAATAATAATAATAATAATAATAATAATAATAATGAAACAAACCTGAGATCGTGCCCGCTCTCTAATCTTGCGCTCCCTGCGGTCCTGGACAGTAGAAAGGTAGTTGACGGCAGCATACTCCAAAACAGACAAAAAGACAAAAACGAAGCTGACCCAGAGATAAATGTCCACTGCCTTAATGTATGACACCCGAGGCATAGAGGCATTCACTCCAGTAATAATGGTGGACATGGTCAGCACTGTGGTGATACCTAAAAATAGATAGAACAATATTTTAGTTGAACTACAACAACGTTCAGATTGATGATCTGTACAGAAAGTCTTACAACCCCAGTGCAGAGAGAACACTGACCTCCCTACTTCAAGGGACTGAGTGTGGCTAAAGGACAGGGGCTAAGAGCACAAACATGATGAAATATGGGCCAACAGCTCTGTAACAGTAGAACACTGAAGCTTCCAGTGAGCGTGACCTCCAAGCTGAGCTGAGAAGTTGTTAGCAGTGAAAAAAGAAGTCAGAGCTAAACTTGAAGTAAAATAGGAAAACCAGAAATACTCACTATTAAAAATTTTTACTTATAAGGTACAATTAATTCGACAATAGTAACTACAACGGTATTCATAAAAATATTAGTAACCCACTTAGAAAATAATGATAAAGGCTACTAAAATGGGTAATATCAATCAACAACACAATCAAAAAACTATCATATCAGATATATCGTGATTATAACAGAATCAAGTTGCATGTAACAAGTATGTGTGTGTGTGTGTGTGTGTGTGTGTGTGTGTGTGTGTGTGTGTGTGTGTGTGTGTGTGTGTGTGTGTGTGTGTGTGTGTGTGTGTGTTTTTGTGTGTGTGTGTGTGAACAAACACCACTTAATTTGTAGATGATTTGCTGTGTGATGACGAAACTGAACATGATCCTGCTGTAGAGGATTTTGTAAGTTAGGGTGAAAAGTAATTCCTACAATTCAATGAGGCAAAGACAGGCAGAACTTCAACTAAACCACTACATAAACTATCTCTTCTCCTTCCACATACAGAAGACACTAGTGGTTGTTTTGATAAATTATACTTTGCAAGACTTGAAGGTCAGTTTGAGAGCTCTGCAACTATCCTGGATTTCCTACCCCCAAAATTTATGTTAACCTTTAAGTTTTTGTTGTCTTATTTTTTGTCACTCAACTGCTCTTTGGTGACAATTTAAGTTGGGTTGAGTTTTCTCACACTCATTAAGGGGCATACTTTCATACTTTCCTACGAAAGTGTTAGTCTTACAAGGAGGTGTTGTCAAGATCACTGGTGTTGCAGTGATCTTGTGACCTCAAAGGAGGTCTGCAAAGATTCTCAGTCATCCAGGTCAAGGTAGATCTCTATTGAATAAACGGAACTGGACTTACAAGAAAAGCCTGAAGATGTCTCGCCTCTCATCCAAGAGGTTTGCTCAATTCAGTTCAGTAGGAAAGCCTTCAAGTTTTTCCTCAAAGCCCAGTTGACTTTCTTCACTGGACAGATCTACTTGAAGTATTATTGAGATAGCACAATGTGCCTTCATTGGTCGCTTTATGTCCTTGCTGTTGTTGTAGAGTAGTGAAGGACAGAATGCCTCTGACATCATCTGAATCTACATTTTCATTCCTGTGCCAAACGCTGCAAAACAAATTTCTCTGACTTAAACTTAAACACCAACAGAGACATTTCACTGCAGCTCTAGTGGTTCCTCAGGAGGAATACTCCAATCCATTTCACCATATGATTCTGGACTGTGAGTGGGTTTTCCTAAATATGCAGAACCTTGACATTTATTATTGGCACATCAGAGATTTAAAGTTTAAGTGGTTTTGTAAAGTGGTATTGAAGGCAAATATCATAGATGATAGAGATGGACCTCAGGCTTCAACTGCAGGGGGATTGCAAAGGTCAATATGGCTTCTACTAATTTATTCAAATACCTAATCTATGTGCACTGAAATGAGATATATCATAAACTATTTGTATATAATAATTACCCTTAATGAATTATGGAAAGCAGAATGATAATTGAAAAATAAAAATACCCTATGGGGAATCAAAACACCTGATCCCAACAGGTGGATGTTATCAGAGTGATTAGAAGAGCCATGAAAGAATTTTAGAAACAGCTCCTGTCATGACAAAGCCTTTCATCATTTCACACAAACACATTTTCCACAACAAACAACCAATTTTGTTACAGTTTTTTTTTTTTTTTACCTAAGGAAACTCTGGCTGGCACAGCCCGTCGGTCGATCCAGAATGACACCCATGACAGCATAACCATTAACGTGGCGGGAAAGTACGTCTGCAGTAGGAAGAAGAAGATGTGTCTTCGTAACGTGAAGTTGATATACAGACGATTGTACCAGCCTGCAAGCAACACACAGCAAGAGAACATTTTAGATGGGGTGCACTGATATACTTTCCTACTGCTGTGAAATCTGGGGAAACGCATGCAAAACATACATAGATCCTCTCATTAAATTGTAAAAAAGGTCAATAAGACTAATTAATAAAGTAGGGTATAATGATCACACTAATGAACTTTTCATAAAATCAAATCTATTGAAATTTGTAGATATTGTAAAGTGAAATATGTAAAAAAAATTGTATTTCAAATTGTAAATAAGGACATTCCTATAACCATTCAATCCTTTTACAAACTAAGAAAAAGCACATATAACCTCCAAGGTCTACAACAATTTGAGTCTGTTAAAGCAAGAACAAATGTCAGGCAAAGAAGTGTGTCTGTACAAGGAGTGAAAGTCTGGAATAATTTGGAAGATGAAATTAAATTGATAAAAATTCTGTTTAAATTCAAGAAGAAAAATTAATATGACTTAATTGATGGTAATAAATGTTTGTAAATTTGCTGAGGTGAAGTCAATGGATAGTGGTGAATAATTCAATTTATGTGAATGTTGTTAAAAACCAAAAGAATGTTGATTTTGTTGTTGTGATTAAGTTGTGTTAACCAGGGTGGTCTTATACAAGCAATTTGCTTCAGCCCAGTCCTTTTTTGGTTACTATTAATACAACTGAAATATGTTTTGTTTTTTAAATGTGAAATATGAACAACCAAAATAAATTTCATTCATTCATTCAACAATTGAACAATTTATTCACTATGTTTTAAGAACTGGAAATTCAGTCACCCAGATACTAATGGATAAAACCCCACAAAGCACATCTAGAGCCTCACAACAAGCATATTTTTTATGTTCTGCAGAAGATGGAGACTGGTTTTAAAATGTGTATCTGTATGTACTGTGTCTGTATTTGTGTACCTGTATGTACTCTGTGTGTTCCTATGTTCTTGTACGTACTGTGTGAGTACTTATATACTGTATACTGGATGTCTACCTGTACTGCTATAGAAGGCCAGGCGAGACGTGGTGTGGAACTTTTGGATGAGGAACTGTGACAACGAGATCCGATCATCGGTACTGAGGGACTCGTCCCCGCTCTTCCAATACAGCATCAGATCTTCGTCTGTGTAGGCATCTACAGAACGACACACATTCAGCTCTAAACAGAATACAGTCATTTGTAAATAATATTCATAAATGTTACTGTAATGGCTCCCAGCATGTTTTTATTGTGAATATTTCATGCTCTTCATGGTATATGTGACGGCTGCAAGGCCAGTCCATGGTCATCTACAGGTGTCTCCTATATTGAGACTGATGGGGACGGTGAGGTCGCCTGGATTACGCCCTGTATCTGCCTCCCATTTCTGCGGATCAGGCTCTCTTTTTGACTCGCGATCGTGGCCTGTAACTTCTGATAATATTAATGTATCTTTTTTTAAATCTAACCTAATAAACTACAATCAATTATTATTGTATCCAGTTATGTGTCAGTCCTCCATCACTATGTGGTTACCCTAGGCCATCATGGTTGACACGTCTCTGTAACATCACATGGCAGTCGTGGACAGTACCTCTGGATTGGCAGACAGTGGTCCCTCTTTTCAAAAAGGGGGACCGGAGGGTGTGTTCCAACTATAGGGGGATCACACACCCCAGCCTCACGGGGAAAGTCTATTCCAGGGTACTGGAGAGGAAGATTAGACCTATAGCTGAACCGCAGATTCAGGAAGAATAGTGTGTTTTTTGTCCCTATCGCAGAACGCTGGACCAGTTCTATACTCTCGATCGAGTGCTCAAGGGTTCGTGGGAGTTTGCCCAACCAGTCCACATGTGTTTTGTGGATCTGGAGAAGACATTCGTGTCCTTCATGGTATCTTGTGGGGAGTGCTTCAGGAGTATGGGGTTGGGGGCTCTTTGCTGAGGGCTGTCCAGTCCTTGTGTGACCGAAGACAGTGATGCAGAAGCTGCATCACTGCAGAAGCTGCATCACTGTATAGGTCTGTCATGGTGAAGAAGGAGCTGAGTCACAAGACGAAGCTCTCAATTTACCGTTCAATCTACGTTCCTACTCTCACCTATGGTCATGACCTTTGGGTCATGACTGAAAGGACAACATCTCAGATACAAGCGGCTGAAATGAGTTTCCTCCATAGAGTGGCTGGGTGCACCCTTAGAGATAGGGTGAGGAGCTCAGTCACCAGGGAGGAGCTCAGAGTAGAGCCGCTGCTCCTCCGCCTCGAGTGGAGCCAACTGAGGTGGCTCGGGCATCTGTTCAGGATGCCTCCTGGATAGGCGGATGGATGGATGGATGGATGGATGGATGGATGGATTGATGGATGGATGGGTGGATGGATGGATGGATGGATGGATGGATGGATGGATGGATGGATGGATGGATGGATGGGACATTTCTGTATAAAATATAATTTTCTATTGCTGTTATGTAATATGGTAATTTCCTGAGGCAATTTAATTTGGGTTTTCATTATTCATAAGCCATAATCATCAAAATTTCAAGAAATAAAGGCTTGAAATATTTCACACTATCTACAATAAATCTATAAAATATCTGTGTTTCGTTTCATGAAAAAAGTAGCAAAAAATACTGAACCTTTTCATTCTATTCTAATTTTTTGAGATGCACTGTATGTTACTGTATGTTGTTCTTATCCAGAACTTTGTGCAGTTCTTCAGCATTTTCTTGGGTACAAAGGCCTGATGGATGATGAATTATTCAGAGCTGGGAAGACTTCTGCTGGTGTGAGGTGGTAGTCCCACACCTAGATTTTTTCTTATCCATTCATCTCACATTTCCAGCAAAGTACCCCCCTTCCCATCCAAACTCCCACTTTATAAACCGCTGTTTTGACAAATGAAGCGCAAAAAAAAACAATCAACCTGGACCTGCTTGAAATTCTTTTCAACAACCTTTAGAAACCTTGCTGTTTTTGTTTTCCCTTGACTTGGATGACTTATACCAACACAGACATTTTAACACCTGATTTTGCTGAGGATTGACTTGGCCCCTGAGTTCTACACCAGTTTTATCAGTATTGTCCAAAGGAGTACTCACAGCTCTCCAGCTCCAGGGAGCAGGTCTGAGAATCCAGCGGGAAGCGGCTGAAGTCCATGTTACAGGCTGCTGTGACCGTCACTCTGTCCAGCAACAACATGACAGACATTCATTGTGAGGATATGCATTCAGACGCTTACTTGATATTATAGAGCTAATGTCTCCCTGTCAGTATGTCTAGAATATACATCAGTCTCAACATGCTTCTCAGTGCTGCGGGAGTCTGGGAGTTCCCCAGGGTCACACGCGCCCCGCCTGGCATCGCTCCACGACCCCTAGGGGGGCGCGCCCCACTATTTGAGAAGCACTGTCTTAGCTGATGTTGTATTCATCAGCCAAAACGTGGGAAAGAACGAGATGCGGTCTCAGCTGACCGTCCACCAACTCGCGGTGGCTTCCCGAAGCAGAGCTTGTATCTCGGATTTTGTTCATATGTCGAACAAAATACGGACAACACCTACCTCAAATAACATGTATGTCGAGCAGCTCGTATCCTGAGGCACTAGAGTGTTTATAATTATATTAACACTGTGAACAGGGACATAGCTGCGTCGTTTCTATTTTAACCATCTACGTGTTTGTACATATACGTGCTGTTAGCAAAAGCATTAGGTTCTTTTGAATTTAGATGCCTTACACATTGAGTTATATGTTTGTTTTAGTGTTCACGACCAGTGATAGAGGCAGTGAAATTTCATTAAATAACCGATTTCCATTAAAAACAGACTGCGTGATGAAAAAACTTCAAAAACTACACATTTACATTACTTTATCAATTATTCAGTTTGCACAAAAGTCAACAAAATACTACATAAGGCACACACATACTTTCTTCTTCCATTTTAACTTCTGTTTACACTTTTACTCAACTTCTCTCCAAATTCATGATATAGAAAAATGGTAATCTTTATATTTCATTGAAGATGTGTCATTAGTGAACAGCTCCATCACGTTCATACTCGCCTCTAGGTTCACTAATCAGAAAAATGGACATTTGAAACATGGAATGATATCCTTCTGCAATAAAGAGAGGAGGAGAATTTTTCCATTTGAATAGAAGCTTCAGTTTGTGTATCTAAATAAATATTATCGTTAAAAAGCATATTTTTTATTTCAGAAAGGGCAAGCTGAGTGCATTCCAGACTCATTATAAGTGAACTAAAATGTTTCGAACATTGCTACTTTGATAATTAAGGCCTATAGCTTGAAATAAATCAGAAAAGAAAGTATCTTAAAATATTAATGTCTGTCATGTTTGACAAAATTTATGTTAATGCAATATTAATACCATGACTCTTTCTGTTGTTTTCAGTATACATTGCTGTGCGTAAGCAACGATGGCTACAGGGTTGAAAAGATTCTCATTTCTATATTATAAATCCTTCATAGACTTTATGAAATACAGTAATCCCTCACTTATTCACGCATCAAGATGAACAGCTTCACTACATCGCAGATTTTTTTAAGCAATACAGGGTGATTTACTTGATCGCTATACATCTTTTCCATATACAAGTGTAAAAGTTCTTAGTATATCTTTATTAAAATGGTTAGGTAAAGTAAGTAATTAAAAAAATGCTGAAAAAATATGTGTGGTTCTCCTGTGATGATGGGTTACAATGCATGGACTAAAAACATTCTGACTGAAATGTAATTATGGAAATACAACTTACCTCAAACTGTAGAGGACATGTCCATCAGGAAAGACACGCAGCATAATGTTATCAGTGGTGGTGTCATGGATAAAGGATCTCTTAGAATGCACAAAGAACACATCTGGGACCCAGATCTTCTTCACTAGGCGACCATCAAATGTCATGCTCTTATTGGTGCTGCTGGTGAATGATAGGCGCTCATCCTTCCAGTAATGCCTCAGGTACAGGGTCATAGTGAAGTCCTGGTGGTGATAAAGTAAATCAGTGTCAGAAAGAGTGTACTGGAGATGCAAACCACAGAGATGTTTGACTAATCAGTCTGTCAGTGCAACACTTAGGTCTTTGTTTCTACAAGTGCCCTTAAGTGCACTCTGAGATGCTCATGGAGACAACAACGCTGCTCGGTGGGGGTTGTGGCAGAAAGGGGAACTGTGAACTGCAGTTCGTATGTTCGTATATTGAGGACTACCTGTATCAAATTATATTATTATTGGTCTTCATCGTCTGCAAAAACACATCCCATTTATTGTGTGAAAGGAAGCGTACGCATGAAAATGTAAATTGTCTAATCAATCTCCTGCAGGTAAAAATTCATTCATTCTTTTTCTGCCGCTTCATCCGCCGTCGCGGGTCACGGGGAGCTGGAGCCTATCTCAGCTGGCACAGGGCGTGAGGCAGGGGACACTCCAGGCATGACGCCAGTGCACCGCGGAGCCACACACAAAGACAAACGACCATGCACACACACACTCACTCCTACGGGCAATGTGGGACCGGCCAATCAACCTGAAGCGCATGCTTTTGGAGGTGGAAGGAAGCCGGAGAACCCGGAGAGAACCCACGCAGACACGGGGAGAGCATGCGAACTCCGCACGGAGTGGGACTCGAACCCCGACCCGCCGTGTTGTGCGGCAACAGTGCTACCCACTGCGCCACCGTGCCGCAGATGTGGTCCAGTTGGGGTTTGAACCCTTGATTTCAAGTTGGAAGGCACCGATATTACCTCTACCCCATCCTGGGGGCCTGGTAAAAATTCTTGGTGAAAATTTGTTCTCCTCTGAGATCCCAAAATGATTCAAAAGATGTTATTCATAACCTGAAATTCACTGTTGCCATAATGCTAAAAGCATTGTTGCATACCTCATCTGAAAGTGGTGCGATAGTGTGCATGTGAATGTGAAGAAACCAATAACAGCTTATGATCTCTGCCTGCTTCCTATCACCACCACATTTTACATGTAACTCAGAAAATACATCACATTTGTTAGATTGTGTCATGGCTTGTGTATCCTCAGACAAGTATGCACTAACACTTTTAAATTATTAACATGACAAAAAATAAATAAAATCTCCCCAGGGCTTCTGCAGACTTAGATTATGCAAGACACATGGAGTCAGTCTATGCTGTTTAAACATTAATTTTGATATTCCTCACCATGTCGACTTCAGAAATGCTGTCCAGACTCTCCACCTGGACATCCACTCCAACTGGGATTGCTGGACCTTCAAAAAGAGGAACTCATAAGCAATTTCATGCACAGTACTCGAAAAGCCTTCAATATAATGACAGCAGGAAATGGCAAAACTCTTAAGTTATTTCCAAAAATGGTCAACTTATAAACTCTTTGTTTCCCCTGGCACGATTGTCACACTATTGACCTACTGTTAAGTTTTGGCATGTCTGTCTCAGTTAAGTCAAGCATTTTTGTTAGGATGCTTCACTGAACATCTCAACAGACCACTTCACAACTGGATTCAGTGGCCCAGCAACAAAACACAGTGTTACAACAGGAGCTATTGACCCTGAATTTATGAAAATCACATAGCACTTGGGAAGAAAACTGGAATGACAGTGGTATCACTCATAGCTTCATGTGTTTTCTGAAGCATGGAACAGACAGACTAACCAACTATCAATCCATGATAGCTAAAATACTAATTCTAAGTTCAGAAAACTTACAAAAATGGTTTTTAGTGGTGAAAACCAAAGACATAGTTGGCACAACTTCATTTCTGTTGTCATATCCACTTGTTGTAAAAGTTCATCACAAGGTGACGCTGTGATGTAAAAATGCACTTGCGCAGACAAATGGAGTCACCCAGACCCAGTTCAAGTTTTATGAGGAGGGCGACGCCCACCATTTTCTTCCGACTGGTAGAAAGAACCCAGTGACAACTCAAAGACGTTTTGGTGAGTGAAGCTCTTTTTAATAGATTATTGTTGATTCATTATAATTTGGGATGTATTTTTAGCAATAGAACATGGACATGTAATAGTCCATCCATCTATTCATCCATCCATCTTCTACCACTTATATGGACCCGGGTCACGGAGGCAGCAGTCTGATGCCTATAGGGATGCCTATACGTTACTCTCCCTAATCAACTACTCCAGCAAACAGGACATCATCTGCAAAAACGAGAGATGAAATCCTGTGATTCCCAAACCAGAATGACTCACAAACTGATCCGAATGCTGTTCGGCTCTTGTTTTAAAAGAAAATGTCTACAACACCATCTGCTTTCAGCTGTTTTAAAGAGATGTTTGTTTATGTCATGTGATTACTTCTGGGATGCCTATTGGTCACTGTTTCGGTTTTTTTTTCAGAGTAGCCGTGTGACTGCGGCAAGTGACATTGTTCTCTTATCGTTATCATGACCTCTCACCGCTATATAAGGATAGCAACATTACAAGTGACCCTCCCATATATACAGGCACTGCACATTGACCACAGAGCTAAAGGGAAGATTTACAAGCGATTTGAACCACTTTGCATCATTTATCTATGAAGTCTGTAATCCAAAGAGATTATCAGAGACGCTAAATGCTAGATTAAAGTCACCAAAGCTTGTGAAATGAGGGGCTGTGGGGGGAGCTCTTTATTTGGGATTACTCTACACTCACTGGAACAATACCATCAAGTGGGTTTCACTTCATACCACAATAGACTCTCAAGGTGTCCTGAAATATTTCAGTATAAATTTATTCACTCACAGGTCTAAGAGCAGCAAAGGATCAGTCATAGTCCACCCAATCCATCATCCACTTTCTTATAGAAAAGACAATTGCAATTATTTTATGTCATAAAATTTTTCTATAATGTTGAGTCAATGTATGAAATATATTATATTATATTATATTATATTATATTATATTATATTATATTATATTATATTATATTATATTATATTATATTATATTATAGCGGGAATCCGTGGAAATTCCACAATAAAACAATAATATCAGACTTCATACCAAACATATGAAAATAATAAATAGCAACCTTTTTCTATAGAGCTAACGCTACACTGCTAATGTGGAGAGCTCCAGCTAAACAATAGCCATCTGATGCTAGCCGAGCTTTTGCTGTAACACACCCCAGGGTAGTTCCCGGTTAGAGTCCCGCTTTGTGGGTTTGTATGTTCTCCCCATGTCTGCGTGGGTTCTCTCTGTATTCTCTGGCTTCCTCCTGCCTACAAAAACATGCACTTCACTCGATTGACCGGCTGCACATTGCCCATAGATGTGTGTGTGTGCATGCCTGTTTGTCTCATTATGGCTCTGTGGTTTACTGGCATTGCGACCGAAGTGTCCCCTGGCTCACACCCCCAGTCAGCTGGGATAGGCTCCAGCACCCCATGACAACAGATGTAGCCGATGTAGAATATAAATGAATGAATAATATAACATAATATAGGGTGACAAGGTGGTGCAGTGGGCAATACTGTCGTCTCACAGCAAAAAGGTTCCGGGTTCAACTCCTTCCTCTGCAGAGTTGATGTGTTCTCTCCGTGTCTATTTGAGTTTTCTGCAGGTTCTCCAGCTTCCTCCAACCTCCAAAGACATGCAAGTTAGGTGAAATATTGATCTTTCTAAAACTGACCGTGGTTGTTTGTCTTTTGTGTGGCCATGTGCTCGCGATGCATCCTAACCAGCCCGTTGGTGATTAGGCTACAGCAGACACCCATGACCCACAAAGGAGACAGTAAGATGATCATGGTTGTCTCCTTTTCAAGAAAATGGGAGGATGGAATGTATGAAGGTTTTTGATATTACTTGTTTTTTCTTTCCTTCAGTTCTCTACCCATCTTTCCCCATTTCTGATCTTTAGGTTTCAGTCTTGTCATTTTCTACCGATGTACTCTTACCTAGTGTTAGTTTAGGTGTGAATCTTTCTTTTGTCTCCCCCTAGTCATTTTGCTTCTTGATTTTTCTCGGTGTCTGATTCTTTTCTCCTGGTCCCTGCTGTCTGCTTCTTTCGGCACCTCCTGTCTGTCATCATCATTTACTATTGTAATGTTCTGCTATCGGGGTTTCCTCGGTTTAGCACAAGAAGCCTTCGGATGGTTCAGAATACAGCAGTAAGAATCTTAACCAAAGCCAGAAAATTTGCCCGCATCGACCCCATTTTAGCTTCATTACATTGGCTTCCGAATCATGTTAGATCTGACTTTAAAATATTTTCAATGACCTATAAAAGCGTTAACTGGCTTGCTCCCACCTCCACGTCTGTTCTACTTAAACCATACACTCCAATAAGGGCTCTCCACTCTCAGAATACAGAGCTCTTGTGCGTTCCCAAAGTGAAAAAGAAATCAGCTGGCCAGAGGGCCTTCTCTTATCGAGCTTCTTTCCTTTGGAATAACCTCCTTATTGATATCAGACTGTCTGAATCTGCAGAAATCTTTAAATCTAGACTCAAAACATATAAACATATAATTAATATCTCTGGGGTGGCAGTCTCAGTGTTTAGGTTTAGTCTAGTCCTGCCAACGAGCCATAGGATTTCTGGTTATTTTTTAGACCCCTGCTTCTCATAAAGCCTCTGCCATTGGTAGTAACACTCTCACCCTTGCTCTCTCTATCTCCCTCTCCCTCTCCTGTTCTCTCTCTCAGGCCTCTGTGAGGTGGATCATTGGTTATCGGTGACCTCTTTCTGCTTCCTCGGCTGGTGGTGTCTCAAGCTACACGATGGATCAGCATCACCGTCGACCAAGGGAGTCTGGTTCCATTTCATTTGGTTCGGGTTTTGTCAGAGGTAATCATGCACTTTATTTTTTTTAAGAACAATAACTTGGGCGTTTATTTGGTCTGTCCTCAGAGCGGTGGATCATCGGCAATTGGTGACCTCTGTCTTCTTCATCAGCTGGTGGTGTCGACATGCAGTATCTGTTGCTCGTGGAAGAGGGATCCCTCCTATGTAGTCTTCCTGTGGTTTCTACCATCCATTTTTTTCCCTGGTAAAAGGGTTTTGGGGGGAGTTGTTCCTTATCCGATGTGAGGGTCGTACCGCTCGCAGTACACAACAAAGGTCAGAGGGATGTCGTCCGTGTGCAGTCTGTAAAGCCCTTTGAGGCATTTTCTGTGAATCTGGGCTATACAGGCCAGAGCGCACACACAGGGACACACACACACACACACACACACACACACACACACACACACACACACACACACACACACACACACACACACACACACACAGGGCCTGTAAGCATGCAAATCGGAAGGGAAAGCTGGTAGAGTGAGGGGCAGCTACGTAGTACCCAAAGAGCAGCTTGTGGGGTTTGTTTGTTTGCTCAAGGGCACCTTGTCAGTGCTCAGGAGGTGAACTGGCGCCTCTCCTGCTCTATATTTTTGGTCTGGTCTTGAACCAGCATTCTCCTTGACAAGTCGACCATCTACAGCCACTTCTTTTGTTTTGTGGCTCACCTGGTGTGCCGGAGCTCATCCCAGCTGACTATGGGCGAGCGGCGGGGTAAACCCAAGAATTGTCACCATTGCATGATGGAGCCAAAAAACACACACAAAAACACTCGTACCTACAGGAAATTTAGAACTGATCAATTTACCTAAATTACATGTGGGAGGATGCCGGAGGTAACTATGGGTGAGAGGTGAGATACACCCTGAACAAGTTTCCAGTTCATTGCAGGGCTGCACAGAATGACAGACACACACACACGCTCACACTTTATACCTATGGATAATTTACAGTGACTAATTCTAAGTTACATACTTTTGGTGGTGAGAGGAAGCCAGAGAACCTGGAAAGAATCCACACAGACATTAGGAGAACATTAAAACTCCGCAGAAAGGCCCCAGGGGGAATCAAACCAAGGAAAAAGTCTCCAGACAGATAATATATGTAAAATTTCCCAAGAAAAACATGGAGAATAATTATGACAGACTGTTTGAATGTGACAGTGAAGCCAGAGCTACCCAAAGCGGAAACCTCCTTTCAATAATTATTTGAAAGTCCATACACCAACACTAGATGCACTTTTTACAGCCAGGTTTGGTTCTCCTTCCTTTTGTGTGTCTGTACTTCAGTTTGGGACAAAGTGTCATTTGCAGAGTAACAGCTGTCTGATGGCGTAACAGATTGAAGCCTGTGCTAATCTAAACTCTAAGCAGGAGAAGCCACCACCAGCTTAATCTGGTCATCACTACTGGAGTGGGCCTGACATGCAGATAGCCACAGCTACGGTAGAGTAATGATAAAGGCGAGATGTGTGCAGCTATGTGTCAGTCACCCTCAAATTAAGTCCATATCTCCAGATGGTATGTGTGTGCTGCTGACCAATCCAAAGAGAGCACTGCTTAAAACCTTAGCTGCTAAAAAAGGAAACAAATTGTGGCGCTTATTGCTGCGTTGCTCTGACACACATTTGGTTGTTTTACTTCATTTTATTTTGCCATCAGCTTCTAAGAACATGTCTTTGGAGATGGTAAGTAAGTAAAATTATGTTACCCAACACCTGTCTTCCATCAGAAAATAATCGCTGATAAAAATTATTTTGGTATAAGATACCTCTGGTAACGTTATTTATATGATTGTTGTGTACTTCTGCTTTGCCTGTGACATTTTATGTGCCCATACTATACTTTGTATAAGTTTGCCGATGTGCTGACTGTATCAGTTAGCCAAGACAAATGTTTTCGAAGGGCACTCTAAAGGTAATGTCATTTAAAAACACAGCTGTGGCTCAAAGGACTAAGGCATAGTTGAGGCCAGGGATTTGAACCTGTTCACGGAACAAAAACGAAAACCAGAAGCTTTTGGTATTTTGTCAGGAACGAAAACAAAACCAGCTAGAACCAATGCAGTCACAGACTGCAACATCCCGCGACAACCCTGAATTTAAAATTTTATGCTGACCTACTCTCATAGGTCAAAGATCAAGCTAATGCTTTGAACTACTGTCATTGATCAAAGCACTAGCTTTGATCCACAGTCTTACTCACACTGGCCTTCTCCTTCGTCTTTCTATCTTATCTGGTTCCTGAGAGTACAAAAGTTGAAATTTGACTTTGACCTAGTTTTCTCAAGGTCAAGGTCATCATCTCATTTTCAACCCCTTTGCTGCCCGAGTGATGTGCTTTTTGTTTCATCTTTCTATCTGCAACGGTTGCAAAAATATATGGGGGACTAACGGACGGACGGACGGACGGACGGACGGATGAACGACGAACACAAACACTGACAATTACAATACGTCACCGCTATGAAGCGGGATGTAAAAATGTTTTTAATTGTCTGGAACAGAATCAGCTATTCAAAATAATTGTAACAGGTTAATGTCATTTCTATTTTGCTTCACTTCCTGTCATTTACTCGATGCGCGATGAGAGTGGAGAGAAGTTGAGGCAAATCATCAGCAGTCAAGGGAATCTAGATTACAGTAACTTCATGACAGGTAAACACTGTCAATCTTAAAATAATCTTTGATTTAGACGTTAACTCTTTGGCTGCCAGCCATTTTCAGAGCAGAGTTCCCCGTACTGCCAGCTGTTTGTAGCAATTGATTTCCCACGGCAGACTGTCTCCGACGCTCTGGACATTTATTGGTGTTTTTTTTCTGTCCTTGATCGATCACAAGATACTTCATTCTGACATTCACGTGTCCGCTCTCCAGTGAGCTCGGACATACGCAAACTTTGCTGCATCATAAAACTTGTCTGTCTTCCTCTTGTTCTCTGGAGCATATTCAACATGGAGACACGAGCCTCTGTTTTTAGTTTGATTAATGTTAGGTTTCTTCATTCAGGAAACACACAGTAATGTTCGTTTTTGATATGAATTCCTTTTTGTGTGAATCTCTTTTGCATTTTGTGTCACTGTGATTATCTTGTAATTTGTCCTTTATGAATAAATAAGTGTAATTTTAAAAATCAAAATCTCCATCAAACCATCAATGCTGTTGTTCTGTTTCCAGTATGTCAACTATTGCCTTAATTGCCAATTTAAAAGTCCTAAAGCTACCTATCTATTTAAATTTACAAGGGACATTATTAACCGGTATGGGAACGATATTCTTTTGTCCTAACCGATCAATTCTTGGGCGGAACATAAAATCAGAAACTTTATACTACTGTTTCTGTTCGAAATGAACCAATTGGCAGAACATTCTGGTTAAAAGCCCTGGTTAAGGCAGTCTGTCACAAAGCTTCCAATGGTAATGTGGTAGAAGTCCATGAGGATGTGAGGTGTCTTTCCAAAGGTCCACACAGTTTCTGCTGGCCCTTCCTGATGGTGGCCCTTGTCCAATCCTCATGGACTTTGACACCACAGGTATTTAAAGCTGTCCACCCTGCCCAAGTCTGTGCTACTGATGATGACAATTGGCTGAGTTCCCTCCCACCCTCCCTTCCTCGAGTAATCCACACTGATTGTCAGAATGATTCATCTAGAAATGTAAACTGGCTCATCAAGCATGAACATTTATACTGAGACCAGGGTAAACCCGACAGGACTGCAGGACCACTTGGATCCTGTCACAGCTCCAAGTCCACTTTTCCCTCTTGTCCTCAGCCCTCATTCCCGTCACCTTTGTTGCAGCAGCCTGTATCCCATCTCTAATCAGTCGTCACCCTACATATGCTTTGCTCAACTCTCGGTTTGCTGCCAGATTGTTAGTTGACTTGTCCTCCTGTCCTGCATTTCTTGGATTCTCCCTTTTTGCCCATTTCCTGTCTAATTAGTCTGCCTGATCTCTTGACTACCTGGTTTTGACTTGTATTAGAACTATGATTTAGGGCTACTCCTCTGGTGTACTACTTTTGGCTCCTAACCGCACTTGTTACAGTACAATCTGGCAGAACATGGACTCCGCATTGCCCTCCGCAGTCTCACCGAGCTTGAGCAAAGAGTTCTCAAGCAGAACGAGACCCAATTAGCCTCCAACTCGGCGGAGGTTTGCATCGGTTTGCATCATTTGTGGAGCCGGCGCTAACTGAATTAGCCACCCAGATTTAACATTTGGCAGCCACACTGACACAACAAACCACGTCCGCCACAGCGCCAGCCCTTCCTGTTCTGGTGCCAGCGTTAACGCTGGGCCACACATTAGAGCCCCCAGTGGGGGCATCAGAATGCTACTCCATAGATTCTGAGAACTGCAACCCATTCCTGACCAACTGCTCCATTCTTTTGGCCCAGAAGCCCCACACCTTTGTCACCACAGACAGTAAACACCTTAATCACTGTGAAAGACACAGAAGTGAGGGTTGCCAGTTGTAAATGCTAGGCTAACACCCAACTTCAGCAAACTGCCCATTCAGTCTGTCCTGTTAGCAAATCTTTGCTCTTTGGAGACCATAATGGGTATCATCACCTGCGGCAATTGTTACAGCAGGAAATGAGGGACTGCTGTGTCTTTCTACTCACACATTTGTGCTACACAAGTAAAAACAGAGATTCTGGGATCAAACTAGCGGGTTTTTTACATCACAGCAAGAACAGATTAGCGTCAATGTTAAGTTCCATGTAAACTATTCCTGTTGCTGGTAAAGCTGGTAATGGATGAACTCTGTAACACTATCAAGCAGGTCCAATCTGCCCACAACAATAAATTAGTTACTGTTCCTGAGGACTTTGGGGACTCTAAGGTCTATGCTGTCTTATTTCCACCAGCATGTTAGATGTGCACAAGAAGTAATAAAACACTGTTTACATAAATATAAGGCCTACATGCCTACATATAGAGCAGCCCCTTTACCTCACATAGACAGAGATGACGTCCTGGTGTTCATGGACACAGGCATACAGTCAAGCACTCTGGCTGATTGTGAGGGTGCCAGCATCAACCCAGAAATATCCCTAGCTCAGTTATGAAGGACTGCATAGAACAGCTGAAGGATGACTTCACTGGCATTTTTAACACCTACCTTAGCCAAACCAGAATGCCAAGTTGTCTCACACACACACACACCTAATACCTAATAATAGTATCCAAGATACCAGATCCAGCCTCTTTGCTCTGAGTCTTATAGTCAAGAAATGCTTTGAGAAGCTGATCAGGAATATCATAAAGTCAGGTCTCCTGCTACTCTGGATAGCCTAGAGTTCAAGTACAGAGTAAATCAACCTGCAGTATGTAAGCTGCCATCATAATGAGTCATCTTAAAATAAAAATGTGTCATCCGACATCCGAGTTGGTTACCATAGTGGACACAAGATCTACTTGATACACATTGTGAGAAAGGAGAAGGAACCTAGTACAAGAAAAAAGGAAGAAGTATGACTATGATTATTTAAACGTTGGATTTCATGGATTCATACTGAAGATGCTCCTCTGCTGCAGCATTTTATTTCCAAAGAGGTGCTTACTAATGACAGCTTGAGATCATGCAAACTCTGGTGTCTAAATCACTGGACTTTCTTAGATTTGAAGCTAATTGAATTACAGTTACAAAATTAAGCAAAATACTAAAATTCATACCCGTAAGAGTAGAAAGAATAGCTGGAAGAAGGATATAAAGATGCCTTTTCAATGCCTTGTACAACTAACATAAGAAATCAAGATACTACAGAAATAATTAAGCTTTGCAGCGTTATAGAGTTTATGAGATAATAAGCAAGGGTTAACAATATTATAGGGTTGTAGAAATGCTTTGAATGATAAAAGTACTAAACGAAAGACGTGGCGCAAGAGAGACTGCAGGATGAAATATACGTTCTGTGAAAAGAGGATGTCATGTCCTTGGAGGCAGAGGAAATTGAAATCAAAGTGTTAGACAAATGATTATGCTTTGCAGGATAATCAACTACTTTATCGATGTTGTAAAGGAAGAAAATGGAAAAAAGAAAGTAAGAGAAATGCTGGAAAAGAAATGATTAAACAATAATGCGTAAGCAAGAGTTAACATAGGTTTTTTGAAATCTTTGAATGATAGAAGTCAATCTAAAAAGACAGGATTTTCTGTTGTGCAATTATAAGGTAGTTTTCAAGAGTAACATTTCTAAATAAATAAATATTATAGAGTTCTTATTTTCCTTAAAAAAAACTTAGTAGACTGAACCAAAGGGAATCTGTTTCTGTCCAAATCAGTTTAAATCAATCCACTGGTCTTTAAGAAAGTTTCTTGAGGCCATTTCGCCTCTCATCCAAGAGGCTTCTTCAGTTCTAAAGAACCTCTTCAGAACTGACTTCTTCAATTCTGAAGAAACATCTTGGATGAGAGGCAAAACGTCCTGAAGAAACATTCTTAAAGTCTAGTGGATTGATTTAAACAGCTATGGATAACCGTGACCTGGATAACTGAGAACATACGCAGACGATCTGTTTCTGTCAATTGAAGTATGCTAGTTAACTTAGCCTAAAGTCTACAATGTTTAGTTATTTTTTGGAAACTCCAAATTACTGTTTTAATTATCTGGATTTCAGATTCTAAACAGTAGACATTTATTAAACGATCATAGCAACACTGATATTTGTAAATCCGGGCTGGACATGGATCTCAGACCAGGTTTTTTCTTTGGATGTCAGAAGAGGTAAATAGGGATTAAATGAAGTCAAATCTCCTGTGGCCTTAACACTGCTTTGCCTTCACTGAAAGCAGTAGTGTGCCTTCAAGTACTGGGTGCAGGACATTAATGTAATAAGCAGCGTGAAACTGCACCTTTGACTTTGTGACCTCTGGTAATCCTCTTTTTAAGCCTCATTTTATGAAAAGAACGCTGTTGCTTCGGCATGCTTTTACCAGCCCATAACATGATACCAAGCCCATACATCAAATGATCTGGCTGACAGGCATTCTCTCCATCTCCCTTCACTGTGGATTAACATCAAGCTTAATGTGTTATCTTTCTGAGGATTAAGAGCAATAATACATCCCACGTTAACCCCATTCTTCACCCTATCCACTGGCTTCTGATTTGAGCCACCTAGTTTTCAATGTGTATGTATGCAAACATTTACATGAACAGCCTCATCAGAATGACTATTTGAGAGATCAAGGATCATTTCTGATAGTTTCAATCTGTAAGCAGGAGTTTTAAAAGTAGGCAGGGAGGGCAGGGCCAATGCTGGTGGTGGGAAAAAGTGTCATGCATTAATCCATTTTATTGTGATGAACAACAACCTGACACAATCTAAAGCAATATGTAAGTGACGTGTCATAGTCATGCAATCTAGTTGCTGCTTTGTATCATTTGTTTTCCAACACTCACAACAGTCTTACTGATTACTGAGTGTGCATCAATAGATATAAAAGTGTCTTCAGCATAGAAACAATACCGTGCACAACTTCCTTCATTAAAGAGTAGCATGTACAGTCGTATCTCTACTTACAAATGTCTCTACATACGAAATTTTCTACTTACGAAACACGTCAAAAGGAAAATATTGCCTCTAGTTATGAAAGAAATTTCGAGTTACGAAAGGTAAAAATACAGTATGGGCTGCTACTGCTCCCAAAGGTTCCTGAACGCAACTTTCTTATAGCTGCTCTGCCATTGGCTATTACCTAGCATCCTGGCATCCCATTGGCTAAGAGGGACCTCTGTGTGTAGCTAGATAGGTGTCTCTGCAGCTTCCTTGTCATTCGGCCCTCGACCCATGACGTGTTCTGATAGTTTTACGTAAATATATTAACTTTTAGAGTATTCACTATGGACCCCAAGAAAGTGACGGAGAAAAGAGGAAAAGAAAAGAAGAAGAAAAGAGTTTTTTTGTCCGTACAAACAAAGCAAGAGAAAAGCATGAAAAAGGGATGCGTTTGGTTGATCTCGCCAAAGAATATGGCCGTAATGCATCTATAATCACCACGTTATTAAAACAAAAGGAAGTCTAAGGAGTTTAAGGCATTGCGTGGGTGGTTGGAGAGGTTCAAAAGGAGGACTGGAATTCACTCTGTTGTTCATGGTGAGGCAGGAGCGCATGAACCAAAGAGGGCAAAAAAACAATGAGGACAGTAGTTAAAAGGTTAATGACCATCATTTTTATTCTTTACTGTATTCTTTGTTTTTTACATTATGTACAACTCTCATTTATTGTGTAATAATCTGATTGTAACATGTATTTGTTACATGTTTTGATGCATTTTTATGCTTTATAAAACATTTATGTCTGAATTTTGGGGGGCTTGGAATGGATTAGGGCATTTGCATGGAAAACGTGTCTCTACTTACGAAATTTTCTACTTACGAAATTTCTTCCAGAACCAATTAATTTCATAAGTAGACGTACCACTGAATATATTTTTTATTTTTTTATTGTTTTATTTTGCTGTAGTAATCCCTGTAGGGAAATTATTAAATTATTAAACCACTCTAGCACATATTGTTATTCAATATTTCATATGTATGCATCTGTAATGTGTACAGGCCCATAGCGCGCACACACACACACACACAAGGGACCTGTAAGCATGCAACTGAGGGGAGGTACTGTCGATTGACGGGCAGCTCCTTTCTTGGCACACCCCAATGAGCAGCTGATATCAAGAAGACCTACCAATGGCTGAATAAAGCTGGACTGACAGACAGCACAGAGGCACTGATCATGGCAGCCCAAGAACAGGCCCTAAGTAGAAGAGCAATAGAGGCCAATATCTACCACAGTAGATCTGACCCAAGGTGCAGCCTGTGTGAAGAAGCCCCAGAGACAGTCCAGCATGTGGTAGCAGGGTGTAAGATGCCCGCCAGGTCAGCATACATGGAGAGACACAACCAAGTAGCCGTGATAGTGTACAGGAACATCACTACCCAGTATTGACTAGAAGTACCCAAATCCCAATGGGACATACCACCAAAGGTGGTTGAGAACAACAAGGCTAAGATCCTGTGGGACTTCAGCTTCCAGACTGACAAACAGCTGCTGGCTAACAAACCGGACATAGTGGTGGTGGACAAAGAGCAGAAGAGAGCAGTGGTGATAGATGTGGTGATTCCAGCTGACGCCAACATCAGGAAGAAGGAACACGAAAAGATTGAGACGTATCAGGGGTTGAAAGAACATCTGGAATATATGTGGAAGATCAAGGTTAATGTGGTCCCCGTGGTAGTAGGAGCACTTGGGGCAGTGACCCCCAAACTGGGAGAGTGGCTCCAGTAGATTCCTGGAACAACATCTGAAGCCTCAGTCCAGAAGAGCGCAGTCCTAGGAACAGCTAAGAATCCTCAGACTCCCAGTGGTCTGGAAGAGGACCTGAGCTTGAGGATGACACACAGACACCACCCTACAAAGGTGAAAGGGACAGAATTTCTCTCAACAACATCTGATTTTGTTTTGCTGGCTAGGACGCTGATGTTTCCTGTGGCATGACTGGTGACGATAAACACGAGCCAATAGTAGCAGGTGATGGTACAATGAGATTGATTACTGCAGATAGATTGATAGATAGGTAGGTAGGTTATTGAATCCAAAGGATAAAAACTAAGAAAAAGAAGAATTTTGTGGGATAGAATAGAATTTTAAAAAATATATTTACGTTAAATAGGAAGAAGACATACTCTAGTATGTACATTACAGATATACAGAAATATACAGACATAAGTTACTAATAAATATGAAGTATCACATATACAGGTCTTATTGTCCAAAATGTCTACACAGCTCTGTACGATATGTTTGAGCTGTTGTACAGAGCCATGGGTTGTGGCAGGAATTATTTCCTGTATCTGTCCCTTCGACAGCGGCGCCGTAACAGTCTGAATTACATAATTTTAATTACATAAATTTATTTAAAGCAAGCCATATGAAACAGGCTTATACACTGAGGCGAGCACAGCAGCACAGCGGCGGCCATAACACACACTCGTAGTCGTCCATGGATGTGAATTGAACTCTCTCAGGGAGTTCATCTTGAGAGAGCTTCTGGGCTACAGCTGGAGGTGTACGCTATGCTCTCACTCAATGGATTATGTGATAAAATATCTGAGGAGCAGATTCAAGGAATCAGCAGACCTACAGAAATCTTGCAAAGGACACAAAAATGAGATGGATACGCAAAAATACGTATGATTTAAGACCGCCACTCAAAATTCACACTACATGAATGATTTCACAGGGGTTTTTGTTGGTCCTTCTAACAGCAGACTGACCGATGAAGATGACATCAAGCAGCCTTAAGTTATCCTGGCTGAAGTACCTAAAGTACATTCATACATGAACATTACCCCATCCTGTTCAGAGAAATGGATGGGTTTGTCCAGGGCGTTTTCAGTCTTCTCCATTCTGATGCAGCTTAGCCAGTATCTTACTAATCTATTCTGGTGGAAAAGCCATGTCTAAGTATATAATTTATCAGGTCTTTATGCTTAAGCAGCTACAACCCGGCATCATCTGCTGGTGCTGTATTCTAGATTCTGGTCTATTTGTAGTTCTTTTTTCCACTCTGACCTCCTGCTGGACGCTTATCAACAGCTTCTGCTCATGACATGGTGCAACCCCAACAAGGAAAAGGTGATAGCCTGCATACTTGGGTCCATCTTACAGAGTTCACTTTACCTCAAGAAAGTATCACATCCCTGGGATGCACTTCAAACATGATGATTATGCATCCCAGAAGTAATAACAGAATATACGTTAAAGCCTTATGCAAGGATTGAGCTTCACCTATAATAAAATATATAAACTAAAAAAACTGTTAATTCTAATGATTTTATTAATGATGTCATAACCGTTTAAGTAAAATGAAAAAAAGAGTAAAATAATAATACATATTATTTTTATCAAAATGTTACAGCCTGGTGGTTATTCTTAAAAAAAATAAAAAACGCTTTCGAAATAAAATAAGATGTCATACAGTCTTTATTACTTTTGCTTTTCACTCAGTAGTTTTCTTTGCCTTTAAATGATACATTCTCCTGTGGACACTGCACCAAGCTGAAAGCGCCTTCTCCACACACAGATTTTTTTTAAGCTGCACCCTCATTATTTTGTCTTTGGTGCTGACATTTAGCCGTGCCTCACCCATGGAAACAATCACTTCCATTGCGGTGCAAATGTTCGGATTTTTGCTGGTTTTCGCTTGGCTTGTTCTGTGTCTTTATCCGTACTATCCACAGTAATATCTGTCTCTTTTTCTTCATTAACTTTTGATTGTTTTTTGGACCTGCTTTGAGGAGACCCTATGAGACCAATGCATTCAAAAGCATGAGCAAAGCATATGAGCTTCTTTTTGAAGTTCGTCAGCCATACACCATCACTTTCTTTAGATTAAAGCAATGCTTTGAAAATAACTAAAATTTATTTCAACAAAAATGATCATACATTTTGAATTACAATCAGAACATCCAAAAGTGAGGCCATGAAAATGAATAAAAGGAAATGGGATTTACATTTTCTGGAGCTACAAAGTCAGAACATTTGGATGTTTCCTTTGTTTCTTGTGTTGCCTTTAGAAGAAGAAGAAGAAATATGCTTTGTTTATGCCATTGGGACAATGGTTATTTTTTTTACTCATGGCTGGTATAGATGTCTGTCTGTAACACTAAAGTCACAAACAACTAGACATATGAAGGGTTAGCACGTCTGTCCTAAACCTTCATGAAGTTTGGATGCTTTTTATCAGCTGTTCAACAATCAAACAGCCCCCAGGAGTAACGTGGGCCTCAAAAGACATCAACATGCAGCTGCATGTTTTCTCTTCTCAGTTAAATATATGCAAAGCTTAAAATAATGATATCCTTGAGGGAACAGTCCACCTTACCTCCAAACGCTGGTCTCATCGTGAAGTCATGATCATCCACTTTGAGCAGATGCTCTGTCTTCATTTTGCGAGACTTGGTCACGTCTGGAGGCTTCTTTGTCAAGGAGCTGGAGGAAGACACATTTCACCGTCAGAGGGGAGTCGACTGAACAACAGCAGTTTGGTTTAGAAAAGACAAAAAGCTCAAACGCTGGAGAATACCGATTCAATCTGCTGTGACAGCTATGAACAATATCTACGTATCAACCAGGATTTTCCTCTTTCTGTATTTATTTGCTTTCACATATCCAGAGAACATCAAAAACATGGTAACAGCTAAAAGCTCACAGACAAATTAATCATCATTTTTATGGCTAATATATTCAAGCAAACATTGGCTGATCTCTGTGCCTGACGTGCCACTCCTCAGAACAAAGAGGCTGGCTGTGATAATTATCAGTGGTGGAATCATGATGGAACAGGACAGATCTTTTTAGAGACACATACTAATATTTTCTTGAAAACCCAGCACAGAACAAGCAACTGTTGCTATTCGTGTGTGTTTGTGTGTGTGTGTGTGTGTGTGTGTGTGTGTGTGTGTGTGTGTGTGTGTGTGTGTGTGTGTGTGTGTTTGTGTGTGTGTGTGTGTGTGTGTGTGTGTGTGTGTGTGTGTGTGTGTGTGTGTGTGTGTGTATGTGTATGTCATTTCATTCATAGCCAGAGCAGGGATCAAGAGGGGAACTGCTTTTCTCTGCAAATTAGTTGGAAAAAGATGAGTGAGCACTAATTAAATCAGTCGGTATGCGGGATCGGAGAAAATTTAGATGCTCAGTCCCAAAATTTGACATAAGACATTTTTTACGTGTCTAAACGTAACCAGGGTGGACCCGAATCCACCTCTTTTTCTAACAACTGAAGCAATGACTTTCTGACATTACCCCATTGTGTCTGAAGAGAAGACTGCGGTCAGGAATGAATGAGCAGTTTGTACTGCTAACTGCACTTCATTATATGATGATGATGATGATGAATTAATCTTTTACATCTGATTCTTAAGAACTGCTACATTACCAATATTATTGGCAACATTTCAAAATTTATCGTTGCTTCTCTACAAAACCTCCTCTTCCTCAGAAAGCCCTAGAAACCCACCTGTGACCACACCTTATTCATCTTTAAAGCTAAGGTGAAGACATTTGGTCCCTGGTTCTAGTTAGAACAAACAGAAGAATGAATGAAATCATCTACATCTCATTTGACAGTCAGTTCAAAGCCTCCTAAAGCATCAGCAGAAGGTTCTGTGTGGACATCATGAAGGTCTCCAGACTCTGGTGTGTCTTCTGTCTGTCTTCAACTTACGTGCCGTGTTTCTGGGTGTCCACGGTGCCCGTCCATCTCCGCACCCGGTTACCGTGCTTACGACATTCACCGGTAACGACCAGGCATAGGAGGAAAATCAGAGGCTTGGTCATAGAAGGCATCGCGACGACGCAAATCCACAGGTGTGTCCCTTGAAAGCCTCCGTAAACGGTTTCATTCCAGCAGGACTCAGGCGGCGGCGCATGGTGTCAGCGGAGGACGGTCCTTAGTCCATCATCACGGTCCTCACAGGGGCGAGACGAGCGTGTGTGTGCGATACACACTGTCTGCACTCATCCTCACCGGGGAGGGAGGGGGAGAGATGGGAGAGGGGGGGCAGACAGACACTGAGAGAGAGGGGGGGGGGGAGACGGGAAGAGAGAAAGAGAGAGAGAAAAGGAGGGTGAGGAGAGACAAGAGAGAGATGGGGGGAGGCAGACAGAGGCTGGGGGGGGGGGGAGCGTAGACAGAGAGGGAGGGAGAGGCTGAACATCTGTAGCATGCATCCACCCCTCCAAAAAGCCAGCCAGCCACCCACACACACTCACACACTCACACACACACACACACAGACACACACACACACACACACACACACACACACACACAGATTATTTGCAGTCTGGTATGACACGCCAGCAGAGACAGATTATTGGTCCCTGTTGTAAATACAAACCTCCTCACAGGAATACGTTTTCCTCAGAAACCACCGTTTCTACGTACAGTACCAGGTCCTGTCCAACATTCACCAGTTCAAACCTGGTACTGGAGCCAGTTCACACATGCTATTTTTAATAGCTGTGGCTGGTTTGATTCCCAGTTTCTCTCCATAGCATGTTGAAGCATCCAGTTATAGAAGACATCATCATCATCTGCAAAAATGTGTCAGCGACGTCAGCATTTACTTCACACTGAATACCTTGGGAATAATGAAATGAATCAACCTCGTCTGAGCAGTATATATATACAGTATATATATATATATACAGTAGATATATATATATATATATATATATATATATATATATATATATATAACATCACCATCATCTGCCACAAGTCTTTTTTTTAACTTTCACACACTAAAATTATGCTGACACAGTATTATCGCTGCCGTCATGTACAAGAAAAGAAAATACAGTACCAGATGAAGTCCCCCCTCCCTGCCACACACCTCCTTATTTTTTGACAACTGAGACAATGACTGGGAGGCAGTCTAAAATTTGGAAAAAGATCCAACGTGTAGCGTAACGTGTGAGGGAGACTCACACCAGTGATGCTGATCATTGTCCAATCACCAAGACCGAGCTGATCGTCAGGTCCTCTAAGTCAATTATGGCTGAGACAATTTCTGACATCATGATTTGTATCCCCAAAAACCCCCTCACTGTGTTTGAAGACTGTGTTAGGGAATGAATGAGTACTTTGTGCTGATATAAATGTACTTCATTGTATGAAGATGATGATTAATTAATCTAAATATGCATCACAATTCCTTCATGTTTGTTTTGTGGACACTTTACAAGAAATTAATTTACAGAGGAGTTATATGTAAGAATTGCTCTTCAATGCAAATTGAAATTAATGTCAAAAAGTTTGTTCATCGAGTAAAAGGGCCTGAAAAGCGCCTGAAAAGTTTCACTGGGCAATTCAAGATAGAAGTGGGCAGAAATGAACCAATCTGACGGGAGGAAAAGGTTGAAAAAGAATCATTTTTGACCAAAAGCAAAGACATACCTAATGTACTCATGTTTGCATTGGTGATATTTATTAAAGCTAATATTTGATGGAACAATCTGTGAAAATTGCAACAGCTTGTCCAATTGTTTGTTTGCTAGAAGAAGAAGCTTTATTGATAATTATACAATAGCGCAATGACATTTCAAGGTTGTTGTGGAGAGTTGGTCCAATATGGGCCAATGTAAGCTAATGTTCCTAAGATGCATGCTTTTTCCTGGTAATGGGTGGAAACCGAAATAAGTAGAGAAAACCCATTCAGACACGTAGAGACTGGGCAAACTCTACACAGAAAGGAACGTAGGGGTTTGAACCAATGACCTTCTTGCTGTGAGGCAACTGTGTAAGCCACCATGCCAACGCACCACCATACGCAACACAAATGCTAATGATCAGTATCTAGTAGAACATCTGGGTTTTCCGTGGTGTCCTGACAGATGCTTTAATATACATTAATGTACTTGCAGCTGTCAGATGCTGATGCCTCAGATTCACACAATTCTGTCCTTATGTGCACAAAGTCTTTCAACAAATCAGGCAAATATTGAAATGAACAGAAAAAAGATTAAGACTGAAATTGTAATTAAAATAATTGTTGTCACTGCGTCAATTTTTAGCAGCAAGTTGGGGTGAAGTACCTCAAGGATACATTGGAACATATTGTAGACATGCCTGACAATGTTGGGACACCCAGATCTGGACCATGGTATCACTGAGCTCCTGGACAATCTGAGGAGTGTCTTGGAAATTTCTGTAATGAAGGTAATCACAAGGAACGGTCTTTGAAGATTTGTCAGAAGTGGGATCCCAGAACGACCGTCGGACCAACGTCCGAGCAGTGACTGATCATCCAGAACCGCCAAAAGTGTTCTGCCTCTTACCCAAATCTCTGGACGGGAAGACCGACCACGTCCTGTTCCAATCGTCATCTCGGGATTCCCCTATTGGACAAAAGACCCCAATCTACATCAGACGGTAAGATCTTTGAAGCAACTATATCTCAAGTGCTGTCTTTGTGAGTGTATGGGACACTAGAGAAAAAAGGAAACGCGTTTAGGTGTCTGAGACACCCAAGGACAGGTCCGGCAAGCCTGTCAGACGTCTAGAGGTGTCGTGGACCAGGAGGAACCCAGGTCCCACTTGACCAACATAGGTTCTGACAATGGGTGCGAGAATTTCATCCCGTGTCAAAAAGCTGACAAAAAATCAGAAACTCCTCACATGCCCAACAAAGACAATAACCAACTCCTCATGAAAATGAACCTAACTCTTCTGGATCCTATGCTGAACTCCTGCAGGATCACACTGTGTGCTATAGCTGTGGAGCTCAATTACCTGTATCATGGTGGAAGCAATCAAGCATCAGGTCAGCGCTTGACATCATCTACTGTATGCCAAAAGGTTAAGAAGAAAAGCCAGCATTGTCTTCTGGGACACTAATCACCCCAGCCACTCCTTGTTTCAACCACAACCATCTGGTGAACAGCTCAGAAGATTAACATCCAGTACCAACGCTAATACGCAGTGTTATTTTTTCATATGTAATTCACATACAACGTCAACTTGAATAGAAAAACAATAGCCTATGTTGATGCATACAGTTATAAAATATTGATTATATACCCTTTGTGATATTTATGTCACAAACAGTGTCTGAATAAATTGATTAATCTGCCACAAAGCCAGAGCAAGATGATCTGAAAATGCTTATTCTGATATAGGGAAGAAATGCACAGGTCCTAACCGCTATAGGCTTCTTAGTATCCACAAGAACAGTATGGTCTTGTGTTTTGTCTATGTCTACTTCCAACCTAGTTGTTTAAACATGCCAGCAGTTTATTCCACTCAGTGGTCTGTGGTCTGTTCAGTTTTACCTTCCATACAAGCCTAGAGATAGGTCCTAGCTTTCTGTAATGTCTACAGTGCTGCACAAATGATGAGCGTGATGAATTGGAGAATTAGTGTTCAGTCCACAAAGACTTGGCTTGGGGACGAGAAGCTGGCTGGTTTATGTCCAGCGTGGATCAGAGTAAGGAGTGTGTAGCTGGAGAGGTGTCAGTTCACCTTCTGAGCACCTCTGATGTGCCCTTGAGCAATGCGCTACAACCCAAAAACTGCTTCCTGGGTGACGTGTCATGGTTCTGTTCATTTTTTGTATACTTGGCAGGTATGATTTCGTGTTTGTCTCCTTTTCTCCTGGCAGGTCAGGTTGTGGCAGGGGGTGTGGCTGGTCTTCTCCTAAGAGGGTGCCAGATAATTCTGAACCCCTCCAACGGTCTGACCCTAGAATTGCCTCTGTATGTAATATTTGCTTGTAATTGCTTATAGTAAATTGATGTTGAGACTTTTTGAAAATATGATTACAGCTACATTCAAAACTAAATCAAATTTTATTTATATAGTACTAAATCATAACAGAAATCATCTCATGGCACTTTACATACAGAGCTAGTCTAAACCAGTCTCTCAAGCCTATTCGCACTTCCTTTCACTTCCTTTATCAAGCAGAATTCTGGAGCAGACCCCTGCTCCTGTAAGATGGTTGTCTGCCTTGACCAGCTGGGGTTACAGAGAAAGAGAGATTTTTATTTTTTTTAAATTTTTTTTAAAAAACCTTCATTAGTCAGTTTTTCCATCAGTCTTCTTCATGAGAGAGAGAGAGAGAGAGAGAGAGAGAGAAATTTGACTTTCAAAATCACGTTTATTCATAAAAGCCACATCACAATATAATCGTATTGACACAAAACCCAAAAGAGAATCACACAAAGAGGAATTCTCATCTGAAAAATAAACAGCGGTAGGAATTTCAACAGTACTGTGTCTTCCTGAACAAAGAAAACATCTAAACTTTTAACATTTATCAAACTAAAAACAGAGGCTATTGTCTCTGTGTCCCCTGTTCCATTCATATTAAAAGTACTTTAAAACACAGGTTTTAAAAAAGCAGACAAAATTCAAAACCAACTAATTGTTTTCCACAATCATACCTTTTACTTTTGTCATTAGTTTCTTCAATCTAAAAACCTCTTTGCTCATAAAACCTGGCTGGTCACTTCCTTCTGGATGTTTTAAATAAAAACGAACGCTATCCAGAAACATGTTGAGGTCAGGAAAGAAATGTTCTACTTCTGCCCTCGAACCTTTTGTGTCTTTCAGGAATTTTTATAATATTTTGTGAATCATATTTTTCTGTTATTACTCCTTTCAGACTGTTGTCATTTTCGTTCTCAGAGCTACTTGTATCAGTAGGTGTCTCGAGTGTTTCTTTAGCAATTTTCTTCACTTTATTCATTCTTGTGTCAATGTTTTTTTCTTTAAGGAGCTATCTTAATAATTCCTCGTCTATGACAATATGATTCTCTTCCTCCCTCTACCACTTAGACTCTACCATCCTTGAGGTTGTTTCTCTGTCCCCCTCAGCCTCCACCAAATCACTCTGTCCATCCTTTGTGCTGTTATCCGGTCCTGCGTGTTATTCTGTGGCTCCGGGTTGGTGGTCGGCGACTGTTTAACCTTTGTGCTGTCACCTGTGACCTCTGGGTTGATGGCTGGCGATTCAGCGGAGGATGGAGTTGGAACCTGACGAGGCTGCGACTGTGAATTCAGGACAGCAGCACTGGAAGCCACCACAGAGACTGTGGCCACTGGCTATTTAACCTTTGCACTGTCACCTGTATCCTGCATGTTATTCCGCGGTTCCGGGTCGGCAGTCGGCAGCCACACTCTCGTCCATTCCTCTCACAAACTCCCAAAACGTAACCATGGCTCAATTATGGTACACAAAAGCTAAACAAAAAGCAATAGTGTGAATAGATGCGCAAAGACACTACACACTCCTTCCTCTTCTCAGATCAAAGAGGGAGAGAGAGAGAGAACAGAGAGAGGAGACTGGGAAGGAGAGTAGAGGGGGAAATAGAGGTAGACACATGGATGCATAATGTGACTGTTAGTACACATAACAGAGAACTCCACCTTCTAGTTATCTGTATCATAAACACTATCACATCTGCATGAATGAATGCACGATGATGACAGGAAGGAAGGAAGCAGGACCCCAATCGATGGATAGATGAGTGGTGATACATGACATTACCATTAAATCAACATTATGTTTTGATCTTGTGCGAGTTTCTTGTGACAAAACTGACCTGTGCGATTCAATCTTATTAAAGTCGACCAAACGGCAACACAACGTCTGCATGTTCTACACGCTGCAGTGAGAGAGCAAAGAGTAGTACAGAATTCTCTTGTTACTCGCGGTTAATGTGTTCCAGGACCACCCTGCAAAAGGTGAAAATCCGCGATATAGCGACCAAATATTTATTTTGTGATGTACGTATGAACCCTCCCCATACTCACTTTAAACCACCTGTCAGCCAATAGCACGCGCATACGGTCTCACATGACTACAGCTCATGGGAGACAATTGCTCCTCGACCCTCGCTCTCTCCCTTGTCCTCAATGAGATGAAACTTACATCTCATCAAGGACAATATGTAATTTATATATAATGTTAAAAATCCGCAATGTAGTGAATCCGCGCATCTTGCAGCATGAATAAACAAGGGATTACTGTATTACTGTATTACTGTATTACTGTATTACGTATCACCATGCCTTCGAAAATGATGCAACAGTCGGAGAAAAACCAAGTGACAATGAGTGCTTTCTTGAATAAAAAACAATCAAAAGTTACTGAAGGAAAAGAGACCGATATTACTGAGGATATTGCGGATAAAGATGAAGAAGAACCCAAGCGAAAACCAGCAAAAATACAAACATCTTTACCGCAATGGATGCGATTGTTTCCATGGGTGAGGCACGGCAAAATGTCAGCTTACAAAAACTCTGTGTGAAGAAGGTTTTTCAGATTGGTGCAGCGTCCACAGGAGAATGTATGAATTACTGTAAAAGCAAAGAAAACTATTGAGTGAAAATGCAAAAGTGAAAAAAAAAGTATTACATCTTTCTTTATTTCTAAATTTTTTTTTATAATGACTACCAGACTTTAACATTTTGATAAAAATAATATACAATTTGAATCTTTTTTTTTTTTTTTAATTTTAACAGTTATGTTATTAATAAAATAATTAAAATTAAGTTTGTTTAGTTTTTATATTGTACTATTGGGAAAACTCAATCCTTGTGTACAGTTTCTACTGTATATCCTGTTATTACTTTTTGGATGCATAAACGTCGTGTTGGGATGCACAAATTTTTGTTGAAGCGCATCCCAGGGATGCACTACTTTCCGGAGGTAAAATGAACTCTGTATATATATATGCATGCTACTAATAACCTGTGTGACAGAGTAGTTTATTAAATTCCCTACAGGGTAATGATACCAGTAATGTACTGGGATCATCACAGTACATTAAAAAAAAGTTTCAGATGTAAAATCTTATACTTTTACATCTGAAACTTTAATACTTCTGATTCTTCAACAGCATGACAAAGCATGACACAATTTTGTTACCAGAAATATTGCTAGAGCAATGTTAAGGAAATCAAAAGAAAATATGCCCAGTTAATTCATGCTAAAATACGTTTGTGAGAAGAGCCAGACTGAAGAAATACTAGTAATACTATTGGTGATCAGTTTCAGTTGACGATCAAGGTTCTGAACAGTGGGGAGACCCTAACACGTCTCTGTGAGGAACAGAACACGTGTGGGTCACTGAAATGCTTGGAGGGCAGGGCTCAGGATGAGCTCAGGCTGGAAAATCCCAGATGGAGAGCACTCAGGCAGCACAGGCTGGATTATAACTTTGAACATCAAATTGTTTTATGTAACACATTGTAGTGCAGACTAGAGCCACGAGGAGCTGTTACACAACCCACCACTGACCCAAAACGGAAGAGACTGGGCCTTGTGTGAGCAAAATACTATATTAATGTGATATTTTGCTATTGTTTGTATAATCATATATTAATCAAAGTGTTAATCTTCATGGCTGGTTGGGATAATTTATGACACACTCTAAATTCTTTACCACATTTAAGTTATACACGAAAATGTACCTGTCATCAATGATTTGCTATTAGATAAATTGTAATTAACCAATTGTGTTCTTGGGTTGAGGACTGTATGTTGGTGTTATCACAGTTGTGTTTGTCTGATTGGATACAAAAACATGGCTTTCCGAGAACGGGAAGTTTGAGTGATGTTGAATTAGAAGAAGGAAGGAGTCAGTTAATGGAAAAAAAAAAAAAAAATTAAATGAAAGAGTGTAAAGGAAATGTAGACCTGTGAATTACAGGAAAAATGTCTGAAATGTCTGAGCCATCAGAGAAGAACATGATAGATAAAAAAGAACAGAGTAAAGATAGGAGGGATGATATAGTTTCAGACAAGGTGGTTTGTCAAAATTCTACCAACTTTGTTTTTCCTCTCACAGTTGTATTTGAGTTTGGCACTTCCAGGTCCTTCTGGACTAGCAAGGGGAGATGATGCGTGCCGTCTCCATGCCACCACTGGAGACTCCTCTGCTCTATGACTGACTCTTCTCCAGACTAGACAGCCAGAAGTGTTGTGTAGCATTTTCTCAACTATGTTATCACCGTCGACCCACTCAAGCCAGACCAAAGGCAACGGAGGTCCGTTTCACGAAGCAGGATTAACAAACCCAGAGTAAATGTGAATTTCCCAGTTTGCGGTCAAAAAAGTATATCTATCTATAAAACCTGTGGGTTTTAACTGAGGGTTTGCGATTTCACAAAGGTTGCTCAGGGTTAGCTTAATCCACCCAGAATAAGTTCACTTGGAGCTCAGCAGGTGTGGCACAGCTCTTAAAATCCATCATCAATGGAGCCCCGATTCAAGTCACCATGACGACAGACAAGAAGTGCTCCGCATATTTTACGATGGTACATACATTAATGCATGCATATGCTGACTTTGAGCACATTTTCCAAAGAAAGAGCAACAGCACTGCGGCTGCAAGGAAGAGGGAGATTATATGGGAGGAAATTGCTGCTCAAGTCAATAGTAGTCCATTGCAATCATGAAAAAATTATCGAGAAAAACTGCTTAAATGGTAGGCTATTCATTTATTTCATTGAGCTGCAATCCAATGGGGGAGAAGCACACATGACAACAGCTGAGAATTAAGTATAAAAGCATTGTTCACACAGATATAGACTTCTGCATCATCTATATCATTTTCATTATATTTGACATTGAACAGTAAATATTAAGTGGCCGTTTGATGCAGTTGTTTTATCTCCAACATAATGCTCTTTTTCACACACATAAACGTGTTCTCACCAAGTTCTGTTAAATATTGAAACGTAATTAAACATTTTCATCTTAATTTAAATAAAAGAACAAAATCGGCAAATTCACATTACAAAAACAGTTCACAAGAATATTCACATCCATGGCTATGCTCATATTTTATTTTACAAGAAGGGAAATCAAGAGTTGACATCTCGTCATTTTGAATGGTTTCCTTGATAATAGTCAAAGTTGCTTTAGTTCTTCCATCAATATTTGTGGCATTGTACTGCTTATAACAGCTTTTAGGCATTACAAGTTTTATTTTCTGTCTGTTGTAGTCACGTGATACACACAGGAGTTACTAACTGATGAACAAGAAAAAGAAATTAGGGGCAACAGGAGTCCACTAAGTCTTGGGCTGGGGATCGGAGGGTGGACAGTTAAAGACCCGTGTCAGGAAAAAAATTTCAGAGTGTGAACTGGCAGTGGGGAGGTGGCCGGGAGTCCAGCAATGCACCAATCACAGCGGAGCAGCCGTGTTCCAAAGCTGTTTGAATCAATCCACTGGACTCTCATCCAAGAGACTTCTTCAGTTCTGAACTGGATTTCAGTTCTCCTCCGAGAGCTGCCACATTATCGTGGTGGGAGAGTTTGAGTGTCCAAATGACCCCAGGGGCTATGTTGTCAGGGGCTTTATGCTCCTGCTAGAGCAAACAGGTCCTGGGTGACGGGCCAGACAAAGAGCAGTATAAAAACCCCTATGGTGGCTAAAGAAATCAAGGATCGTGACGTCGCCCGGTATGACGCAACTGGGGCCCCACCCTGGACCCAGGCCTGGGGTTGGTGCTCATATGCGAGCGCCTGGAGGTCGTATGCGAGCGCCTGGTGGCCACATAGACACGGGGAGAACATACCAACTGTGCACAGAAAAACTTGAACCCAGAACTTCCTCACTGTGAGGTGACGGTGTGACCCACTATGACACATGTTGAGTACTTACTAACAGTATCTCTAATGACTACTGAAGACTCAATGAACTTAAGGTTTACATCGAAATTACTTTCTTTTTATAAAGGTATCAATGACTCGGCCAATACTCTTGTAGCCTATAAAAGCATATAATGTAAATGTATTCAGTAAGTGCTGCAAGCAGACAGCTGGTTCAGAGGGATGGAGGAAGATACAGGCAGAAGGAGGCTTGTGATGGAGGTGTTCAAATTTAAGGCTTTCCTGTGATTGAGGGGAGTGTTTCTTGGCGTTGTCAGGGTGCGACTCAGGTAGACAGGATCTCAACAGTCCTCACTGCGGGATGCTGCTAGTTGAAGTTACTTTACTCCACCTCCTCCGACTGAGAAGCTTACGATTCAGCTGAACTTTGACACGAACATCAAAAACCTCCTGGATGGCATTCCGTAAGCAGTGAAAGTTGTAGTCAATCAGGCCTGTGAGACAATCAGATAACACACCCATGAGTTGGTCAGAGAGAAAAAATGTGACATAAGAGATAATAATATGGCCTAGTCATGGTTTGTCTGTCTTTATCATACTATACACCGACTGAATAAAGCCTTATTAAGCATTTAGTTCAAAATGGTGCATTTATAAATGTATTTTCGGTATCAGTAACCAGGCCTTTGAACCAGAAATTTTTTTTTTGCCAGTTGGTTCGTTCCGAACAGAAACATCAGTATAATGTTTCCGGTTTTATGTTCCACCCATGAATTGACGTTCCTGAACCAGTTAGTACAAAAAATATACTTACCGAAATGGTTAATAACGCTCCTTGTACATATAAATAGGTAGCTTTAGGATTTTCAAATTGGTAATTAAGGTGGTGGTGAAGAGTTTGACGTCAGGTCACATACTGTAATTTACCTTAACACCTGCACTTACAAGACATAATATAGAACACTCATTCATCCCACGCACCAGATAAAACATTGAAAGTCACTGGTCATAAGATTAGCATTTCTATAAATTGTTTGACCGTACTTGTTGCTTTATTTCATTACTCTATCTTTTATTCGTAATTAATTAAAAGTGCCCTGTGCCCTTTTTTCAGAAATAGCAGATCAATTGGTCAGAAAATTTGCTTGTTTAACTGAGACTGATCAACCAATTATTTTGAAAATTCATTTTTCACTCCTAACAGTGTGCAACGCTCCAAAAGCAAGTTTATTATATATTTTGTATATAGCTTATTATATACAATACTTATTCTACTTATTTCCCCAAAACATTTTCTGTTGAGCATCCTTCTGACTCCTTTTATTTGTTCGGAGTTTCAGTTGTGCATAAATAAATACAAATCAAACTAAAAGTATGTTTGAAAACTGTTCATAAAAATAGCCTGTAATTTTAATTATAATTAATTATAATTATAACTTGATTATAATTATAACTTGATTGCTCCTCTTCTTTAATGAATGGATTATGGGTAAAAGGAGCAATTGCTGACACTTGACTGCTTTGTCATGTACGTGACAATTTACTGCACGTGGACTGACCTCTCCTCATAAAGCTGTCCTTCGGGAGGAAGCAGACAATGGCAAGAAACTTGGTGACCTCCTTCAGATACATGACTGTGGTGTTGTTCAGGTGGATGATGGCCATAGAGTCCTTATCATATGGTGAACTATCTTCGCTCCCTGTCAGACTGAAACAGATGAGAAAAACACACTCAGCTTTATGGACACATTCTCTTCCTATTTATTTAGGAAGGGAATCTAAACCAGATGTCATTAAACATGAAGTGAAATATTTCAAGCCTTTATTTCTTGACATTTTGATAATTATGGCTTACAAATAATGAAAACTCAAATTTCATTGCCCCAGAAAATTTGAATATTACATAAAAACAATAAAAAAAGGATATTTTATACAGAAATGTCAGACTTCTGAAACATATGTTCATTTCTATATACTGAATAGTTGGTTGGGCCTCATTTTGCATGAATTACTACATGAATGCAGCATGGCAGTAGGCTATCAGCCTGTGGTCCTGCTCAGGTGTAAAAGAAGACCAGGTTGCTTTGATAACCTTCCAGTCGTCTGTATTTTTGGTGTCTCTCATCGTCTTCTTGACAATATGCTGTAGATTGTCAATGGAGATCAGGTCAGGCGAGTTTGTTCACTCTTCACCAAGACTGTGTAACCTACTGACCCAAACTGAGACGCCAGTCACGCTTTACACTCAGCCATCAGCAACCAGAGTAGCCCGCTCAGCCGTAGACTGCTCCTACCCAAGTGCTTGACTAAGTGCTGAGATATAAAAAAATTATTTTGTTCCTCAGTTCATCAGATTAAACAACATTATTCATTTACATTTATTTAAATGTAAATATAATATACTTTATTAATCCCCATCGGGAAACTTTTTTTTCCAGGAAGTCAACTAAGTCAACTAAGACAGTTGTTAAAGTCAACTAAGACAGTTGTTAAAGAGTTACAGATTTCACAAAGGACAAGATAAGGCCACAAACTACACCACAAAAAACATACGATACACACTAGGGTATACTGTATATCATTCATTCATTCATTCATCTTCTTATCCGTTTCTTCCGCTTTTTAAAGGTCACGGGGGTTGCTGGAGCATATCCTAGTGAACATATGGCCGAGAGGTGGGGGACACTCTGGGAACAACACCAGTGCACCACCACTGAATAACAGGCAAAGGTATAGAAAGCTAATACAGACAGACCGCTAGAAAGACATAAGGTTAAAGACAGTTGTACTGTCAGTCAAGATTGATTCATAAGGTTTTTAAAAGTATTAAGAGGTGGAAGTAATTCTGGATTTAAGGTGGCTTGAAGTTTAGTTCAGACATTTGGTGCATATGATGAAAAAGCTATTTTGTCAAGTTCTGTCCTTATTGGTGGTGTGGTTATTAATAATTTTAAGGATGACCTAGTCCTGTCTTCTTCTGTAATGATTGCAGATGAAGATGATGCCATTTGCTGAGTCGGGAGAATTTCTTATCTTCTCTTTCTGCAGACTTTTTTATCACTGCATAAAAGGGAAACTGCTGAAAATTGCAGAACATTATGAGATCTATGGTGTTGATAAACTGCTCAAATACAGAGTTAAGGATATTTTAAAATTCAGTCTAATTGAAACCAAAAAATTGGTTTTCTAATTTCATTGACAGTTATCTCCCAGGCTGTCTACTTTCTTAATAAGTTAAGGGCAACATAACTGTTTTGAGTTGATAATGGTAGGATAGGAGCAATCTGCTGAATTATTGAGAAGATCCAACTGGTATATAAATGGATTTCCTTGTTGTTAATCCTGAACTATTCTCAGACAAAGAGGAGTAACATTCTTGAGGGTTACTTGAGTGGACAGTTACGGTTGTGTTTACTAGAGGAACGTAAAATTCGCCCTATTTTGGTCAAATGTGACATCAGCAGTGCTGCTTGCGTCCTTGGCCACACACTCACCAATACAGCTGTGACAGGTAAATAGTCACTTTAGGGCCAAATGTGGCCTATTTAGGTCCAAACCCCCAGGTGTGGGGTCTCAGATGACTCAAACTTACGCAATTATCTTGACGTCAACAAGGGTCAGAGTAGTGTCACCTGGCCCAGAGGAGGCCTCGTAACTATGTGTGTCCCAACCAGTATCCTCAGAACCTGTTATTCCACACAGTACAAGAAGCTATTTAACAAAACATTTTGGAAACACATTTGAAATTTCAACAATTGAAAAAAAAAAATTAGTATGAAAAAGGTTACTGGTGATTGATTTAACAATACAACTGTGATTAATGTTTACATCCCGAGGTGTGTCTAGGGGTAAGGTAGCACTGTGTCACAATGTCGTCGCTCAGAGCTAGACGCTCAAGTTGCTCAGTTGTTGGTTGTAGAAATCAACATAAGTGTTTCCATTCTGTTCCAGCCAAAGAAGAACAAAACACACATTCTCATTTTTAATGACAACGTGTCGACTACGTTGCCTGTGAGTTCGTTTGTGTGTGCAAACCACCTCACTTCGGCTTGCTTCAGCAATCAGAGTCAGTGCAAACAAGGCTTTACCTCAACTCTGTCCTTCATAAAAGGATCTCAATCCCACTGACTCGCATTCTAGTGAGGAAACAGAACTGGAGGACTTTGTAGTAGGTTTATTCAAGTCCACAAGTGCTTTGTGAGAACCATGGTCTCTAAGTCTGAGCACTTCCACCAACTCCGAGAAGAGTTGGAGGAAGTGGCTGGGGAGAGCAGTGTTTGGATTTCCCTGTTCAAACCGCTGTACTCTTGACCTGGATCTAGACAAGAGGTTGATGATGAAGCGAGATGAGATGCACCAAATAACAATCAGTTATTGGTATCTTCTGATTAAGTATTTTGTGTGTTTTATGGGTTTAATGATGTCCAATACCTTGGTTTAGTTGGTGGTTTAGCATCCTTAAGGCTTACCCATAGATGCTGGAGATGTCAATAACCACATCAATCAGGTCACAACATAGCTCATAAGTCAGCATGTCCACTGGACTGCTGTCTGTGGCGATGCATATTTTACTGACCACATCAAACAGGAAGGCCTTGTCTGTACCTGAGTTCTGTAAACAGACACAAAAAAGTCAACAATGAACAGTCAGGTACATCATCTTTAAATTACCCCAGACACATTACTTTCAATGCACTCATATTCCTTAAATATATAACTTTACATAAAAGAGAAGAACCCGACACATTCTCCCTGAGGCAACAGTGGTACCCACTACACCACTATTCTGCTCAATTGTGTGTTCTGCTAATTTGTGTCAAATGCAGCTAAACTAAAATAACCAAAATAAAGTAGCAAAACTGATTTATGTTTGCTGTATTTAAAAAATATATAAGTGGGAATAACGTTAGTAGCATAACACTAACCCCTCAGGAGACAAAATTACATTATGCCTGCTGAGGTGCTTTTATTAAAACCAATAAAAAAACAGGATTAACAATGTTGGTTAATATTCCAAATATAACCACTCAGGTCAACTTTAGCAATGAAATGTGTCAAGATAAAGAACATTTTAAAGCACTTAAAACACTTAGTGCCTTGGTAATGCTTTCAAAAAATGTGAACAATAATCATGCAACTTTCCTTAATTACCCACAGTTGCAATCAAGACACTTTGTACCATTTCCAAAACAGGATACCACTGGATGATTTGGTATCTTATGCTTTTGGGTTTCTGTTTTTTGTTTTTTTCTGTTGTGAGTATTCCCCTTCATGGTGGTTTTGTGTTTATTTGTTACTTTATGCCTCATGGTGCCTTTCAGTTCATATATATTGTACTTTTCATGAAAGGTGATTTTCAGTTGAACTTTGTTATTAAACCATTCTTCAGTTCTACTCGGCCTCTGGGGCCTGGCTGTCCTTGTACAACCTGTGACAATATCACAGTAAAAGAAAGTAGGAAATACTTCAAGTTCTGGACCAGATTTTGAAAATACCCTGGCCCATGCTCCATCAATCCAGTAAATCCTGAAAAAAATTGTCAGGTAAGGCGTAATCCTAAACGCTGGACCTCTATTTGAATTAATGGTATCTGAAGAACATTGTACACATTAGTTACTATGGTTACAGTATTAATTTTCTATTCAGCATACTACAGTATATTCAATAATGACATTCAGAGCATGTCCTTGTATGTACCATTCAGGGACCGCAGTGAAACTTGGGTATTTGTTGAGTTCTACTGCCACCTACTGGCTGGATCGTGAATTACAAATAGTTGTGTATGTGCATTATACTGCAATTCTCCCATTCCAAATTAATTTATTTCAGAAGGATTACTCACAGATATGAAAATGCTGAGTAGGTTTTCTAGTGTAGGCAACTGTGGGATGAGCTTCTGGACCACTTTACTGAAGGCCTCAAATATGGAATGGTCATATATGCTGGTTAAATAGAAACTGTAGGAATCAAAGAAAATACAACAGTCTGATCATTTATGACATCCCAACCTCAGCCTTTGTCAATCAATACAAGTCAAATTGAATAGTAGATAGGACACAAGGGCACACAGGGAACACATTGATTTAAAAAGTCATAAATGATCTCATTAAGTGATATCTATTTGTACAAACTATTCTGCTACTATTTATTTATTTATTTTATATATTGTAATAATAATTTGGGGTGGAAGTTATATCTTACCTCAAGAATATTCTTTCCTGGCCTGCATCTGCAAGGCCATCATTGGCTTGTTTGTGGATGTCCCTCCGCTTCTCTATCTTATGCTCGTCTGATAGGCCATCGACTTTGTGAATGAACACCTCAAAGTTGATATGCGGGTTGACTTTATAGGCTCTGGTCACGGTGAGATGCAGTCGATTCAGAGCATCCACGTAGTCATCCTACAGTAAGGATGACAAAACACTCACACAAGGTGACATTCAGGTTTCTTTGGAGGTCACAACAGCCTGACAGGTTGACACTGACAACATGGAGAGCAAGATGCTTAAAAAGGAGCAATAGTAAAACAATCTTCATATTTTATCAAAGCTACAATATTTTATTGATCCATGACATCATCTCGTTTAAGTCAGATGTAAGCTGCAAACAGACTGATTGACTAAAGTTTTTAAAAAATTCAGTTGGTTATTCATTGTACTGGTCACACAGAACTTCTGCATCTGCTTGTTCAGATAGGCTTGCACTACTATTTTTCTTAGGATTACTATTCTTAGGGTTTTTTTGGATTTTATATTTTTTCTACTATTTAACTTAAATTTCTAACATCTCATACACTGTAATCAAAAGTAAAACCAGAGTAAGACTCCTTTTTTTTTTTCTCGTCACAAAACCAATGAATCTGATTCTGATTCTAATGTTCACACCCATTCCAAGATATTATACCGTATTATATTAAACTGTATTATTGTATTAACCTATTCACATATAAAAACATGTGATTAAGAGATACATTTTCAAAACAGATTTCTGAGCTACTTCCATCAGCTTTAGAAAAAAAAAAGTTTTGAATTTAAATCTAACACAATCTTGCTTACTAAGGTGAACAGCTCAAACCAATATTATTCTTAACCAAGGTTAAAAGCGCAATTACTAATGTTGTTTCTTACATAAATAAATACTTTCAACCTTACCTGTGAGTCAATTACAAAAATTAGTGCTCCAGTGCCTCGGAAGATCATTTCGTAGTCAAACGTAGGGTCAAAAAAGTCAATCTGGCCGGGGAAGTCCCAGATTTGGAAGCTGACGAATGAGCTGCTGGAGACATCCTCTCGACAGATCTTATTTGTGCTCTCCAGGAACAGGGTGTCACTAGGTGACATTTTATGGAAAACCACTTTTTGGATGGAGGACTTCCCGCTCCTCCGCAGGCCCATCAGTAGTATACGAGGTTTGACATCTCCCTTCAGAAGGTCACTGACGCCCAGCACTACAAAACATACAGAAGCAGTACTATGTGGGTAAACAGAGACACTTAACTGGCTTTATATTCAAAGTGAATGAGATGTCTGATCTCTCTGTTCACTGGTATCTGTCATTGTACTTTGATTATTATTATTACTATTATTATTATTATTATTATTATTATTATTATTATTATTATTATTATTATTATTATTATTATTATCGTTATTATTATCATTATTATTATTATTATTATTGGAGTTGTTGTAGGATCATATCCACCTTTAATAGGATTTGAATATCATATATATGGATACACTATTCACAGTGAAAAAAAGAAAAAATTGTTTTCATGATAATTTCCAGGTATCATCAATTTGAGCAATAAAGAGAATGTGTCGCTTATAAAACAATAATAACAAGCATAAATAATCAAATATGACCGCGCTGAAAATCTGAAATGATCACATTTAAAATATTTTTAATTAACCAAACAAGAGAATGATATTACAGTCCATTCTGTTTGAGACTAGCTGCGATATTTATAATTACATATTTGACCACTTCGTTATAGGTTGTACACAGCATTAGTCTCGATGTATTTACGTCCGATCTTAGTAAAAAAAAAGAAAAGAAAAAAAAAACATCTCCAAATAGGACACATGTGACAAACTCAAGGCCCAGGGGCCAAATGTGGCCCGCCACATCATTTTATGTGCCCGGGAGAGCATAAAAGGTCAGAGTGTCAAAAAATAAATAGGTCAAAAGTGTGCTTTGAGCAAAACTATATTTCCCACAAAGGAGTAATTAAGCCCATTTTAACTTTGACAAAAACGTTTTGAACAACATTAATGTCCTAACTTGTGTTTGATATTATTTGTCTTTATTCATTGGATAATTGATCCTTGACTGATAGAGTTTTGTGGGTTTAATAACCTGACAAATTAAAAGAATTTATGTTTTAACAGTGAAACAACTCTAATGTGCAACTGTAATATTTGTAATTTGAATAAGTAATAAATTCAGAGTTGTTTAACATTAAGGAGTCGTTACATTTATATTACATTACATTGAGTTACATTTAGTTACATTTAGCAACTATGTATATATAAGTTACGTCTGGCCCTTTGAGGACAGCCCTTATGCTGATGTGGCCCTCGGTGAAAATGAGTTTGACACCCCTGAAATGGGATTTCATGTTCCAGAGGAGTCTCCGACCCCTGGGGGTCAGGACGTATGAATGGAGGTGACCCGCTTCTCTCGCGAGATCCAGCAGCACCGCGTTTTGGTCAATACCTTTAACTTCTGCCACACGTCATAAAAAATGTGACATAAACCGTGTACTAATACTTGCTTTCACTTTCCATCTGCGCTACTGTCAGAATGCCGGAGCCTCGATCAGACCTGCTGTGCTCTACATGGGGTGGGGGGTCAGCTGACGCGAGGACGCCCCGGGCAGCGGCGGCTCCAGCTCGGTCTGGGACTGTCCTTACCTCCGTCCTCATAGTCCGCCTCGGTGTCTGAAAACGCCTCCAGATCGTCGTCGTAGTAATCCCGGTCCGCGCCGTTCTCCACCGGTAGCCGCTCGCTCGACATTCCCCCCTCTGTCGCCTTGTCTGCGGCTGGAACCTCTGAGTGTCGTCCAGGGTCAGCTGATATGTGAGAGCCATGCTGCCCCCCCCCAGCAGTGGTTTGACTGAGAGGGTCCCTGAGGTTCTGTGCTGTTAAAAAGTTGATGTCAAACAAACAAACAAACAAACATGCTACTATCCATCATCAGCTGTATGTAATTCCTCCTAAATTAATCTGACTTTAATTTTATTTAACAAAATTTCATATTTAATAAACAAACATCATCTACGTATATTGTATTTTCCAGATGATAAGTCAATTTTTTTTTCATGGTTTGGCTGGTCCTGCGATTTATATATTAAATTATGGTAATCCCTCGCATCGACATGCACAGCTTCACCACCTGGCCCTTTCAAGCGTTGGTGTTCTTGTGCCTGGTCTTGGGCACTGTTTGGGAACTTGTCAGCCCTATTTTACAGGATCCTAATTGTGCTCCAGTGGATGGTGAGAGTCAAAAAGCAGGTACTGGTCCGTGTGTGTTGGTTACACCCCAACATTCAGACTTCTGTCATCATTTATGCAGACCTCACAATCCAAAAAGGGCTAACTGTTGTCCTTTACATCCTCTCTGGTGAAGTTGATGTTGCTGTGAGTTGATGTGTTTGTGAAAGGTTACACCTCGTGGATTTTGATCTTGACCCATGTGTCGTCTACATACTACAACCAGTGGCTTGGTGTTGCTCCGCTGAATGATGTCAGGGCCCCGTGTTCCACTTCTTCCATGTACAGATTGGCCACAATAGGAGACACCGGCGAGCCCATGGCACATCCATGTTTCTGCCTATAGAAGCTCCCTCTGTACTGGAAATTGGTGGTGTTAAGAACAGAACAAACCTCAACCCTGTTCAGATCTGTCAACTTTTGGACCTCTCCTGAACACCACCTATTTCCTGTGCAGAGAGAGCTTCTATGTGGTTTAACCATGACCTGGATACATCTTGTGTAAAGGAATGGTGACTCCAGGAAAAGGGACATGGAACACCTGAACAGACTCATCGGTATGGTTGGTTCTGTGTTCAGTCAGAGCCTGGACTCAGTGGAGACAGTCTGGAGAGGAGAACCATGTCAAGGCTGAGAACCAGGGGAACACCAGCCACCTCCTGCACACCCCCTTCTCCCAGCAGAGGAGCTCCTTAGATTGCAGACTGCTGTTACTGAACTCCTCCACAGGAGAACCTCCTTCAACATTCAATCAATCAATCAACTTTTATTTATATAGTGCTTAATTAAATCTGAAGACATTTCATAGCGCTTTACAGATAGAAAGCCAACAATTGGCTTATTGTACCGTGACATCAGAAGGTACAATAAGACTCTCTTTCAGGAAGGGGGTTGGAGCATCAAGGTCAGCAAGATCATCGACCTACAGATGAATAAGGGAGGGGATGAACTTGAGATCCACTGGGGTGGCACCAGGGTGTTATGGGGATGATGTGCCTGCCCAACCATCTGGACCCCTAGCTTGCTATGCAATTCAGTATTCTGCTTATTTAGGAGTAGCATGTGTGTCTCAGATTGTTAATCCTGAAGGATTAACAATCTACATAGATAGATAGATAGATAGATAGATAGATAGATAGATAGATAGATAGATAGATAGATAGATAGATAGATAGATAGATAGATAGATAGATAGATAGATAGATAGATAGATAGATAGATAGATAGATAGATAGATAGATAGATAGATAGATAGACTGAACAAAAATATAAATGCAACACTTTCGTTTTTGCTCCTGTTTTTTATGAAATAAACTCAAACATGTAAAACATTTTCTACATATCCAAAATAACCATTTTTCTCATTGTCAGCTGCTGTTACAAGACAACCTCACTGCTGTTCTTGATTTCAACTGAGAACATCTGATTAAGAACTTCTTCAGCAGTACAGAGGAAATGTCAGTGTCCTGTTGCTAATCCACATATAATTAATCACCAAGAGACTCATCAAATGTGTGTTCATTTCTTTGTGCATGAGTGATGATCTGACACATTTGTAATTACAATATATTGGAAACAGGTCAGAAAGACAATGAAACCTTTTCACATGATGTGTAGATGGTGGAATAATGGTAGTTAAATGGAAACACTTACTATACACTCTGAATCTCTTTCCTAGCTCTCTCTCTCTCTCTCTCTCTCTCTCTCTCTCTCAGCTGTAATGCATTGGAACAGCTGGTATTTGCTGAACACATCACTCTGTGCTGCCAGCCTGCTGTCATTGGAGCAGCAACATCATCTTCTTAAACTGCAGACCAACTAAGCCTCTGAAAGCCCTTTTGTATTTTACATGGATGTTCCTTCTGATGGAAAAAGTACCAGCTGCTGTTTTAGGTCTGTGGAGAATCAGGTAAGTGTTGAGACAGAATTCACCATGTGAAATTGATGGAAAAAGCTACGTACAACATATTGTATTGTTCTGAGTTTGATACAACACATTTTAACAAAGCTACCACGTTTTGGTTAATAATGACTTCCTGGCATTCCTAGCTGGAACGGACTGACAGTGTTATCTATGTCTACACTTAGCTTTCAGTTTGTTCTTAGATGTTTTGACTCTTTTTTATTACAGAACAGAATAAACTTATTTGAACACAAGGCATGAGATATAACATAACGCTGATGACATGAGAACACAACATAATGGAAATTATGTTTTTTTATACGTTTAAAAATGGATGGACTTTAAATCATAATTTTAACATGTAAAAAATGAATCCATGATCAAGTTAATGTCTTAACAAGATTTTCCATTAAATATTCTATAATTTATATTATCAAGTAACCGACATGTTAACCCAAATTTGTTTATACCAAGTTAATTTTTTTATACAGACATAGAGCTCAGCACAACAACTGGTCTCACTAAATGTACTGATGTTTAAAAATACAATATTTATGGACAACATATTTAATATAATAATATATATGGACTAATTTTTCTCATAATACAGGTTGTGTTTTTCAGATTCTCAGCTAAGGGACTATGATTAGTTACATAAGATTGCACAAATATTAATAATATCAACAAAAAATTTCATTTTGAATTGTGATTTCAAGATATTAAAAATTTATAACTTATCATTATGCTTCTTAGAATGCTTAGTCTTCATACATTTTCATCATTGTGCAATTTAATGCACAGTAAGAGATAATTTCAACCTTGTGCTGTATGTAAATAGTGGGGGAAAAAAGAAGTAATTACTAACATCATCATCACATATTCTACATGATAAGATAACGATTTTTATGAAGTACAATATTTAGCTTTATAGACACTGACTCTTAGGTCAGTGATAGAGTTTATTTTGGAAACAGCAGTGGTTTCCAGTCATACTAAAACATTCAGATCATGAGAAAAAAACAACAACTATGGTTTCTACAGAGAACAGTTGAACAGTTATGGGTGTGTGTGGGATTAGTGTAGTGAAGAGATTACTGGAAGAAGCAACGAGGAGTCCGTGTGGTCTAGTGCTACATGTACATTGTTCAGGACTAATCACTGGCAAAGATTAAAGGTTGACCTTTAACATGGAATCAAATCTAAAATATTGTGACAATGACAGCAAATGGATTAGATTAGAGGAGTAGGACAGACACCAGCAGGCTGTTTGGTGACATACAGCACTACAATTGTCTTTACACAAAAAAAATATTGAGTTTCTATGGTGTGCATCTTATTTTAGAAATAAAACACAAGCCAGCTGTACACTTACTGCTCAGCACTTAGACACCCAAGGGACACCAAAGCTAAATGAAAACAGCAAATAAGAATGACTCCTGTGTGAACTTGATCACTTTGCAAACATCACTGCAAACTAGCACGAGATAAGATTTAAGCAATTTTACCTTGGGGATTTTTCAATGATTCTGATTATGTCCAAGTACAGTGACCACATCCTTTTAGTTTGAGTTATGAAGCATCACACTTGTTGCCTAGCAACAACTGAAGTTGAATGGAGGATGATTGATCATAGTTAAAGGGATTTCTCTGTGGATTTTAGTGCCTCTCAGTTTCCACAGTAGAGACTATGCAACTTCAACCTCAAAGTGTGTGTGTGTGTGTGTGCGGGCGTGCGCGCGCATGTGTGTGTGTGTGTGTGTGTTTACATGAGAAGTTGAAGTGACAAGTGTTTTTTTGTTCACAGTCAGCCTTGATGAATGAGTTGTTCCATGACCCGTCACCATCCTGCTTGGGTCCAGGTCTCCAGACGGCCCTGCACCGGGCTGCCATGGTGGGGAACTGTGATGTTATCACTAGTCTGATCCAGGGGGGGTGTGCTCTGGACCTGCTGGACAGAGTGAGTACTGTATGCGTTGCACGTGTCAGAACATATTTTGCATACTGAAAATAAATGTGCATTGTCAATAGAGGGATGGAGGGGTGACATTCATTTCCAATAATTATTCCAGGATGGCAACACTGCGCTGCACGAGTCATCATGGCATGGTTTCTGTCACTGTGTCAAACAGCTGATTCAGGCAGGAGCTGATGTCCACATCAGGAATAAGGTATGACAAAAATCACAAAAAAATAACAAAAATCACACAAAAAAAACACACACTGAGAGTCCATACTTCAACCCACATCGTTCCCAATAAAATTCAATAAATAAATGAAAACTTCAAGAAATGTTTATCAAAGGCTACAGAACTGTACCATCCAGAGATACATCCACATTCTGATAGATGAGATGCTTATCTGCCATGTGAGTCATGTGTCTTCTGGAACTTATTTCAGCTGGCTATGGTCAATGAGACGCCAGCTCCTCATGGGGCCAGACACTCACGCTCTCACTCACAGCTACGGATAATTTAGTGTGACATAAGATTCATGTTTTTGGAGGAGATAGGAAGCCGGACAACCCAGAGGGAGAACTTAAGTAATGACGGGGAGAACATACCAACTTCGTACAAACAGGAAGTGAACCCAGAATCTTCTTGCTGAGAGGCAACAGCACTACTCATTTGGTATTTTAAAAACTATTTTCAAGCACTCTTTTGTCTTAGTTTTTTTAATTTTGCACTCAGGACAGCTAAATCTACCCAGAAACTGCAAGTTTTAGCATTTTGAACCTGGATGATCTAAAATTTGATGGGTGGAACATAAAATATCCTCAAATTCTGGGATGACCCAAACAATAATAGAGGCTGTATTTTTTTTTTCCTATGGTGTAACCAGAAAACCATTGAAGTCTGAATTTGGACCACAACTGCTAATTGGTGACCCGTAATTCTAGATATAAGGTCTCATCTTTAAAAGACACACAAATCCATCTAATCTGTAATATGTGAGCTGAATTGGGGGCTCCACCCCATATGAAACACATGCTATAGCATAAGGCATGGTGCAGATGGCACAGTGGTTTTGATCAGTGGTCTTGGGTTCAATTCAAGGCTGGCAGCACGTCTAACCACCAGGCTGTCCCCCCATTTCTTGTCTTACATCTTCAGCTGTCTTCTCCTTTAAAAACTAAAAATATCTCAAAAAATTATTAGGCTACATTTTGAGGAAGAAAGTAATTAATATTCTCACAAAGAAAATTAGTATCTTTTTGTTTTGTTTTAAGGTTACTTGGGCCAACATAACGTTACACCAAGAACCACATTACATCAGGCTAACTGTGGAAAAGTCTAATATCTACTACCTTACCTTAACATTACTAATCACCTTTATATACTTTCGTATGTATCTGTGAAGAACAAACAAAGAAACATGAAGACAAACTCAGATGGTCTTCTACTGTCACATTCACCATCATCTGCAGTAACTCTGTTGATCCAGGCAGGAAACACAGCTCTCCACATGGCCTGTCAGAACGCACATGCTCAGACCGCTCGCCTCCTGCTGCTGGCTGGATCTAAACCATGGACCAAAAACCATGTGAGTCCTCCAGCATCCCACAATGTACTACTTAGAAAGAACAATTGATTGTTACCGGAGTTGCTCTAAAACTTCTGGATAAAGTACCATGACCCATTGATGAATACATGTCCCACTAAGACAGCTGTTTGTTTGCAGGTGGGTGATACGTGTCTACATGTGGCTGCTCGCTACGATAACGTGACGCTGGTGAAGATCCTGCTCAGTTTTCTGTGTCCTGTGACGGACAGAAACCAGGTTGAGGATGAAAACGCTCCTTACCTCCATAAACAGCAGTAAAAATTCTGCATCATTGACTCTAGACTCCAGACTCTACTACTGCTCTAGAGCCTTATATCGTCGGTGTCAGGCAGATGATGACTGGTTCCCGAGAGAGCTACAATCTCTGGTACCAAAGACCAGACCAGTTCGAAACATGCATGAATTGAGTTTTGTCACCTTATTCTGGAGAATTATTGACAATATGACAAATATTTTCTGCAGCTTGAAATGATCTCAATCAAACCCGCATCCATTTCTCCTGTTTTACGAAGAGGACACAATGACACATTACCCAAGACTTATGTTTCTTATGAAAAGAATTTTTCTTATTTACTTCTTGAAAATTGCTACAAAGTACAAAGTAAGTCAAGTAATTACATTAATGCAGTGGACAGAGAAGAGTGTCTGGAGTTATGAAGCAGAGAAATGCCTTTACTCAGGAGAGAATACACATAAGTCTCTGTTTGTCTGCAGGTTGGAGACACCGCTCTTCATGTGGCAGCTGCTCTAAACCACAAGAGGACAGTTCAGCTTCTACTGGAGGCAGGAGCTGATGGGACTGTAAAAAACAACGTGAGGTCCTGCTCTACCTACCCATAATAATCACCACGTTTACTATTCCTATCATTCAAAAGTTGATTTTCATCTTTTGAATGGTGAAGACTGGCTTCTAGAGGACTGCTTTCAGTACATTCACAGTAATATGAACTTGAGTGGAGTTGGACACATTTCCTGTGTAGCGGTCAAACTCTAACCCAACCGCCAAGACCACCAGATTGCAATACGACAACTTGCCCCAGAAACTGTTTTAGACCAACTCAAAACCTAAAATGTAATTTTAATCATCAGTCATTTTTAGCTTAGTCCACACACATTACAGACAGAAACACTGATCTGCTTCTCAGGATTCCCATATTCACTGTTTTTCACAGATATAACCTATGGTTTGGACTGATGAAACTTTCGTGTGGGGTTTGGTTCCTCTCGTGAGCACCAGTAGTTTGAGGGACCCCAGGAGTTCTTAAGTTTTCTCCCTTTTTATATCATATTTTTGTTCATTTAACTCAAGGAATTCAGAGTTATTAGAGACATACGACCATTGAACCATTCATTCAAATTTAATTCTGCACTCGTCTAAGTTCAATGGGATTTGAGCTCACATTGGCGTTGTAGTGCTATTTTATGACTATTGTGTTACATCTCTGTGTGTGAGGAGTTTCTATTTCTTTTTTTCCTACATTCTTTATTTCCAGGCAGGTAAAACAGCCCTGGACAAGGCCAGAGATTACAACCACAAACAGGTTTATCTTCTTCTGACCAGAGTTCCACAGGTTGGTATAGCTTTAGCACACTTTATTACCTCATTTTCTTACTACAGTAATCCCTGGTTTATTTGCGCTTCAGGATGCACGGCTTCACTACATTGCTGATTTTTAGTAGGTACTCACGTGATACCTTACTCCTGGAACCATTCCTAGGAGAAACACAACGGAGGGAAGGATGAAAACATTGGATTTCTAATAATACGAGACAACCCCTTTGTCATTTTAAACATCGTCCACAGGCAGTCAGTGGGACCCTGGAGGTTTGACTTGTTTTGACTGAATTGAATATTGTTTGATTTCTCAACAGACCAGAAGTCCTGTGAAGGAGGAAACTCCCAGCAGTGAACAAACTGAGAGCAGAGCTTCTGTCGGTAAAGTGGTCTCTGATTGGCAGTATAAACATAAGAATCAGTCGTACAATAAGACGCCAGCCGTTATCACCAACTCCCACAACCACAAGAGGAAGAAAAGAGTCAAAGCACAGGTAGATATTTAGTCCGTCTGTTCAGCTAGTCCACAGCAGATGTCTCACAGTAGAAACTGTTTCTGTTCACATGAGAGATGAGCTCTTAGTAGCGGTAGTTCTAACACTGAAGTCACATGTTCATCTGATAAATGTCTGACTATTATTACCTGTCAGTGTTTTAAATCAGATGCAGATTATTAAGTTTCTTCCAATCTCTGTATGAAACCCAATTCATATCACAACAGTTTGAACTGGCCTGTTTCAGCTTTAGTTTAGACAGATGATAATTGGCATCATCTGTCTAAACTATTGGCATCATCTGTGGTCGATGACTGGTTTTAAGGCGCATCGTGTATCCAGTCCATTCCTTATGTCTGAAATCGCCTTAGACCAAGCTCATTTTCATGGAGGGCCACATCAGCATAACGGCTGTCCTCAAAGGGCCAGATGTAACTAATAAATGTAACTAAACATAACTCAAAGTAATGTAATATAAATGTAACTAATCCTTAGTTACAAATGTAACTAATCCTTAGTTACATTTATATTGCTTATTCATGTTACAGACATTATAAACATGTTTGCTTGTTGCTTTGTTATAACATAAATTCTTTTAATTTGTCATTTTATGAAACCCACAGAACTCCATCAATCAAGATCAATCAATCAATCAAACTATCCAAGTGAATAAAGAAAAATAACATCAAACACAAGTTGGGACTTTAACTCAGTTTATGTGTCAAAGTTAAAATAGGCTTAAATGTGTTTTTGATTTTTGTTTTTTTTAAGACACTCCATTTACCATTTATGCTCTCGCGGGCCACATAAAATGATGTGGTGGGCCACATTTGACACATGTGCCATAGAATAAGGAATTATCTCTTCAATTTTCTACTTGTAGATGTCTGCTTTTATGGTATTCCATGTATGTAATGTTTAACATTGAACATACACACACAGACATACACACAGTACAAATATGTTCGCTAAAATGAATGTGAATGGGTTTGTTTTTCTTTGGTCTTTGTTGCAGCATTTATGATGTTTCTGTATAATCGAGCTTGTGAAACAGCTTGGCAGAATGATTAGAACGGTTAGAAGGGATTCATGTTAACTTCTGCTGTTGTCCTTATTCAGATGCAGGCTTTGAATGAAGATATTCTCTCAAAAGTCACAAATGACCTGATACGTGATGGTGGTGATCATAAATTCAGTCAGAATGGAACAACCTATCAGCTTCACACACTATATTGTAACAAGAATGGTGACATCCAACAGGTTAGAAATGAACATTTTGAGTTCATACTTAAACAGAAAAATAGCAACAGAATGTCTGAGCACAGCTTTGGTTTTAAATTATAGACCTGTTTTCATTGCTATGCAATATTGAGCACATGTTCTCAAAAGATGGTGCTCAATTTAGTCTTTTCTACTAAGTGTCACATTACCTTTCTCTTTAGGCAACAGCCAATGTGTGTTATTGTCAGCCTGCACTTGAGAAGCTGGAGGCCCGACTGAAGGTCACTCAGGAGGAGATGACGATGCAGCTCCTGAAAATCCAGGAGCAGGTCAACAGCAGGCTGGGCAAAATAGACCGCAGCATCAGACACCAGGTCAACCCTGAGTCTTTTGTCATCCACATTATGTTTTCAGTCCCAATATAACAACTATACCTTAATTCCTTGTTAATATACATTCAAACATAATTCCCCTTTTCCCCGACAATATTGCAGTCCACAACTTTTGTCTGTGAAGTCCTTTTCATGCAACCACTGCTGACTTCAGAACTTTGAGATGCCAATGAAAGGCCACCGCCTCAGGATTGTTCAGAAATGGGGAAAATTGATATTCAAAAAATATATGATTTTCAAAAAGTGTTGGCAACTAAAAACCCCACACACCTGGCCGAGAACACAAAAATGACGACAAAACTGATTATAGCCAGTATCAGAGATTATATCTCTCCTGTACCAGCCTCTCCTGTGAAAAAAATTTCAATTTTGAATTTACAAACTTTACCTTTGTTTCTCATCTCCAGCAGGCCATCATGAATCATGAACTAAAGAGGTACCGTGTGTCCCAGCTGAAAGACATCCCAGTCCACATCCCAGTTAAAGGCCAGTATTACAAACTGTTGCCCTCACCATCTGTTCAGCCATCTGTTAATCTGGATTTGGAGTCACAGCCCCTCCTGTCGGTGGTATCTGGAGACAGCAGCACCTCATTGGCAACCTACATCAACATCCTGCCCTCCAAATCCGTCCACAGCGTGGGGGGTCCAGAGCAGGATCAGCTGGGGGGCAGGATGTACTTTGAAATGAAGATGGACAGGTCATCAGGTATAGTGATTTATGAGTGTGTGTGTGTGTGTGTGTGTGTGTGTGTGTGTGTGTGTGTGTGTGTGTGTGTGTGTGTGTGTGTGTGTGTGTGTGTGTGTGTGCTTGTGTTGAAGTGGTCTAAGCTCACAGAGACCGGAACAAATTAAACATTTCATGAGCAGGAGCTCCAGCAGCCTTTTAGCTTCAATAACAGTAACTCTTTGACATTTTATTGACTAGTTACTCACAATTTATTGACCAGCAATTTTATACTATTATCCATCTTAGTTTGAACGGCTGCAGCGTGGTTTTAATTCTGTGAGAAAAAAATAGAACTTTATTTCCAGGGACACAGATGGTGGAAAAGCCATAATATAGTTCAATACAATGGCATAATGGCAGATTTACATGAACATTAGTTTAAATATGCATAAAAATGTTGATATAAATTAAATCAATTTAAGAGACGTACACCCTTAGGTATCTTCCAAAGAATGTGTGAAATTTCACTGAATTCTGTCCAGTCAGAATAAATAAGGTCACAAATAACTTATTTGTAAAACAGTCCTTTCATTCTGTGTCAACTCCCTTTCTATTAGATGACTATGAAAACACAGCCTTGTTTCCTGTTGCTGAGAACAACTCCAGCCTCCATCTGGGCTCTGTTGGAGCCTGTGGAAATGAAATGAAGCACAATTCTGCAGTAGCAGTGTTGCCCCCATGTAGGGAAGGTCTCTTCAGCAGACAGTCCAGCATCAGCGACCATGGAGCTAGAGTCCATCACAACGAACACAGCTATGACATGAAAGCCAGAGGACAGGTGATTGCACACAGACTTGCTGAGATACACACTGACAGCGACAGGAAGTTGGACTTCTTCAATGATCAGGCAACTAAGAGCACATTCAACCAGGAGAGGAACAATCTTCACGCACAGGAAGTGAGTCTGCTCATGGGTGGAATTAGATCACTCATCATTAAAGATCACAGTGTATTCAAAGGCAATTTCAAACGTCAGTTATGTTTTTGTCCTTTTTTCAGGTAACGCAGCTTTTCTTTGAGACCGTGTCAGCACAGCTGGAACTTTGGTACGAGAGAAAGATTGTGGAGGTGGAGCAACAGACAGAACTCAGAGCCCAGCAGGACAGGAAGGAGCTGCTTCTTCGAATTAGTATGCTGGAGGAAGAGCTTCAGGGATTGAAGACCAATAAGAAGGAAGAGAGCTGATACATCCAAGTCATGACACTCATATTCACACCTACATATTCACCCAGTTTAGAGTCACCAGTGTTATTGACCAGTGTTCTGCGTGTTTCTGGAGGAAGGAAGCTGGAGAATACTGGGGGAACCCACACAGACTGGTCCGCAAGTGGATCTGAGTCCAGGACTATCTCTGAAGAAACTGCACCATCCACTGCACTGCCATGCTGAAAAGATGTTCTGTTTGATGAAGGACTTATTTTTCCCTCAATTTCATTTGTGGAACTACATTTTCATTTTCCATTTAGCTGATGATGATGGTGAGGAGCTCTTCCGAAAGACTCAACATTATCTGAAGACTTTCATGTCTAAATCCTATGCAGCCCACATATTTAACCTATATTACTGAATTTAGACAGCTCTCTTTAGGACTTAAGGAACTCAACCACTGCCACAAGGTTAGATATTTCGAACTCCCCACCCACTTCCTAGATCATTAAAGTCAGTCTGTCTGCCTGTCTGTCTATCTGTCTGTCTGTCTGTCTGTCTGTCTATCTGTCTGCCGTTCACCACTAAAGAACTTTCCTGGAGGAAAGGTGAAACATTTTCAAGATTTACCTATGAACCCAGTTGACTTTATTCAACACAGAGATTTACTCACCATTGTACTAACCATTGTATTTTAAACTCTTACATAGATTGGACTGATTTACGCAACCAACATCTTCATCACTGTGTTTTCATCTGTAATCATCAGAAGCAGTAAACCATCTTTAACTTCTCTTTTTACTCAAAATTGTTGACATCACAATTTACATCCTCAGGACTTTTTACATACAGGACTTTTTAAATTTCCCCAAAACCTGAATAGAACTTGAAAAACAGAGGATTTTTTGTTATTCTGGGTCTGATTTGTGAAACGACATGTAGTCTGGTATAAAGACTTCAAAGTTCACTAGAACAAAAGGAGTTAGAGAATCTGGCAGACTCCAGTAATTCCAGGTTATTGAGTTCATGTTTTTAATCTATGGAACTTATGACAAAACTTTCTGTTGCTGTTGGTCAGATCTCTGATTCAAAAATAACTGAATACATAAATAGTTACAAAAGTTAAGCACCTTCCATCTTGTGTTAATCAGTATGGGGTGAGTGTGGTAAGAGCATCTTCTACTTACCAGAAGGTACGCAGTTCATGCCCCAGTCGCCCTTCAGTCCATCTTCCTCCACAGGTGCAGTAAGGGCTGCCCAATGGTTCTCAGGGATAAGTCATATGTGGAGAACAAATTTCACAATTTTGGACTATGAATGGTTCTGTGTGACAATAAAGCTTCTTAATCTTTAGGCATTAGTGCTTTTAATGATTGATGTGTAATATTTCTTCATGGTGAATGCGCACGCACAACCGGACTTATCATCCATCCATCCATCCATCCATCCATCCATGGATTACCTTGAAGACTAGCCGACCACAATCATCTCATATTCAACCACTTTTCCACCTTCTGGGTCACAGGTTTTCTGGAGCCTTTCTCAGATGACCAGGGGTGGGAGGTGGAGTATATCCAGGATGCATTACCAACACGTTGCAGGGCTGGTCAAAATCAACAGGAACCCATTTCTGCATGCATGAGTACTCAGTCAGGGTCTGGCTGGTTGGACTGAGGACTGAATTTAAATTTTTGTCAGAACCATTTGGCAAACCATCTTCAGTATAACATCAGAATTTAAAACAATTATCCATTGTGGGAATGTAATTCTAGTTTTCTGAAAAAACCCAAAGCAAAGCAGGTCCTGGCTATATCCAAAGCAGCAATAAAGACTGCACCTGAAAATTCAAAGGACAATACTTGAGTACTGGCACTTTGTTCTATTCCAGTGTTAGTTGTAGGTAATTGAGGACAATGCGCTAACAGATATACCAAGACCGAGTTTTTGATGGCTTATGTTCTGATGTCAACAAACAGATTGGCCCTTGCTGTCAGTTAAGCCAGGGGGTGGCGCCTCTGGTTGCGTAACCCAATGATCCGGGTGTGACATGGGACGTTTGGCCTGAGCGACCACTGCAGCAGCTTCTGAAGGGAAAATCAAATCAATAGTTCATCGACTGTCAGAGCAGATGGAAACCTAATCAAAAGGCCTGCAGGCATGGCTGGTCTTTTAATGCTGCCCAGTGCCAGTACTACAATTCTGTTTTGAACTGGACCTCAAGGATTACAAGAAGTTCATAATCTAGTTTCACTCTGAGTATTTGTACAGTCTAAACAATGTATTGTGAAGACATTCACAAGAGAGAGAGATGTCTCTAACTCTGACGGAATTGTTATACCGTATCAGTGTGTAGTGCATACAGTCTACTACGGTACACACTCCATCATTGTGTACTGCATAGATTTATAGGGTGGCTGGTTCAAGACGAATCACAGATTAGACAGAAGACAGGTTGTTCTCTCTCCGGTATGTGTTTAGGGACTTTCTGTTGGTATTCAGGCCTGTTTTTATGGGAAGAAAATTTGTGTGCTGAGCTAAAAAAAAAAAAAGTTTCCCCATTTTGAGATAATAGAAGGATGGTTTTGTCTTCTTTTCGTTTCAAGTTAATTGGCCGCTCCCAAATTGCCCGTAGATATGAGTGAGTGCGTGAGTGTTTGTCTGCGTCTCTGTGTGGCTCCGCGGTGCACTGGTGTCACGCCCGGAGTCTCCCCTGCCTCACGCCCTTGGTCAGCTGGGATAGGTTCCAGCTGTCTGCGACCCGCTACAGCAGATGAAGCGGTAGAAAATGAATGAATGATTAAATGTATTTTCTTAAAAAGTCAAGGCAGATGACCGCCCTCCAGAGTCTGAGTCCTGCCCAGAGTTTCTTCCTCAATGAGGGAGTTCTTTCCCCGCCACCGTCACTTATGCTTGCTCTGGAGGGTTCGGTTGGGTTTCTTTGTCTGTTAAGGCACTTCGAAATGTCTGATGATGTGATTAAGTGCTAAATAAATAAAGGTTTATTTATTGATTATATCTTGCAATTGAAGTAATTAAGTAAGAGTGAGGGTCAAGCTTGCTCATGATAATAATTTAGGTTAAACAAATTAATTTAAGATTACAGGCTTTATCACAACTTTGGCAGTGTTTGCTCTCCAACTTTCTAGTCAATACCATCCTTCAGACTATAACGCTTCATAAATGCTCCATAAGTACGCTTCTATGGGTATCTAATCAATGTGGGAATGATCACTTCAAAACTTTATGTCGCTGCACATCCTCTGTTTGATTGAATTTACACAGCAGGATACTAATAATGCATGCACACAGACTGGCAGGCATAACCCTGCATTCTAAATTACAAGATGGGAAGAAAGCTGTAAACCATTCAATTACATCATCCCCATCAGATTGATGAACTAAGCGGAAGTTAATTTTGAGGGGTCTGAGTTCACTCTCCATATCTTCATGTTGATGGTGTCAGAATACGTAAATACGCAAAACAACAACTTTTTATTAAAATTTGATATTGATATGTGCTATTGATGTCACCAGTTGGAGTTGGCACTGCTGGTGTTGGTGACAGCAGGGGGGTGTGGGGGTATTGTCCAGTCAGGACGTGATCAATGCTCACATCCTGTGAACCCTGCATGTATCACGGGTGAGAGCTAACCAACACACGGGCTGCTGGAGCACACACAATAACAGATAGGAGAGGGAGACAGGACAGTAACAGGATGTGGACTGGAGTATGAGACTGGTACAAGAGGACCACCATCACCTCCATGGGATAGACACAGTCAGCTTCTGGAACTCAAATTTGGCCAAGATGAAGTACGTCAAGAGGCAAAGAGGATGACCTTACCAGTAACAAGTACTGTAAGTTCTGATAAAATGTGACTGCATTTGCTTCCCTGTAACCCAAAATCTTCTGACAGAAAATAACTTTTTCACTAATCACAGAAAAAAAATGTTTCCATCCATCCATCCATCCATCGAGTCGTGATTTGTTTTGTGCTTCTCCGCAGTTTGAAGACATGTGGCTCTGATGTGGTGAGAAGCTGACCATGGGTGACTGGAACCTGCTTGGCAGCATCCTAGAAGAGGTTCACATTCATTCCACCATAGTGGGAAAGATCTGGCTCACCATACTTTTTATCTTTCGCATGCTGATCCTGGGCGCGGCCGCTGAGGATGTATGGGATGACGAACAGTCTGAATTTGTCTGCAACACTGACCAGCCAGGCTGCAAGGCAGTCTGTTACGACCGTGCTTTTCCCATCTCCCTCATTCGCTTCTGGGTACTGCAGGTGATCTTTGTCTCTGCACCCTCATTGATCTACATGGGACATGCCCTCTATTGCATTCGAATGCTTGAGAAGGAGCGGCACCGCAAACGAGCCCAGCTGAAGGAGGAGCTTGACGAGGCCGAGGTATCATTGGAAGAACATAAGCGCATGGAGAGGGAGCTGAGGAGGTTGGATGAGCAAAGGAAGGTGAAAAAGGCTCCTCTTAGAGGTTCTTTGTTGAGAACCTACGTCATCCATATCCTTACACGTTCATTTGTGGAGGTTTGCTTCATCCTGGGCCAGTATATACTCTATGGTGTCCAATTGAAGCCACTTTATAAGTGTGAGAGGCTGCCTTGCCCCAACAGTGTAGACTGTTACATCTCCAGGCCCACAGAGAAAACCATCTTCATGGTTTTCATGATCACAATTGCTGGTGTTTCACTTTTTCTCAATGTTATGGAAATTTCCCACCTGGGAATTAGGAAAATCAAGCAGACGCTGTATGGAGAGAGATACACGGAAGATGACAGTTTGATTTACAAGTCAAAGAAGAAGGCATCCTCGCCACACCTCTGTGTAATGAGTAATGTATCACCTCACAACGGGCCTTTGACTCAGACTTTCAAAGTGATTCCAGAGGTGGATATAAAGCCTCCTCATTACAACACTGACCCCACCAAAGCTTACCAAAACGCTGCAAGACACAACGTCTTGGCTCATCTTGGACACAATCCCATCTATATCTGCCCACAACCTAGGTCTACGTTGGGTCAGAACTTTGGATTCCCTCCCCCACAGTCCCATGAATGTCCACAGATCCATACAGTTACGTTAGACCACAATCCAGATTGGACTTCTGCTGGATCCGTTGTTGAGGAAAATACAACAAGTCAACATGATGACCACAATGAGGAGGGACACCCTCATCCCAGTCATTTTGAAGCTCTGCTGTCAGGTTGCACCTTAAGGTCAAGCACCATTGGAGGCTTGGAGGAAGATGAGCAAAGAAATTCAATAGGAAGTGAGCTCCTGATCCCCAACCCCAGGAAGACCAGCTTCATGTTTAGACCACCATCAGAGAGCTTGTCATCCATCAGTCACTCCGCAAGCTCTTCCTTACATACCTCAGAGGAATCTGATGAACTGGGCTCCCTGCAGGGGGACATGCCTATGATGCCACCATCCAGTGGAAGAAGAATGTCAATGGCAAGTAAAGAGCAGAAAAAAATTTACTCTGATCTTGGGCAAGACTGAGTAAATAGAGAGAAAGAGATACAGTAATCCCCCGTTACTCATGTTTAATGTGTTCCAGGACCACCCACGAATAACAAAATTCCATGATACAGCGACAAACTATTTTATTATTTACAGTAATTTAAACGTTTATGAACCCTCTCCATACTTATATTAAACCACTATCTGTATTACCTTTTCCCACACTGTTATAGACTGTCTAAAGCGCTTTTAAGTGTTTCTTTAATACAGCACTTTTCCATGTATTAGAGACACTTTTTTCTTTAATACAAAAGTGTTTTAAACAGTCTATGAGAGTGTGGGAAAAGGTAATACAGATACAAGGTAGTTTAATATCAGTATGTGGAGGGTTCATAAACATCTAAATTACCGCAAATAACAAATAGTTTATCGCTATATCGCAGAATTTAATTTTTCAGGGTGGTCCTGGAACGCATTAACTGCGAGTAACGAAGGATCATTGTACTCTATTAACTCTATTATTTGGTTACTTTTCAAACTCAGTGCAGCTGAAACTGTGTGTTATATGTAAATACACATCTAATAAAACACTTGGTCAAACTCTATATATCTAAATGTATCTAATATTAACACTGCAAAAAGGTGAAGGAACTTCATGATATCATGAACTGGCCCAGCAGACTTGGGCCGTGAGCCAGGGTACACTCCAGGTGCGACACCGGCGCATCACAGAGAGTGCATTACTAATATTTTTTACTGTGATCAAATAGCTTCCTTGACCATAACTAACATATATCATTAAATAGAAGCTTATTAACAGTTTTGAAAATTTACAAATTTACTTATATGATTAATTTATGAATACATAGTACATTTCCTATGTGTTCAAATTACATGTATTCTTTCATAAATGCAAATCACTGAAGATGATTTAAAAAAAACAATCAAATGAATCATGTGCAATTATTCATGCTCTAAGATGTTAAATAATTAACACAAACATTTTTGTGTCTCTTAATTTCCCTTCGGGGATCAGACTAGTATATATACAAATTATTACATATAACATTCTAGAGGTACTCAGTGTGTAAAGATTAATAGAAATACTTTACTCGCTTTCAACTGTTGAATAAGACTGTTATTTTTAATGTGTTAACATAATATATTTAGTAATAGTCTATACTTTAATTGCTCAAGTAGCAATGGTATTAAAATATGGCTACATGATGTATGTTTTTTTGTTTTGTGTTTTTTTCAGAGCATGTTTCTGGATATATCCTCCATCATGAAGAAGTGAAGTCATGGGAATAACGCCATGGCCATAGGAGTGGCTTTCCCTGCTGGCTCATAACAGGAGAAACTGTGACAATAACACAGCCATCAACACTGATGCTCCAAGAAACCTATAGCAGCCATCATCGACTGCCAAAGCCCGGGATGTGTTGGATTTGAAGCACCTTATAATGCCTATCAGTGGGGACAAACAAGACAGGATTTTTTTAACATCCTTCAATGTGTCTGACTTTTTAAAATACATTTTGAACAATGTGTGATGAGGCAGTCTCCTCAGAGGATCTGCTTCTGTGACTTGGAGCCTAAAATACTTACAAGTTACAAATTTGTTAGTATGTGTGTGTATAAAAATATTTATACAATAATTTCTTGAGGAATTATTATACATCATAATACATTCAGATTACATGTTACAGATTACATGTTTCTAAGAAAAATAATCATTTTGTCAATGGATATTTTGTTTAAAAAAATCACCAACACAATGACATGTTCTCATGCTTTCTATTTTTATTTCTCAACAGAAATTACTGGAGCAAAAGGCTCTTTCAGTCTCTAAATGGGTCTCATATCAAATGAATATGACATGTTGCACATTATTTACCCGAAAAACTAAAAAAGTACATGTCATATGGACATAGAAAGACAAAAAAAGAGAATTAAAAATGGGCAAGTTGTAAAAAACGAAATTCTAAGAAACATTTTACCAAAATAAGCAGAGAGGTTTGAGAAAACTAAAATTGTTGATGCCACTCAATCATAAGAGGAGGAACGTTGAATTATCCAGATGGTTTATTGCTTAGAGATTGGTAAAAATAAACTCCACAATCACAACAAATGCCAAAGTCACCCAGAGTAAAGCATCATTTACTGTGTACTGTTATTGCAAACTGACAGTTCAAATCTGAGGAAGGAAAATGTGATGTAGCACTACAGAGTCATTGGTGATCTCATTTTAAGTGTCTTTGCGTCGTCCTCTGATAAGCAGATGAAAAGCCTTCAACATGTCCAGATAGTCACCTGTTGATCTGAAAACACTCCAACATTCAAAGCTACATGTGAAACCACAACGTGGAAAAAAAAAACTGAGAGGATATTGTTGTAGTCTTCATATTACTGCTGAGGCCTTAGTTCATTGGTAACACTGAACATCATATCAGTTCTTACTCCCATATGGTTGTTGTCATGGTAAATCAGCTGTAAATACAGACTGATCTGTACATCCTGCATCATAATATGACAACATGAGAAGCATGTGATGCCTAATGACAATATTTAGTGTATGAATGCAAGGAAAGCATACGGACATTATATTCAGAGAACTCATAAAGAAAATTGATTTGTTCCTTCAAATTCCTTCATCATTGTACTGAATGTAAAATTCTGCAGATATTACAGATATTTCATGTTAACTTTTCAGCCAATTCTGCTGGACTCTGGTGACTGTTGCTGTTGTAAACTGTTTGTACGGAAGACCTTTTGTACCAAAACGTCAGAAGTGTGGGAAAAATTATGATTAATTCATGCCTGAATTTGATGTTTCGTAAAGTGCAGATCCTTTCATCCATCCATCTTCAACCGCAATGACCCAATCCCCAGTCAGAGTCAGATCCTTTCAGTTTTAGGAAAATTCCAGAAACATGTCTGTTAGTATCATATATTACACATTTCATGCATGTGTATTACTATTATCTTACATTTACTGAACATGGTCAGATGGGTCAGATTACCATTTTATAACATGCTGTGTCACAGCTGCAGGTCATGATGTTGCTTTATAACCTCTGACACAAGACATCGTAGCTGCATCAGCACACTTCTTACCAACTCATCACATTTCTAAATTAAGGAAATGTAAAAAGAATCTCTATTCAAGCTAATTCTCAGACCTTAATTCTATTTTCAAAAAAATATAACACACAGAAATATAAAGATAGTTGCACATTTAAGTTAAAGTAGCACAGCTGAAGTCAGTACATATTTGACTTGACTTGTTTTTCATGAAATTAAGGAAATACAACCACAAACATATGAATACAAAGAAAAATTATTAACTTATATTTTTACATCTATGTATCGCCACCTAAACCCCAACAACAAATAAATATATTTAAGTTCACATGGAGGAATTTAAGTATGTGAGACACAAGACCTGTAACATTCCAATGAGACTATGGCTAATATGCTAATAACAGTGTCTAGCATCAGTAATATGAGTAGTTTTTTTTTTATTCATAGCATGGATAAATATGGTTTTAATGTTACAATTCAATTATCAAACCATCCACTAATATTTAAGATTAATGAAATATGGGAATCTATCCAGTGTGAGAAACAATTTTGTATGAAAAATTATCCGTCTGATGATAACAAGTCACCCATGATGAGAAGTCATCAGTATGACATGAGAATCCATGCAGTATGATAAACCATTCAGTGTGAGAAACTACCCAGCATGACAAACCATTAGCATCATGTCATACCACCCAGTATGAGAGGCCAGCAGCATGAGATTAGACCCATCAGAATAACCTCGGATGAGAAAACAATGCTGTATGAGAAACCGTGAGTGTGAAACGAGAAACCATCCAATAAGGGAAACCTTCAATATTAGATGAGAAGTTATGGATGATTCCACTGTGACTCTGACAGCACGGCAGCACTCAGGCCTGACACGTGCCTCACCATTGACTTTTCAGCAGCAGATGAATTCGGCGTGTCCGTAAATCAATAATTGTTAGTGTGCTTGTTTGGCGCTCGGAGCATCATGCTCTATTAGGGACGTTGGTTTGTCAGGAGAAATTGATCATTTTGTACCGATAACGTGTGAATTTAAAAATGTGTTTATAACACCAGTATGTGGTACAAAACAGCTTTTGTATGGGTATTTATTTTATATAATAAGGGTCTGGCTAAATGCAAAAGTACAAATTCTATGTATTTAGAACTTTGGATTGTAAATAAAGAAACGGAAAAGAGCAGTATTTTGAACTGTCCATCAAAACATGCAAAGTGCAACTATTTCTTTTCAAAAGCAGCATGCTAATTTTAATTCCAACCCAATGATATACAATACATAGATCAATAATGATGTTTACTTGATATCACTTCAGCCATAAATGGTTTTTCCTACTATGTCAACTTCACAAGTCAAACACCAGCCACCACTCTATCATACAATGTAATGACTAAAAAAATAATGTCATATCAGAGGAAACGTCCTGCACTCTAAGAAATAATGGACTGGCTTAACGCAAAACAAATTAATTTCCATGGATGTTTTTAAGTGATTTCAACTTGTCTAGTATTCAGTACATGCGGCAAGGCTTCTAGTTAGACCAACTCATTTACTTTAGTACAATCAGTTTTATTTTCCTACTATTTACAGATTGTGTACCAACATTCTGACTATTCATTTGAATTGTTCAGTGTCCCTGGGGTGGCAGTAGTTCAGTCCACTAAGTCTTGATAGGAATGTGGGTACAATCCATGCAGCTGCTGACATTGGGAAATTCTAAAATAAATTAAAGTTACTAATCCAAGTTTGGGGTTGCTGCACGATGTCATTGAGAGACTATAACTTGAAAGTAACAGATTTCTACATCATTCACCTGCAATCCTGTGGAATTCCTCCTTGATAATTCGACAGGTTTGTTTCCAGGGAAATGGACAAACCGGGTCATCAAATGAACATTCCATGTTTGCTCCTAAAATACTGAGTTTCTTTATTGATGATCAAACAGAAAAAGGGGAAGACTCGCCGTCCAACAGAAAATGATGAAACATGAGCGGCTTTGAAAGAGGTCAGAGGAAACCCTGGGTTTATGGAGCAACACCTGACCAGGTTAGTTCCAGAGAGTGTGTTACCTTGGTAACAAAGGCAGTGGTTTAGTTTCCTCGCTTCGTGAAACAGGCTAGGGTTACTCCTCTGACTCTGGGTTAACTCTCTTTGTGAAACTGGGTTTCCATCACTTCAGATTTAACAAACTCGTTTTCATTAAACCTGCTTCGTGAAACAGTCACAGAGAAAACACACAAAATACAAATGTTTTTTATTTAGTACAGACATTACTATATTTGAATCTACAATATATATGGTACTGAAAATACTGTTTCTACAACAACTACTGAAACTTGTAACTAGAACTACAGCTGTACTAAAAAGACAACATAAGTAACTCATTGCCATGAAGACGTGACACTACAACAGAGAAGATCTTTCAGCCAAATAATGGAGCGCAAAACAGTTCTTATAGTCTTGTGAAATTCAACTGTGGGTCAAGAAGAATTTATGGTTTCAAATAACACTGGCTACACTGACAGGCACTGTCTGGAATGAAATTAAATGATATTTTTTTAAAAACTGAACTTTTCAATAATTCTAAATGAAAAATAGAATAAAATAGATATCACTGGTCTCCACACCTTTACTTGAGACTGTACATGTCTTTGGTCCTAGTGGGTCAATCATACCTTTTTGAAAAACTGAAATGAAGACCGGCATCATCAAATATATCTGTCACACTCGTATTAATGTATTTCAAGAAAACAAAAAGTGCTTGTATTGATTTTGAAGTCAGTCTAAGATTTACAGTATTTTCTGCACTATAAGGCGCACGGGGTTAGGGGAAGGAAATTCATCTTCAATGAATGGCATTTTTAAAACTTTTTTTCTTATTTAAGGCGCACTGTTGGTTTTTGAGAAAATTAAAGGCTTTTAGGTGAGCCTTATAGTGCAGAAAATGCAGTATATTTGCTTAGGTCAAATGAAACCCCTTATTTCCAAAAAAAAGAAACTCACATATATCCTAATTTCTTATTCTATACCGGTGTTGAGTCCATGAGCGGACGCATCTCTACTTCTGTCAGTGCAAGAAATAGCTGGTCCAAAATTATTTGTTCAATCACTTCAGTTCCCCAAAATGAAAACACAATTCTTTGCTATGAAAACGACTGATATGAGTCTGCATTAAAATATATAAGACAATAAATATATAAAATGATTTTATACTTTAAGTACTTAATTTGATTACCCAGGCATTTTTTTGTTTGTTTTAAAGAATTAAAAGATCGACTATCATCATTATGAAAACGAGTCTCAGTTATCGAACTGATAACGCTTTGAGAGATGGGATGTCCAAATCAAATAAAGAGAATAAATTCAGGGTGAAATATAGAACATTTTCTTTCAGAACTTCAACACCAGCCTAAGCAAACATTCATACACATCATCTCAGAGGCTTGAGGTATTCATACACTGTCCACCAATGTGCAGTTTGAAGAATACGTATTAGTGATGTCACTACTTTAAACTTCATTTAACAAGAGCCAAAGCTAAAGTTTATTCTGACATTAAGTCCTGTGATCCTGCACTTCCTGCACTACCCACTCAAGTGTAAGATGTTACAGCGGGTTGGACCGTGTGCTGAGTCCTGCCTCCTGGTCTAGCTCTGGTGCTGCTCACTCCTGATCAGGCTCAGTTTGCTCCTCAGGCCGTGATAATGGCTGATCAGGCTGCTATTGTCCTCTAGCAGCTTGCTGTGCTCCAGGATGAGTCTGGACGAAGTGTGCTGCTCCCTCTGGTCCTGCTCAAGCTCCGAGACCAGCTCCTGTCTGAACAGAGGTAGCACACGCCTCCATTACAGTCAGAGACTCTCCACAGACAGCGGCGGGTCATCTGAAGTGTTCACAGCTTAAATTCACTGGCAATGTTTCATGGACTTTCACTTTCTACCCAGCCTATCTTGGCAGGATGCATATTGCTGCAGGATGTTGTTGGAGCCACGCTGGTTCACAGAGTCAAGTGTGTAACCAACCAGAAGTTCAAATCCATTACGAAGAGAAGGAAATTCGCATATTAACCTTTACAAGTCACACCAGTGAAGTGGAAACCATTTCAGGTGACTCCCTCATTAAGAGAAGGCCAAGGGTTTACAAATCTGTCATCAAAGCTACCGGGTGACTACTGCGAGGAATCTAAAATATAAAACATATCTAGAGTTCTTTCAAAATTGTTTGTTTTGCTACATAATTCCACAGATGGAATGGACCCTATGTATATACCTGTCACCTTGGGTATCAGATTATCTTGGCTAAAACAAATGCCATGGTAAAGATCAGTTTAGAGATGCGTTAGCAGTTGAGTTTAGAATGTGACACAATCATAAAATGTGATGTGCTTACTTCCTCTGCACAAATAGAGCGATCTCTGATTGGACCTTCAGAAACTCCTGGGCCATCCTGATGTGCTGCTCAAACACAGCCATGGACTCTTTGGAATTTGGACACGGAGCCAGAGGCTGAAAACACATGTAGTCCACAGACTCACTCAGTGTTCCAAAACAGAATCACATGTCAATGTCAAGAGAAGCTAACGTTCCTATCACAATCCTTATTCAGGCTCACTCAAAATACCCACCTCTCACATTTTGCACCGTGACGTGGTTTAATAGTACCACCACATCATACCTGTTTGTGTAACAACATGAGCACTTTACTCCTCTGCCCCACATAACTACAGTTTAACTCAAATCTAGAGGTGAACAACAAAAATTATAACATCAGCAAAAGTATTAACAGTGTTAAGTATCAGCATCAACCACATTCAACAATTTCAACAACATACATATACATACATGTATACATATATACATATATAACAATAATAATGACAACAACAACAATGGTATACAAACAAGTCTTTTACCTGTAGCTGATGATCAAGTTTGAGGTAGGCTGTTGGAATGCAGCTATCCATACCATTGGTAGCTAGAGACACAAAGACTAGCTTAGTGGTGTAAAGTGAACATGATATCTAAATAACAATGGGATCTGTCCAAGTGTGAGTCATGACCAGTCGCAAAACTGTAAGAGAAGTGAAGTACAGCTTGAACCTGAAGCAACTAGAATTCTGTCTAGGGTTGGATGAAGTTTCATCCAAGCATTGACTTCAATTTTAGAGGTGAAACATCTTCAAATCCTAAACAGAAGTTCTGTTTCTCCAGGTTCAACCCTCATGGATTGCCATTACCCGAATGAATGAGAATCTGCACCAACATATGTTGAGGCTCCTCTTCAACACGGGCCAGCAGCTAGTATGGTGTCATTCATGATCCACCATATAGTCAAAGAGATGTCACTGGTGACATTTCCAACCAGCAGAAGCCACTTCACACCTCAGTAAAGTTTACATTCAGTTGAAGTATTTACTTGGCTGATGCCATTCTCTATTTCTTATATTCAGTTGCTGCTCTAACACGGGAAATAACCCTGTTGTGGGAATAAAAAGGATTAGCCTGGCATGGACAAACCTGGCATTATATGCTTCTCTCCTGACTGGATACCATTAATATTATTGGATGGCTTTTAAAACAATTATTTTGTGGCACTTCGTTGCGTAAAAACAGTATCCCTCTGATAATCTTTCTAAAATCCTGTTATTCCTCACATGTGATACAACCTGATTTGAAAAGCTACGCCAATGATCCAACTTTTAAATACAATGCTTAACTTTGGAGAAGCCTGTCACTCTTGTTCTTGGCTTTATGTAATTATTTTTGACAAAGAACAGAATGTTGTTTATTCCGTCACTGTGCTGCCAGTAGATATTACCTCAGACTGCCTGGATTCAATTTGAGAAATGGAATTATGTGAACTCTAAGCTTTTTGTAACTCAGTGTAATGAACACCTTCAAGCAGGGCTAGTATGCTAATGGCAGAAGCAGCTGCAGCTTTAGCACGAGCTATTCCTGCCTACCTGTGGGACTCAAAGCCGTCCTTAGCTCTGATTGGCTGCTCATGGTCACAGGGCTAGTGCAGTGGGTGGGACTTTGGGAGGATTCTGGTTGACTGTCTGTACTGGACACTCTGGACAGAGCAGCACGTAGAGTGGCAGGCTGAGGTCAGGAAGAAAGGATGAAATGATGAAGAGTTCATATGAAACAATGCAATAGAGTCGTGTAAATGTATTCACCTTGGAGGGTTTGAACTGTAGTGGGAAACTTTTCAGGGTTTCTTCTCTGCCAGTAGAGTTTCTGCATTGTGTGTTGTCATCACTCCTGTTACTGCTGATAGTGTAGTCATACAAACCTGATTGATTAAAATAAAACAAATGAAAAAAAACACTTTCTCTGTCTGCAACCACAATAACTGAACACACATGGAGCCTATAGTAGAAGAAGGCTTCTAGTCACCTGTGCCTGTGGCTGACGACTGGTGAGACAACTTGAGTGGTTCATCTGAGCCTGGGAAATACTGGAAGATGAAAATACATCAAACAGTCCATTTAGAAAAGACTTCAGTACAATTACTTACTTACACCTGTTGGCTGTAACTAATCACTCATGGTGCAGTTTATCTTACGGAATATTAGCATGATGTCATTTATGTTAGCAAGAGAAAATGTAAAAAACATAAATATTTCACCCGAAAATGGATAATGTCAAGAATGTCTGAACAAACACGACATTTGGATACATAGATAGATACAGATAAATAATTTATTGATCAAAGAAATTGAATGAGCCAGCCACTCTCCCAAATGCATTGAATAACAGACAGAAAAATAGCAATAACATAACATAACTAGAAAAAAAGCACTAAAGCATACATAGAGCATGCGCGGGCAGTAAAAAAAAAAAAAAAATGGAGGTTATATTTGGGTACTGACTCGATCCTCCCTCGACCATTTCTTCATCCTCACAAATGTAATGTTGAATGTCTGATTGCTCCAGTAGGAAGGATCTCCTAAGTCCATCTGTTGAGCAGCTATGTAACAGCTGTCTGATGCTGAAGGAACTCCTGTGAGGGGGGTGTGCAGATGGTGACTGGCATCATCAGTAATTTACTGCAGTTTTTCCAGATTTTCTCTGTCTGCCAGTTCCACCACAGACTCGAGCTCCATCCCAACTATAGCCAGTATCAGTTTTTTGTGCCTCTGGGAGTCTTTGTTTCTGGTGCTGCCTCTCCAACAGCAGAGAAGAGTTCATTTGTCACCACAAATGACCAGAGACAGAACATTTTGAGTGTCCTGCAGGAAATAAACTCACAAGTACATCCTTCTCTGCCTCTTCCTGCTGAAGTAGTCAGTCTTCACTGACCTGCCCAGTTTGTTGTCAAGTTGCTGTCAAAGGTATCTGTAGGACTGAAATACGTTGACCTCCACCCCTTTGATGGTTGGTTGTGTTATGGGTCTCAGTAATCCAATACTAACATTTTGGTCTCAAGAAAAAACTACTAAGTGTAAAAAAAAAAAAAAAAATACAGCTACAAAAAGACCTGTTGTGTTGTATACAAAATGAACTTGGTCTTCTTGTCATTCCAGAATTCCCTCGTATTCCAGATTACACCAGTAAGACTATTCGGCCTCCTTCAGATCCCTTTTTGTGCCTCTCATCTCTTCCATGACATTTATATACTCTTTTATGAGAAATACAAAACATAAGGACTGAAAATAAACCAACATATTTAATGAAAACTTACATTCTTATTTTGAAAATATATTCAATCTCTGTTTTTCCTGCACTTGTCCTCATTCTAGTTTGACAACTTTCTCTTCTTTGCAGCCAGTTCTGCAAACTTCTGTACTGCCTTCCTCTTTAATTCCTTCTGGTTTGCTTGTCACGGGTTGTGAGAATCAGTGCTCCAATTCATCTGGTATCATTTTAATACAGATAACCTACACATAATATCAGTCTCAAATATAAATAATGGTAATCTACATAGCTATTAATGATTATTGTAATCCATTACAGTATTTTCCTCACTATAAGGCACACCTAAAAGCCTTTAATTTACTCAAAAACCGACAGTGCAGCTTATAATCCAGTGCGCCTTATATATGAAAAGGTTTTTAAAATAGGCCATTCATTGAAGATGAATTCTCAGATGAGAACCCAGCGGTCCCGTTCCAAGTTGAACGGTGCGTGGGAGCACTGGAAATGCTGAAGGCGGAGTTCGGTGTGTGATTCCGTGAACCACATGCTAATGCAAAAGAAATCTTTCCTTTCCAGAACCCTTTGTTGCCGACATTGATGAAGCCCAGCCTTCTTTTCAGTTTGAGTTGGTGGAATTACAGGACTGTGACGTTTTGAAAGATGCATTAAAGCCTGACAGTCTCACTGATTCTATCCCGCTCTCCCAAACGGCAAAATAATTGGAAAGGGATATTAATATTTGGTGCTGGAAGATAATAAATGTGTACATTTAGGCACCCCTGCGATCGTCACAGTTTTTCTGTCACAAACTGACCCCGGGCCCCCAGCAGAGAAGAGAAATGTGGCCCTTACAGGAAAAAGTTTGGAGACCTCAGCTTTAGACCAAACAAATGATGCCCTGTAATATCAATGATTTTAATAATAATCCAAAATGACTTATTTACTCCCTGGATAATACCACATTTGCTTCCATGATAGACCCAACAAACTAATTCATAATAGAATACGTCATTTGTACAGAAGCAGACGTTTACCTTCATAAGATGGCTCATGCTGTTCTTCACCTCCTCCATAGAGGGTCTCTGGCTGGGTTCTTTGTCCCAGCAGCAGGTCATCAGAGTCTCGATTGGTTCTGGAAGGTCCTTGATCAGAGGAGGTCGTGTTCCTGCATCACAGTAACGTCCAGATAAAATTCATTAAAATGACAAAATTGCACACCATTACCACAGACTCAGAAGCAACTTAAGGCTCAAACTGACTATTAATAAAATTACTTTCAACTCAATTTAGTAATAGCCAGAACAACCTTAGAATCCTCTTCTATTCTACAATTTAATTAATGCTGATTTCACGTTGTGTAGTCTACCAGCTCTGAATGCCAACAGAAGTAACAGAGATCAAATTTAATGAGATCAAATTTATCTCAACATCAGCATTAAATGGAAATGTGCTGAACCTTTTTCTACACAAACAAACATGAATAAATTTGTCCTAGTTAATAATGAGATGCTCACCACACTTCACAAAAAAAAAAAAAAAAAAATCAGGATCAGAGAACGACCAACGAGCAAATCAGTAGAGTAGTTGGTGGCGGGCGGTGCAGAGTTTAGCTCACCTCTATGAACAGCCCACATTATACAGAACGCAGAGCCACCGATCTCATCAAAAGGTTTCTTGCGTGTGATGACTTCCCAGAGGATGATACCCCAGCTGAACACATCACACTTTTCACTGTAGTTGCTGCCTGTGGAACACACACACCAAAATGACATTACTGTATTGTTGCTGACTATGAATTTAAAACAAAAAATAAATCAACTGGACTTGCGTAAAGTTCCCATGTTATCCTCTTTTTAATTAATTTCATGCAATTGCCCAAGGGTCTGCCAGGACATTGCGACACACTGCTTCCTCACTGCTGGACACAATTATGACCGATTCTAACAGTTGAGTAACATTAAAAGGCAAATTATTACACAATCACAGATATAACCAAAAAGTGAATTCACATTTGTGTTTGAGGCTCACCTTCGAACACCTCTGGTGCCATCCAGGCTGCACTGCCTTTATTATTAGTCATGTAGGTCTGGATGTCACATGCGGTTCCAAAGTCACAAATCTTCAGCACAGTGCCACGAGACACCAGGAGAAGACTGAAACAGTACAGAAGACAGGGATTGCAGACTTCGGTCACGTGACAGGTTACCAGCCGTTACCCCTTAATTAAGCACCCACAACCGTGCCCGTGTTCTGGATTAAATCAAGGCAGATTATCCTGAGATTGCCCAAAAAGTATCTTAAATCCTGCTTCCATTTCCAACCTCCTGTCTTTGTGAAGTGGGATTTTCTGCAGTGACCATAAAGAAAACCAAACTGCGGAGTAGACCGGACTTCCAGAACACACTTCAGGTGTCAGTCTCCCGTTACCCCTAGATCAGTGGTCCCCAACCACTAATTCTCATGATTGTAATTATTATTATTTGATTGACTTGTTTACCTTTTTATTGGAAATGATTAGTATTTCTCCTACGTTGAATGCACTGATTGTAAGTCACTATATTTCAAAATAAACCTCACTAGTGCTGTCACTTCAATCGAGATTTTAATACAATTATTTCTCACAATTATTTAGTTTACAGAGATGTTGATTATCAATTTATGAAAAAAAGGTTGTTTATTATCTGTTGATGTCTGCATTTTACATATAACCACTGCGGATGATTTATTACTATACTACAGCTGTCCTGGCGTCATTAACGATTATCGAGCAAATGAAAACCGGTCCGTGAAAATATTGTCTTCGATGAAACCGGTCCGTGGCGCAAAAAAGGTTGGGGACCGCTGCTTTAACAGACAGAAAAACCCAACAAAACCCGCCAGAGCAAACATAAGGGACAGCGGCGGGGAAAAACTCCCTCATTGAGGAAGAAACTCCGGGTGGGACCCAGACTCTGGGTTGTTGTCTTTAAATACATGTTCCCCATCATGTAGTTGGTTAATTCGAAGGACAATTACAGCTGCATGGATGAGTGTATGAAGGCACGGAGGAAGAAAGGCAGCAGGTTGGATTAGAGGAGCAACTTATTGTTTTGTTTACATAAAATTCTTAACACCTTGTACTTTAGGAGCGAATTACACTGGAGTGAAATTCCTTCTTTGTGAAGCCGATTCTGATGTGAAACGTAAAATCTAAGTCTTACTTTGGTGGTTTGAGGTCCCGGTGGATTAAGGCCTTTGGCTTCATGGCATGCAGATAAGCGACTCCTTGTGCGCATTGCAGACACCAGCTCATGGCATGGGCTGCTGTGTACTGGGGCTGTGGGTCAGCACTGTGCAACACTTTGAATGAGCAACAAGCAAAAAGACAATCAGAGAATGAGATAACCCAATGATCACATTCACGGTGCGGTATTTGTTTACTGAAAAACAAGAAATAGCTATGATTTCAATGATTTACACCTATAATTACACTTTCAGTTTGAGTAAAGTTGTAAGAAATGCTAAATTATTAGCCCATGTAAACAACTGGAATTAATGTAAGACATTGAATGACTTACAGTTATATAAAGAGCCACATTCTGCATACTCCATGACCAGACAAACCTTAGAAGACAAATCATGTTCCAGAGTTACTGTTCATCCATCTGTAACTACCTGACAAGACGTCTGCATGAACAAGAAGCTTATGGGCTACAACAATGAGGGTTTTACTGTGGACACATTATTTTTACATTATGTTTAATTTGTCTTTAATTGGGTCAGTTCTCCCCTTCATAATAATTTGTTGGTTTGACAGCTTCAGTATGGTAAGCAAATACAGGCTGAAAAAAATAGAAGTTTGTCAAAAAATCTGCAAGGTTTCTTGAATGCCAAGTCTTGGCCATGTCAGTGCATTGCACTACAAACTGGAGACAAGTTGAGCGACAAAAAGAGCCTCAACATTTTTGAATTGTTAAATTTAAAATTAAATTGTTAAATTGTTACATTTAAATCGTGATCCATGTTCCAGGGTCATCTGTTCATGGTCCAGGAGTCACATGATGAAGGTCAGCTTATCAAGACACTGATGGCTTAAAGTGAATGATATAATGGAGGAGGCTTTTATTTCTGTGACTGATGTCTAGTTTATATTGTCATTCTATGTGCACTGCGTTAATACTGCTACTGTTTTTACTGATTAACACAATGTTGGACATGAACAGTCTTTTTTTTCTTCTACGATATATTTCAGGAGCTGTTTTCAGACAACAGGAATAAATGAACAGGGACAGTCTGAAACTTCAGTGGACTTACTGGATTATCACAGGAGCCATAAAGTTTAACGATGTTGGGATGGTTTACCCGTGAGAGCTGGCGGAGCTGTGCACAAAAAACAAAAATATATTCAACATGTAATTTTCTTTCTCCATATGCATTATACTGGTGCATATTACATCTATATTACTGTAAACAGAAACACACAAATATTACACTGTAATATATATATTATATATATATGTACTGTATATATACATATACAGTGTGTGTGTATGTATGTATACATATACATATATATATGTGTGTGTGTGTATATATTATATATATACATATATATATATATATATATATATATATATATATATATATATATATATATATATATACACACATACATATATTAGTTTCAACATCAAAAAACTGCAATTCAAAAATCCTCATCACTGGGACAGATTGAGCCACCAGCTTCAGACCTGGCTACTAAAACAGCTCTGGTTGAACAGCTATGCGAACACAGTGTACAGAGTCCTGCTTTTTTATTCCTGGTTCTCAGTGTTACACTGTATGAAATGATTTCTACCAAAAAAACCAAAAAAAACATTTTCAACATTTTATGCACTGTGATACCACAGATTGTTAATTCTGATGACCATTATTGTGAAAACATGATAAAAGAGCTACCATTACTACTGTGGCTTTCTCTACCAGTAGCTTATGTACAGAGAACAACGGTACCTCAACGAGGAATGCATTCTTCTCATTCTCACTCTCGATGGTTTTGATGGCCACATCCTTCCCTCTCCATATAGCCTTAAAGACAACTCCAAATGTACCTCTTCCCACAGCCTGGACAAAGACACCATGATAAGAACACTCAGGTGGAAGTAACAATGGACATGAAAAGTTATTGTGTAAAAAAAGTGTTCATATATAATAATAATAATAATAATAATAATAATAATAATAATAATAATAATAACAATGAAATGATAATAATAATAAAATGATAACAATAAATATTATAATAATATAGTGATGATAATGATAATACTACTACTAATAATAATAATAATAATAATGACAATAACAATAAAAAATCATTTTAACAATACCAAAAGGAAAATTACTCTTTAGACACTAATATCACATGTGTATATTTTTTTACAGGCCCACCCACATACCCACCCACACAGGGGGCTTGTGGGCATGCAGATGATGGGAAGTGGAGTGGGTGGGCAGTTTTCACATGAGGCGCACCAAAAAACAACTTGTAAGAGGGCAGTGCCTTGCTCAAGGGCACATCGGCAGTGCTCTAGGGGTGAACTTTTGGTCCACATGTGCCTTGAAACGGCCACCCCCGAGTCCCCAGTCCACGACCCCCTGGACTGAACTACTTTTGCCCAAATGTAAGTTGTGTTAAATGTACGATTATTTCTGAAAACACAGACAGTAAAGATCGCACTCATAAAAAACTTATATTATACATATACTTACAATGTAAAGCTTAAAGTTTCACAGTGGGTGTGTACTTAATTTAATTAATTAATTTCCACTTGAGCAAAGGAGTTGAACAAAATAGCTCTACTTATTACACACCAACTGTTCTTCTACCAAGTAAAGAACACACGTATTGTTGTTGTTTTTCACATGAACAAAAAACAGTGGAAACACGTTAAACCAGCAGAAACACAGTAGATCTGAAGTGTTTCAGCGCTAACGTGATAACTGCTAACATTTAGCAGGACTCAGCTAGCGCGTTAGCAGGACTTCGGGCAAAGCTAACACTTCACGGCCCCTGTGGTTCCCCGGCTACTAACCGCTTCAACGTGGATGTCTTCATACTGGATGTCTTCAAACAGACAGACAGCCGGAGTCTCCACCATTACAGAAGATCAGACTCCCTCCTCGAAGAAGATGTTGTTGAGGTTAACGGAACGACTTACACTCTGGAGTTGAAGGGAGTTCTCCGCTTTCACCAGGAAGTAGAAAGAACGACTCTGACCCTGGTCCCTGAACGCCTCACCAGCAGAGGGACGCTTTGATCCCGGGACAGAGCACCGAGGTCCCGCAGCAAAAAGGGGACAAACGAGCGGGTCGGACTGTTGGAAACGAGGCCACCGGGCTCAGGTGGGACTAGCGGGTGAAGTAATGCCGGTCACAACAGCTCACTAACTCGTGTTACACCATTTCATGAGGTCCATCTGTTTGATAGCTGCTTTAATCTGCTGGCGGACCTACTGGAGATGATAGACAGTAAAAACTGTTGAGATAGACTATAGCTGAGTGAGATAGTGTCAGAGATGCAACTTAATGAAACATGATAGAATGAATCAGCAATAAAAAATAAATAAAAGCATTAACTTAAATTCATAGAGAAAATAAAATAATGGGAGACAGGCAGGAAAAGCAAAACGAGATACAACGTGGAGAAAATAACTACAAAAATAAAATAGGAAACAGAAAATGCAAAATAGACAAGGACAAAGCCATAACATACAAATTCAATGTTTCTACTGAAGTAGAGTCACATTTTCATAACTTAGTGTGATTGTTAAACAGAACACAGCAACTGATTATAGATTAGTGAATGCATGTAAAGGATCTTTGACCTTTTTATGTGATAGTTAAACATGTAAAGTTTAGCCACCTGTTTTAATTCAGAATTTATTCATTCATTGTCTACCGCTTATTCCGCTTATGTCGGGTTGAGGGGATTGCTGGAGCCTAACCCAGCTGACTTGTGTACATGAAGAGGAGGATTTTCTTTAATCATACTAATTAATGTAATTTATTCACACTGAACTACATTAAATGTGATCTTTTACTATTTGCTTATGTGATGAAATTACAACCTCTGTCTATATTCCAACCCCCATCTATGGTCATGATTTCTGGCCAATGACCCAAAGATCGCAAGTACAAGTGGCTGCAATTAGTTTTCCACGTAGGGTGGATGGGCTCACCCTCAATGACAGGGTGAGGAGTTCAGACATCCAGGAGAGGCTCAACCCAGAGCACCTACTTCTCCACAGAGTAGTCAGCTGAGGTGGTTTGGGCATCTAGTCAGGATGCGCCTTGAAAGCTTTCCTTGGAAGGAGTTCCAGGCATGTCCATCTGGGGGGAGACCCAGGAGCAGACCCAGGATTATATAGTATCTCTCGGTTGGCCTGGGCTGGGGAGAAGTGTCAGAAGTGGATAGGGAGAAGAGTGTCTGGGCCTCCCTGCTCAAATTACTGCCCAGATCCAGATCTGGACCAGCGGGTGGTGATGAGACTGAGCTTCTGGGCATGCAAACGTTTCCGTTCAATCACTGAGTCCAAAGAATTCACACACCTGATGAATCTTCACAGCAAACAGATTTGGATAGATGTTTATTCTAGCAAAAAAAATTACTTATCAGACAGATGCAGGTTGATTGTCCAAGGTTTTGGAATAGATGTAACTAACTCTCTGGGACGTGTTGACTTCATGCATTATACTGGCCTTTAGCTCCATCTTGAAGTCTCTGGGAGTCATGTTTGAACAGGATATGTCCTTGAACTATCACATAAAGCACATTTGTAGGCCTGCCTTCTTTTACTTTCACATTAGAACATCTCAGACTAGAGCAATTACGACTAGAACAGCAACACACGTGATTTTAATACAGATGAAAAAACAAAAAAATAACCATTTGAACACAAAAAAACACCACATTTTAAAATTAACCAGTGCTGATGAAATATGAATCGAGGTTATGTCACTTCATGTCATATTGTCATCTAAAATTAAATAGTACCATATTTCCACTATACTGCATAGCTTAACTAGGAGTTGGTTTATCATGAGTCGCTCAAGGGACAAAATAAGGATAACATGTCTGTCCAAGCCACTAAAACACATCACATATCCTCTGTAGCATCACTATATCATCTGCATATATCACAGTGTATTTACATTGATAGTAACATTACATCACATAGTGACATGCACTGGTCAAGTTGTTTCTACTCAAACATTATCAGCCTCATCTGTAATATTTGTGCAGGTACTCTTCTCTGGTCTCAAAACTGTAATAATGTGAATATTCCTTTAGTCTTGTCGTCATTAAGACTTTGGAGACTAAACAACGACAGACTATAGATGTGTAAATATAGGAGGGAGCACAGTAAAAGAGGGTGAGCGGTCCTGTTGTAGGATGAGTGATTCTTGAAGTTGTACTTCTAATGTACGTGTGTCAAACTCATTTTCACCGAGGGCCACATCAGCATCATGGCTGTCCTCAAAGGGCCAGGTGTAACAAACAGTAAATGTAACAAAATGTAAATTAATAATATGTAAAATTAATGTAACCACTCCTTAATGTTAAATAACCCTGAATTTATTACTTATTCAAGTTATTCAACTCCATCATTGAAGGTCAAAACTATCCAATGAATAAAGAAAAATAACACCCAAACACAAGTTAGGACATTAAAGGGACAGTAAAGTTAATTTTAACTGACATATATATTATTCATCATTATGAAAAATAGAAGAAAAAATAAATTTTATATGTGTAGCATCATCCGTTTGGTCAAAAAAGCTTAAAATCAGCTTCCGCATTCAGTGGTCACGTGGGCGTCATACGTCACTGGGGCCAAACATAGCTTAGCAGCCATAAGAAACAATGCAATTCTCGATGCGATTAACACCAAAAATATCATGGTCACCTGCGCAGTGAACAGTTGTGTCAACAGAACAGCAAAAAGACGCGATTTTCAAATAAATTCACTGTAAAAGTTAAACTAGAGTTGTTATTAATTCCACACAGTTCAATAGTAATAAATGGCGGTTAGCTGAATGCTAACATAATATGGACAATCCTATTGACGGGCTAGCGCGTTAGCATCTTTAGCGCGATTAACTTTTCCATGCACACAGTAAACCAAATCAAGGAGATAACCCCCCGAAATCTGAGGTAATTGTTGTAAATTACTAACAAGCCACAGGGGTAACGAACCCCATCAATTTCTCTATCACGTTTGATATTGTTTATTTTTCACGAGTGCCATAATCGCATGATAATCTGGTCATAAAAACATTTATACAATACCTCCAGTAGCTCCAGACATTAATTAATTAATACTGTGGGTTGTCTGAAAACGATCTTACCTTCATATCTCTTTGGAAATCCTCCGAGGTAAAGTGCTCATGACAGATCCTTGGATCTTTGATCATTTTGACCTGGTTTATCCGTGCTCCCCATCCCCTTCCAAGCTTCCCATAAGGTATTCTAAAGAACGACACGTCCTTGTCTTTGCGTCTTTTTGCTGTTCTGTTGACACAACCATTCACCGCATAGGTAACCATGATACTTATGGTGTTAATCGCATCTAGAATTGCACTGTTTCTTATGGCTGCTAAGCTATGTTTGGCCCTAGTGACGTATGACACCCACGTGACCACTGAATGCGGGGCAGATTTTAAGCATTTTTGACCAAACGGATGATGCTACATATATAAAATCTATTTTTTCTTCTATTTTTCATATTGATGAATACCATATATTTCACTTAAAATTAACTTTACTGTCCCTTAAACTGTGTTCAAAACGTTTTTGTCAGAGTTAAATGGGCTTAATTATTGCATGTGGGAAATGTAGTTTCTGGTCAATGTGCGCTTTTGACTTATTTATTATTAGACATTCTGACCTTTTTATGCTCTCGTGGGCCACATAAAATGATGCGGTGGGCAGCATTTGGCCCCGGGGCCATGAGTTTAAGACGTGTTCTCAACTCACCGTAATGTGAATTGTAAATAGTCTCTCTGTTCCTATTCCTATTCCTCATTCACTATTATTCTTTTCCACCTTTCAATGCACCGACACCGCGTCAAGTTCCTCGACAGTCATTTTTACTGTACTTGGCAATAAAACCTTTTCTGATTCTGATTCTGATTCTGATTCTAATGCAAGACATCTTCCTTTTGTTGGAGAATGTCTAAATGTTCCAGTGTTTGGTGAGTGTTTTAACAATGGCTTAATATATTATTATCAACCAAGTGTCAATCAAGTGTCTTGATACCATCGACCTTACATAATACCTGGTAGCACAATGTCTGCACTGTATATATCTTGTATGTCATGTGTATATAACCTGGAACCATGAAAATGTTAAAGCTGTGCAACAGAGACATGTTGTAGCTGGTTTTAAAAAGCAGTCAAGAGGTACTGCTGTCCGACTGGTGTCACTTTACTGGTTCAGCGTTGTCACTGGTCTCTCTCGTGTGACATCAAAGGAATGTTTCTGTTTTTTTCTACGTTTCATTTGGGACAGATCCTTATCAAACACCTCTCCCGAACGCAGAGCCGACACCAAGTCATCAAACTCACCATCCTCCTTTTCTTCATGTGCTTTCCTTGCATTCTTCTCTCTCTCTTTCTTCAGTTGCCAAAGAGAAAGAGAGAGAGACAGCATGAGAAGAGAAAATGGATGGTTGGATAAAATGGTTCGCAACTGTTATAGATAAAAAGATGAAACAAAAACCACATTACACAGGCAGCAAAGGGGATGAAAATGAGATGATGACCTTGAGTAAACGAGGTCAAACCTGGCAGGACACTGGTACAGAAGCTGGTTTATTCGAAGGACAAAACACCATGTCAAAAAATTAGCTATGTAGTGTCTGCTGTCCATTGCAATAGGAATTCGGTGACTTGTACATTGGGAAGAATAAGCAACTGCTCCACAAACATATGTCTCAACACAGGAGAGTGAACTTCTCAGCAGTCTTAAGACTCAGCAGTCTACCTGCACCTGAAAGACACGGGCACTTCCTTGAGGACATTAATGCCCAGGTTTTAGTCAGGAAGATAGAAGTCCAGTGATTGTAGGATCGGCGGTTCGATTCCCGCTTCCGCTCCCCTAGTCACTTCGTAGTCATTGTGTCCTTGGGCAAGACACTTTACCCTCCTTGCCTCCAGTAAGGGACTCACTAGTGTGTAAATGTGTGTGATTGTTCCAGCGGTAGTCCGGTGGCTGCCACACCTCCACTAGTCTGCCCTAGAGCAGCTGTGGCTACATACATAGCTTATTATCACCATTGTGCATTGTGGAGAATGTAGTGTTGGTGCGTGCAAAACACGGATATGGGCGGATGTGGCCTGCAGGCCGGTTCTAATAGTAATTAAAAATCATCCAGGGGGCCATAAATAATTCATCACGGGCCAAATCTGGCCCGCGGGCCTTGACTTTGACATCTGTGCTCCAGTTAATCAGTTAAGCAATCACATGCATATATATAGTGGGTACAGGCCCTGTAACTCACACGAGGGGCTTGTAAGCATGTAAAATGAGGTAAGGGTATAGTGGTGGGTAGCTCCGTCGTGGTGCGCCTTAAAGATCAACTTGTAAAGGGGGACAGCGCCTTGTTCAAGGTCGCCTTGCTCAAGGTCACCTCGGCAGTGCTCGGGAGGTGAGCTTACACTTCCCACTGTCAACACACACTCGGAGATGGCTGGGTGGGAGCGGGAATCTAACTGCCAATCTTGTGATCATTGGACAACCCGCTCTACCAACTGAGCCAATGCTGTCAATATCGATCTAATATCAGTCTTCTTTTCCTATTGGCTTTTCCCTTCGGGGGTCGCCACAGCGAATCAATTGCCTCCATCTAACCCTGTCTTCTGCATCCTCTTTTCTCAGACCAACTACCTTCATGTCCTCTTTCACTACATTGATCTAATGTCAATGACGTCTGAAAATATCCAAAAGAAAAACATGCATTCTCTCAAAAGAATGACTACCACACGCCTGCTTGTTAACATGAGTCTTGTCTGAGAGAAATTGGTTTTCCAACCTGTGCCTCAAGGAGTGCACGTCGCTCCTCTTCTTCCTTTTGCCTGGCTATGATCTTGTTTTCCTCTGTAGCCTCTGCAAAAGCGGTGAGGAAAGTGCTGAAGATTCCGAAGAACACATCTGGTTGTAGGTTGGTCAGGTCTTCTCCAAAGTGTCTGAGGGCCTTTACGAACTGCAAACACAGACAGGATGGGTGACAGTAATTATTTAATTTGCTCTCAGGTCTTTGGTTTGCATGACAAATATTACATATTCAAGCTTCCTTAAAAGAACAAAACATCAATGTTGTTTGTTTGTATTTAAGGGGAAACAGCAGCACCTTCTTGACTTAAAGCACCGTAATGTCCCATTAACATTTATTGAGGTTTTGACTACGCTTTGGTTATATTTACATGTAGTCCACTTAGCTTCAGGGTGATGCTGCATACATTTGATGACAGAAGCTAAAGTGGGCAAATAGCCTTGCTATTTTTTGCATACTCACCCTTTCTTTGGCTTCAGTGAGTGATTCCTCTACATCAGAGAAGCTGAAGGAGGCCACAGTGAGAAACTGACTGACCACAGATACAAACTTGTCTGCAGGATCCTTAGTGGACCGAGTTTGCTGGTACTTCAACTCCTGAAGATGGACACACATGAAGTCAGTCTGATCTAGACATGTTGGCACATAGGGTTTTCCAAATGTGTTTTTTGCTTGTCATAACATCCACAGGCCATTAGTGATGTTAGTTTCTCAGATGATACTGAACAGTCAAAGCTTTTTACTGGACCCACTCACCGCCTCAAAAGACTTCAGCCCAGATCTGAGACTGGCAATGTCATTCTCCAGTTCTGTCATACTAGACACAATAAAAATGGAGTCAGTGTCAGCTGACTCAGAAGAAGCATACTTTAATGATCCAAGTAGGGAAATTGTTTTTTCACTCAAACATAATAAATGTAATGTTGCTATGCAGATCAACTTTCCAAAGAAGCAATGGTTACCAATTGATTTTTCAATGACTAATGATCACTTGTTAGTATTGAGGCTACTTTTTTAAAGCTCATCCCACAGTCTGCACTCTAACATGCATCTCAGTCAAACAGTTCAGCTCATCTCCAAAACTCAATCGCAACAACAAAACACATCACACATCTCACAATCAGCTCTGTGTGTATTTTATTTTATTGGATATTTTGAAAAGAATTAATGAGGTTTAATGCAGCACTTTATTTCATTTCCATTATTCGTTCATTCATTCATTCATCTTCTTATCCACTTTCTTCACTGCTGTGGGTCACGGGGGTTATTGTAGCCTGTTTCAGTGGACTTAAGGGCGAGAGGCCGGTGCACCATGGAGCACCACGAAAGACACAACACACTCATATCTATGGGAATTTGGAATGATTAATTCACTTGAAGTGCATGTTTTAGAGGTGGGAGAAAGCCACCGAATCTGGAGAGAACCCTCACAGACACAGGGAGAACATACAAGCTCCACACAGAGGGGACTTGAACCCGGAACCTTCTAGCTGTGAGGCGACAGCGCTGCCTACTGTACCGCTGTGCTTTCATTAATTCTATATATTTGCAAAGCGGTTTACAGTCCTTGTTTTAAATAAATGAAAAACAAATGTAGATGTAGAGGGAGACACCCTCTCATTATTTGATGGTAGACTGAAAATGTTTCTTTTCCAAAAAATTTACAGTTAAGGCAGCTTAGGCTGCTAAGTTCTTTTTCTTGTAGACCTACACTGCTGGAGACTCAACATCAAGACACATTGAGATCCTCTCTCCTCTTTCTTCTCTCTGACCCTCTCTGTAACTCCTTCTGCTCCCCGACCTCTCTTTCCAAGTCTCCTTTCTCACCTTACTAACTCAACTTCTTCCTTGGAGTCTCTGTGCTCTATGTCCTCACAAGTTTTTCTCAGGTTCACCCCTCGTCTGCCCATCTGTTGTTGACCTGCTCTTCTAATCCCACCAGTATCACCCCTCATCTATCTGTCGGCTGGGGTCCTGCTTCCTTTCTTCCTCCTTGCCACAATACAGTCATCCATGCAACTGTAATTGTGCTTTAAAATAACCAACTACATGATGGGGAACATGTAGAGCAGACAACAACCCAGGAGTAGGTGAATCGCGGCCTAACTTTTCCATCCCCACTTCAGCGCCTGCATTAAATCTAATTATAACCATAAAGACACTGACTATCTGGCCTATCTGCCATTCTCTCTCTCTTTGTCTCTCTCTTTCTCTTACCCTGTCCTTTTCTTCATTGTATTTATTTTCCACCCAACCGGTCAATGCGGATGGCCACCCTCCGGAGCCTGGGTCTGGCCCGGAGTTTCTTCCTCAATGAGGGAGTTTTTCCCCACCACTGTCGCTTATGCTTGCTCTGGAGGGTTCTGTTGGGTTTCTCTGCCTGTTAAAGCACTCTGGAATTTCTGTTGACGTGATTCAGCGCTTTATGAATAAATCTGATTGATTGATTAAATCCAAAATTTCACAGCTGCAATAAAAGATAAAGAAAACAAAACCAACATGTAAAAACAACATATAAAATATATTCTCTCATATTGCGTTGCACAGCTTCTACCTCGTCTATCATGGGATAAATTTCCAGAATGTCAGATCCGATTCTTGCATACTTCAGGAGATCAATCTCTACAACCTGCATTCATGGCATTCAGCATTGATAGAAGCATGTCTGCAAAATTATTCAACTGAATAATTTGGCTCTCAAATACAATTCAGGGTACACCACATGGTTAACGATTATGTTCCTGATCTCATCAGAGACTCCAGCTCTTGTTCTTCTTCTCATGGCCCTGTTCTCATGCCTCTGATTCCTGTTTGTGTGTGTCTGCGTGTGTGTGTGTGTGTGTGAGAGCCATTCCTTGTGTACATATCTGCGTTCATGCTTACTTGACTTTCGCAGCTTCTGGAACATTTGGCAACTCTTCACTGAATGCTGTCACATTGGGGTAGTTCTTTTCCAGTGCAGTGACTATGTAGTGGAGCAGAGTGATGTTTCTACAATCACAAGACATACAATTACAATCCATTATTTCACAGTAATTATCACATGATGCATTCTTTGTCAAGACAAGTATATCTTGACAAAGAATATATCAGATAAGTGACATTAGCTTGAAGATCTGGTACATCAAATGGAAACATTCATGTTTGAAATATGTTTTCCCTCTTAAAATTAATATAAAAAAGATAAACAGCAGACAAATTTGGCAGGTGTTTCTAATATATTAATATTTCTGATGATTTCTAGTTTGATACTGAATCTGTGTGTTTACAGCAAACAGCCACAGACATAGAACTATGACTGCGGTAATCTCTCTCTCTTAACAAGAGGGAACCCAGCATGTTTGATGGCAAAATTGCCCAGCTGTTCATTTCAGATACAGAAGATGAGGACGTCAATGGATTTGTGAAAAGAAAGATGAATAAAAAAATAACATGTATATTTTTAAATACGTAGAAAAAAAACGTTCAGCCAACCTCAGTTTTGCTTCCGTTACTTTATTTTAGCATGTGCCCAATAATACGGTGCACCTTATGTATGGCTTGAGTACAGAAATAAAGCCCGTAATTACGACTGTGCCTAATAATCTGGTGTGCCTTATGGTGCGGAAAATATGTTAAATAAAGGAATTAAGTGCAGATTCATTCTCTATAAAACATGTTTTACCTCTGAGAGCAGCCCACGGGACCCTCAAACTGAGATCAGTCCATTTTTCCACTAATGTTCTGGTACTGTAACATGTCAAAATGTTCTTATTACGTGTACCTGTCAGTGCTTGACTTGGTGTCAGATATCTTGTTGAGACTGGATACTTTAAATCCATAGGCATTTCCTCGCTGTCCTTTGTTCATATAGTTCCCAAAAGCTAGAACCACTTCTAGTAGTTGACGCAGTGCACTGCTCTGTACCACCTCCCTGGACGCCAGATTCAGAGCTGAAACCACACAGATAATCTTGTATGTTCAGAGACAGCAGTCAAAAGGTATTTTTATGTCTGTATTTCAAAACAAAATTAAAGAAACCTAAAGACAGAAATGCGTGAATCTACATTCCTATGGTGTAGCCGTCCTATCATGAGCACTGTTGAACCTTTGACATTAAAGACATCACCTTTAATTTTAGGTTTGACATCAGCCAATCTCTCAGCAAAAAGCTTCTTGAAGAAGAGACACTGGAGCCTTTGGTTATAGTGGTCGATGCTGATGACAACAGAAAACACACATTAGCATGACAAAATTGAACCAGTGTGAAGAATTGCCGTGCGTTTCATAGTAATTCCATCATGCAAGTCCCTTTGACTTGCAATTTTGGAAAACATGTTCAGGCTGTATGGTTGGGGTTATATTTACCTGCTCATATCATACAGGAAGCGATCTGCTTTAGCCATACGATCCAGTTCATGCTTGTGTTCTTCCAGAAGCTCTATGTCACTCTTCTCTGGAACAAACTTCAGGAGCTTCAAACACACAAACACTCAAGGTGATAAGCGCATTTCATTTATTAGTCAAGTATACGACCAGAATAACCACAATAACACTAACCATAACCATAGAATTCTACACTAATGTAGTTTGACTGCTTATAGACGGTGTGCAGTACATCAAATCCTGCCACCTAATTGTGTCTGATGTACTTCAGGACAGCGGTCCCCAACGTTTTTTGCGTCACAGACGGGTTTCATCTAAGACAATATTTTCACGAACCGGCTTTCATTTCAATAATTGTTAGTGACGTCAGGACGGCTGTAGGATAATAATAAATCACCGCAGTGGTGTTATGTAAAATGCAAACATCAACAGACAATTAGCAACCTTTTTTTCATAAATTGATCATCACTATCTCTGGAAATTAAATAATAATATGAAATAACTCGATTCAAGCCACTGCCCTGATGAGGTTTATTTTGAAATATAGTGACTTACAATCAGTCCATTCAATGTAGGAGAAATATTCTATACAAAAGGGCGAACAAGTCAATCAAATAATAATAATGATGACAATTTGTGGGAGCCCTGAGTTTGTTTGTCTGCAACGAGCCCTTTCAAATTAGTATTGGTTTTCTGTGTTGAAAGTGGACACGGAACACGTTTATCATATGTTGTTTTTCTTTGTGATGTGTCTTGGCACCTGTTCCAGCATGTCTTTAGGTAAGTCTTCATGCTCATCCATGGATAGGATGGCATGCCGGATCTCATCATTGGCCATTTTCAGTCTGTAACACAAATATATGAATATAACTAATAGTATACTGAGCTTACATAACCATTCAACCTTGAACATATTAATCTTGAACGCATTAACCACGAGCTACGAGGGATTACTGTACCATGCATTCCCCCGCTTTCATAATAATGTAGACTTACCGTGACAAAAGAATGTTGCAGTTCTGTGCTCGGCGACCATCGATTACTGACAGCTCCTTAACCTTCTTGGCCATATGGTCCTCTTCTGCAGTTTTCTGTAAATATATAGACAAATAAACTACAATAAAACTTGGCAATGCAGGACTGGATGTACAGTGCGCCCTCATGCATTCACACATCAACACTTGCAACTTAACTTCATCACAGATTTTTGGTAGGCAGTCACATAATACCGTACACGCATTCTATTGGCTGATGGCATCCGGAAGTGCACTACGTTCCATGAGTCTTGGACTTACGTGTGATACAAATGTGCTTTAAACAGTCTATCAGAGTGTGGGAATAGGTAATACCGATAGAAGGTGGTTTAATATCAGTATGGGGAGGGTTCATGAATGTTTAAATCACCATAAATAATACGGAATTCTTTAATCCTGGAACGTACTACCCGCAAGGAATGAGAACACATTGTACTGACAAGACTGCTTCAGCCCAACAAGCTCATGGAGAAACTGAAATAATTGTTGTTTATCCAACAAGAATCCAATGTGAACTAGTGTGAATCTAACACAAAAACTTAAAGCAAGTCTGATGTGACTATATACTGTGACTTCATTACTTAATTAATAAAAATTGGCATGTTGCAAAATTAGGGTACATATAGAAACAATTCTTACCTAATGAAAACTTAAAAAGACATGTAGCAGGTAGGACAATGGTGCCACTGATGAAACAAGGTGGCATAAGTGGTGCTTCTCTTTAAATGGGTTTTGAGGAGGGATGGGAGACCAATAGCACATGACGGATTGAAGCAAGAATTCCTTATCAACAGGAGAACATGAGTCTTTGGAACATTGCTGGTATTGGTCTCTTTTGAAAACTTTGTCTTTTTGTAGCAACTAACACGACTCGTTTGTAACTTCCACCTGGTGTCAATGCATAGATTTGGCTGTACGTATGGTGGCCCGTAAACGATGCACATATAAGAGTTGCCTGAACTTTTGCTAGCATAGTAGCAAGGTCTGCAGGTCTGCAGCAATGTAAGTACTTGCTTCTTTTCTGCTACAGATGTACAGTGCAGTGCTTGTAGCATTGATCCTTGTCTTTTGTCTGTGAAAAAATCTGGCACTCACACTAGCCAGAGTGCGCACAACTACGAGTCATCCACGTACCAACTTTAATGGCACTGGAGTGCAGTTCATTTCTTTTTTACCTGGGTCAACCTTAAACATCTAATTCCATTGTAGTAGATGGTCACAGGGATTGACACAGGGACTCTAATAAGAGGGAGTGACACTGTAGTTCCAGAGTGTAACTGTCACAGCTTGGTATTGGTGTCATGTTGCTCTGCAGTGCTTGAGTATGGCAGGAGGCGGGGCTGAACTTGAGTTTAGGGCCTTGTCTCCACAGTTGTTCCTCATCTCCACACCTGTGCCTGATCAGGCTGATTAGCCTGAGGCTTTTTAAGCTCACCCGTGCTTTCCCAGCCACCAGTATCCGCCGCCATCTCCAGCGGGCTGCCTTCATGCCTAACCGCTCCACAACAGACCACATCTCCGCCTTTCGCCTGATCATAGACAAGACCTATGAATTCTGCAAAGATCACCGTCTATACGTAGGGTTCATAGATCCGAAGGCTGCCTTTGACACTGTCTGCCATGCCTCGCTCTGGAGTATCCTACAGACCCATGGAGCACTACCCATGATTGTTGCCTTGCTCAAGCTGTTCTACAGCAATGCACAAAGCTCTGTCCGTATCAACGGCAGAGACTCTGACTGGTTTCCCATCTCCAGTGACGTTCGCCAGAGCTGCGTGGTCACTCCTGACCTTTTCAACTGCATTGATGGCCATCTGATGTCCAGGAACTGTGAGCAAGTCCCTGGGGTGTCCCTCAGAAAGTACCACCTGACTGACCTGGAGTATGCTGACAACACCATCCTGCTCACCACATCCTACAGCTAGCTTAGAGACTCCCTGGGCATACACAGCGAAGAGACAGAAAAGCTTGGCCTTCAAGTGAGCTGGACTAAAACCAAGTTCATGCATGTTGGTGATGGACCGGATCCACCTCCCTTGCGGCTCGGTGATGCCATTGTAGAGCCTGTCAAGAACTTTGTGTATCTGGGGTCCATAGTGACAGACAATGGGGACCTTAAACCAGAGATTCTCCGCAGAAGAGCTCTTGCAGCATCAGCTCTACAGTCTTTCTAGAAGCCACTCTGGCGGCACAAGACTATCTCATGCAAGACGAAGCTCCGAATTTACAACTCTGCCGTACTTTCCATCCCGCTCTACGGCTCAGAAACATGGCCCTTAAGCAAGACCCTGGCTGCCAGTATAGATGGTTTTGATAGCAGGGCTCTCAGAACCATCAAAAACATCAGGTGGCCCCAGTGGGTTTCCAACAAAGCGCTTAGAGCCCGCACGTGCCAACCCAGAGCATCTCGCCCGGCTGTGCAACGTCATACCCGCTGGTTTGGTCATGTCTTCCGACTTCTTTCTGATCATCCAACAAGAGCCATTCTCCAGTTTGACCCGAAGGCCGCAGGCTGGAAACAACCTCGAGGCAACCCCCGCACCCTATGGCTCGACGTCATTGCGGGCGACCTCCAACAGCAGGGAGTCGCTGTGGAGGATGCAGAACAGCTGGCAAAAGACCGCCAGCGCTGGAAAAAACTGGCTCATCTGGTTGGCTCAATGCACAAGAGCCCTACTGACTGACTGACTGAAAGAAAAAAGGTCATTAATAATGATGTGAAATGAGAATAGTGTAGTGTTTAATGTTACCTGTGGTTTCTGGTAAGCTGAGAAGGTCCTCTGGAACTCTTCTAGATCCAGAACCTTAAACACCTCCAGATCATCGATCTCTTTCCATATTGTCCCTTCTGTTTTGTTCTGAAAGAAAAACAAAACAAATGCTTGTCAATAATAAAAATCCACCCCATCCTATCAGTGTTCCGTCTAAGCTAATCAGTTAGCTTAGAGGGAAGCTAATTAATTAGACCAATACTATTGTTTTCTGCACCATTTTGTATTATAACTCAATAAGTGACAAGTGTCCTGACAATGATTCGATCAGGTTCACTGACGCTACGCAGTCAATCAACAGGCCTAATTCTTTCTTAGGTTAATGGTTGTTGGAAATTATTTGAGGAGACTTATATTTGTTATGTAATTATTATTACCTTAATAATTATGTTGAACAGTTCATGTGACAGATGGTTCGTTGAATATTTGTGTTGAGTTAAAAACTGATTATTTCATGATAATGTTTATGTTGTCAGAAGACTACGCTACCCACAATGCCTAGAGCAGGTGTGAATGGAATGATTTAAGGTGATGTTGTTAGCACTTAATTGCAGACAAGTTACAGAGTAATCCTCAGGTTCACAGTTCGCATGTATTTAACCTTTTTTTTTTGTTCAGTAAACTGTCCGAAATTCAGTCAAGTTCCGTCAAGTTTTTGAATAACTGCTACAATGGTAGGTCTTATGTGGATAAATTCTGGACAGCTGAACATTCATATTTAAAACAAATGCACTCGTCAGTAAGGGTGTGATTCAGCAGAGTTAGAGATACGAAAACCAGACCCCCCACACACACACACAAATCACACCCTGGATATATACATACTTTTAGGTATAATTAGTTTGGACAGACATCCATTTTTTGGAAAAGTAACAACCTTGTAACAATAATAAAATAGTAAATGCAGTATATACATTAACATTTGTGTTGTAAAGGTTGCAGCAGTAGCATTATGAAAAACACATTTGGCGGTGGTAAATGCACCTCAGGAAGTTTGCTCCAGTTGAACGACTTCAGTGGGTGGGATGGCCGAGGGATATTCTTCTTCAGGGAAGATTGTATTGGAGCTCCAGGAGGAGGAGGAAGTAGGGCAAATGGAGCCATGCCCAAACCTGGCGGTCCTCCTGGAGGGGGAGGAGGAGGAGGAGGAGGAATAGAAGAAGGAGGAGGAAAAACAGAAGGAGGAGGAGGAGGTGGAGGTATTGATGGGACAACACCGTGAGCAACTAAACCATCAGATGTCACTGGAGGTCCGCCTGGAACACTGGATGCCTAACAGAAGAGCAAACAGTTACTTTAACAGATGAAGAAGACATGAATAATGGATGTGATGTAATCGTGGATCAGATGAACAAATCCATGGGACATAAAACATATATTTTTTATGGGACATAAAAACGTGAATATGCTTTAAAAAAGCGCTTGACCCCTCCTGATTTTTTTAACATGTATGTCAGACCAAACTAGCAGATTCGCAACAAACATTTGGCACAAAGGCCACCTGCGTAAACACAAACTGCAGTGTGTAATTGTAAAATGCATTTATTAAAACAAGAAGCTGTTACGATACCTAAATCACCAGTGTGGAAATGATCTAGTAACTATTGCAAGTAAAAACTACCAGACTTCACATGATCACCAATTTTGCAGTTCAGTGGCATCCATCCATCCATCCATTTTCAACCGCATATCCAGTGCCAGGTCGCGGGCTGTATCTATTGCACATTTATGTACCTATCCCATTCTCAACAAGGGTTTTTATGCAGTTTTTCTACACCTGGCCTGAGGGTCTAAGGGTAGAGGGTGTTACTCTGTTGACTTTGTAAAGCCTCAGAGTTCACAGATATCTGAATAAAAGAACAGAACGCTGCAGATGACACGCCAACAGGAATGCTGAAAAGACCACATGAAGTCCAACATCAGAGAAAACTGTTCACTTCGTCTAATATTTGCTGAGTTATCTTTTTAGACACAGATATACTTTAATAATCCCAAACTGGGAAATTCACGATTTCGACATGATGTGTGAAAACTTAATCTATGAGGTGGTAACTTTTTTTTTTTTTTCTTGGACCTTATCCACAGTCTTAAAGCCTAGTTAGGCTAGTTTTGTTTTTTACAAATCACACCCTGATTATACCAAAGGTCAAACATGGAGATGTCAGTAGGATGTTAAGGTGAGATTTTATTAACCGCTTCAGTACCTGAAAATACTTGTTGTGTTGAAGGAAATATGAGCTCTGGTCTCTGACAGAAAATTCTTGAAACTCAAGATAAAGCAATTCAATCATCCCAACATTAGAGTAGATCAAGCTTTGATGGCTCAAATAGATTCAAGTTAAAGGAATGACCTTATCAACGTCTGGACCTGAACGCCACTGAAATGCTGTGGTAGGATCAGAACAGATTAATTCATATTCACAAAGCCTCCAATGTTTCTGCATTGAAGCAAATCAGCTGTAATGTCTGAGACTGATCTGAAATAATTGGATGGGTTGATTTATTTGCTGAACTCCTTTAAACACTGGTGATGTAGGTATAGAATAGCCATTTTCATTGGTTAATAAAAATTTTTAAATGTATTATGTTTTTAGTCAATTTAGTAATTTCTATGTTAAATTGCACTAAATATATTCGAAGGATCTGAAACAGTTTATTGATGATAGCACGACTCAATACTTTGTCATGAACCTACAGTGTTGAGTCGCTGCAGCTCAGCAGACAGTTCTGCTGCTTGTAGCTTAGCTTGCTTGTGGTCTTTGCTCTCCCGTTCCAGCTTGTCATTGATTTTTTTCAGCATTGCCACCATGTCTTCTTTCTCCTTATTCTTGGCCTCACACTCCCTTTCTTTCTTTTCAAAACGCTTCAGTAAGTTCTGATGTTCTGGAACAATGAGAAGAACTCAAATGACCATTTTTCCAACCTTGGTAAACACAGCAAAGTATATCATGACTTGATATTTTTTTTCCTGTTTCTGACTATCCTAAGTACTGTACTTCCATTATGAGTACCATTACTATTATTACTACTGCTAATACTGTGAATGAAGGTCTCCAATTATATGTAAAGTTCTCTACAGATCAAATCATATTTGCAATCACATATTGAGAATGAATGTACCTTTTCTCATTTTATCAGCTTGTTCTTTCCATTGTTTGACCTCATCTTCTTTGACAAGCCTAGAAACATGAATGTGTGTGCACGTGCGCACACACACACACAAACATACACACACACATATGGACAAAATGATTTCCATGGTTCAAATCTACACCATTACTACTACTTACAGATGAAGATGTAATTTATAATATACTATTTTCTAACTTTTAAAAAATCGCACTGACCTGAAAACGTTTAAGCAATGAGGTATCTCCTACCCTGTGTGTGTGGGTCTGTGTGTTTGGGTGTTAAAGTAACAATGCTAATCACTGCACCACAGTGTTTCCCATTATTATTATTTTGATTTTTATTAAAATTATAATAAATAAAATAATAACAATAATAATAATAATAATAATAATAATAATACAACAGTGATAACAATTTATCATCATCATTATTATATCAATTATCAATTATTATTCTGTTCATTTTCTTGTAGATAGGATGATCGCAATCGTCTACAGCAGTTTATCCGCCTTGTGGGTTATGGATCTGCTTGAATCTATCCCAGCTTACTACGGGCAAGAGGTGAGGTACACCCCCGATGAATCATTTTATATTTTAGTATATATATATATATATATATATATATATATATATATATATATATATATATATATATATATATATATATATATATATATATATGTTTTTTGGGTTTTTTTTAACAATATCAGCAAAAACGGTTTTCATAGTTGTTAGTTCATAGCTAGGATTACTGTTATAAGGATAAAGATTCTTCTCAAAATTGTTGGGTCATTTTGAAAAGGTAACATTAAATTTCCACATTGAATCTGTCATAACTAAATGTCCAAATTCAAGAGTAAAATGCCGTGCAGTTGCAGTCAGGAACCTTTGGAACTTACATGCGGACAATATTTTTAACGTTGAAATTCTCCAGTGGTGCAACATCAGGATTTTCCCCTTTGTCTGTCTGGAGGACAAGCTGCTGAACGATCCTGTCCAGCAACATCCAGTACTGAAGTGAGCTACTGCTCTGCATGACTGCAGACACACAGAGAAGTCAACAGGAGGAAACATTGATGGTTCATTTCATGGTGGTACCTTAATGTCAAAATAGAGCATCTTACATGGCATCATTAGACAGTGCTGCAGTGCAGACAGGAGGCAAGGGTAAGCATCAGTATGGCTCAGGCTTTTCTTGATCAAATCAAACATTTGGCTTGCACTTTTAGTGTCTATATGGACCTGAGGTAAATTAAAAATAAAAACACTTTTATAATGATTTCACTTAATTTGAATAAGCCAAATAATATTGAAGTCTATTACATCACTTACAACATCAAAGCGTTTGGACATCAGAAGTTCGTCTTCATTCCTTAACATCTCAAAGAAGTCCAGATGTCTGGAATCAATTCATGTAACAAATAAATTCATAAAGCACTGATTTAAAAAGAGGATGTCATTGTGTTAGCACAAAATCGTTGAAGGGGGAGGATGTCAGACCAGAACTCTTTAAATGTATGGCATATTAGAGATTTTGGATGACCCTCCATGTGTTAAACCTTGCCCACAGCAGAAATAAAATCTTTTCTGCTGTGGGCAATTATTATCCTCTTTCTATTTCCAAATGGAAATGTTTGATTACTGCATTTATAATTTTAGTAAGGCTGTAGCGATGGAAGGACAGTTCTAAATGAAAAAGCCATCAGAAGCCCCGGGATTGAACTTTATTCTGGACTGTTGTATAATTCTTGCCTGGTGAATCAGATTGTGGTAAAAAGTCCAATCCAGACTAAGATTGTTATAATTTCTTTTGATGTATTTATTGACTTTCAATATGTACTGGCAGTGCTGTGTTGTTACTTCTATCTGTTGTTGTACCGTATTACAGAGCAACATTAACGAAAAGCAATATGTGTGAAGAACTCATTCTTGAATAATATCTTCTTTCTAGAAAAATAGTTTCAGTGAGGAGGAAGTGTAGGATGTTTAGGATTGGCTGACACAGGCACTCAGCTGATTATCATTGTACTTGTACTGTACATTCATGTCATAATATTGTTCATGTAGAATTGTAGCACACTTTGGTGCTCCTTATGTACCTGTCCAAGGTAGCATTCTCATAGAAGTGCAGTTTGTCAATGACTGGCTGAATGCCCAACATCAAAAACTCATAACGTAAATGTATACGGAACTCCAGACTGGTCTGAAAACATAAAAGTGGTTTTGTCAGTTTTACATCTACATCTAATATTCATCAGTGAAGAAGCTCAAGACTTTACTGTCCAAAAAAAGACAACTCAGCTACAGCAGTGAAATAATATACACTATGAAAAAACGTAACTCTACTGAACAACATGCAATCTGTGCATAAAATTATTCATGGCATTATTAGACTGGTTCAGTTATTAACACGCAACTCTCATACTACTATGACTGATGGTAAATTATAGATGATCTAGTATGCAGGATCTTCCCAAATAAACAATTAATTCCTCAGGAATGTCCTCTTTGAGCCACTAAAATATGAGTATGTGTATTTTTAACAGTGCCTCAAAGTTTTCTTCTTTACAGGAAATACTGTAAGGAACACTTCTATACACTTCTAAAAGTGTATGTTTTGCCTAAATCTAATCTGGTCTTTCATTATGGAAGATACAATTCATCATCTTCACCTCTCCTGCTCCCTTACTGAGCACAGCATTGATGAAGGACATAATAGCAGTCTTCAGATTAACTTCATCTCTATAGCGGCCTGTTGATCTATCCATGTCTGTCAGGAGTGTCTGCAAAACAAAACAGAAATTTTAAAAATGGTTTCTAGAGGACGATTTTCATACATCAGTAACACCTTGGATGGAGGAAACAAACCTCTTCTGCAGCCTTATCAAACATGTTGATGTCCTAAACCACTGTTGGAGTCAATACTTCAGTTGATTAATAGTCTATTGAATATTATGAATTGGATGATTGGATAAGAGAGAGATTGTCACTTTGGAATGTATTAATCTATCAATGTGACATTTTGCAGCAAACCAGCTGCTGAGGAGAGGGAAATGTGTGTTAACACTTTTTTTTACCACACCAAAAACATATTGAATTTGCAATATACTAAATTGGATCAATGACGCAATGTCCCAATAAAAAAGTAAACTGTCTTATGCTACATACATAACCACTTACATGACCCCAAATGCTGCCTTTACTAGAGTTTTCCTGGAACCCATGATGTTACTCTTAATTTTTCTGCAATAATCATGCAGCTACTTTCTTAGTCAGCTGAACATGGCTCCATTGTGTAAACCAAGATCAACTGATTGACCTGAGACCAGCCAGAGGATTTGTGGAGAAAAACACACCATCTTTGCAAATGGGACGGAAATCCATGGAGGAAACAACATGATTACAGACAGGAGGTAATTAAAGCTGTATTTCCCGACAATCATCACGGGCAATGATAGATGGCTGGCTAACCAGACCAGGGAGCTAAGCTAAGTCTAATGAAACGTGATGTTACTCGAGAAGCAAGACGAAACGTGGAGGGGTTTTTTTGTATTGGTGAAATATATTGAACTGTTGGCTGTTGGGTGCTGTGTAGACGACTTTTTCTGGGATTTGCTCATTTTTATAGACATGGCTTTTGAGCAGAACATATCGTTTCATCCATATTCCATAAACACATGACTGGCTCAACATTAAATGAAGTACAAAAGTGAGAAAACCAAAGCATACCTGAAAACGTGTTCTCTCTGAGGCAAATTTCTGGTAATGCTGCATGGCTTCTAGTACTTTCCTGTGGCCCCCTGGAACCAAACAGACTGCACCAAGGATCTCTAAAACTGCCGTCTAAAGCAAAGATGAGTAATGATTTCAGGAAATAGATTTGTTTTTATGTGCAGTGAAATAAGGCACTTCTGTATTGTGTCTTTGATTAAGTAAGTAGTGTGCTGTTTGTGTTCTTGATGTACCTTGGTTTTGATGTTTTCAGTGACAAGACTTTGTGCAATGATATTTATGCTCTCACAATGACCCAGGACATGAGCTCTGCCCTGAGAGTTGTTCATAAGTGCTTTGATGCAGCCAATCAATGAGGTGTGGACCTGAGACTCTGTGGTCTCATAGTCCATTGACTTGAGGAAACTCAGGAGACAAGACAGGCCATCCTGATCAATAAATTCTGTCACAAATCTGGGGGACAGAAGTCAGAATAACAGGTTATTATTCTAAAGGTCATTCAACTTTGATAAATTTTTACATTTCCAGACATACCTCATTGGCTGTGTCCTCAATGCTGTCTTTAGATCGTCGATGACTTTATGTCGTCCTTGCTCTTCCTCATCCTGCAGTGCCAGCAGAGTCTTCCTCTGGTAAGACAGAGTTTTAAAAAAATAATCACTTTTATTTTTTACATTTCCAGAAAAAATACAGTAATCCCTCATTACTCGTGGTTAATGCATTCCAGGACCACACGGAAAACGAAATTCCGCGATATAGAGACAAATTTTATTTTATTATTTACGGTAAATTAAACGTTTATAAACCCTCCCCATATTGATATTAAACTACCTTATATCATTATTACCTTTTCCTACACTCTTATAGACTGTTTAAAGCGCTTTTGTATTAAAGAAAGTGTTTCTTTAATACACGGAGTGAGTCTCAGATCACAGTGCACACACGGATGCTGTCAGCCAATAGCATGCGCGTACGGTATCACGTGACTACCTACTAAAAATCTGCGATGTAGTGAAGTTGTGCATCTTGAAGCGCGAATAAGCGAGGGATTACTGTATGTCAAATATCCAGAGAATAGTGGTAGATATGTGTAGTCCATGATATTAATTTTTACAAAACATATTGAAGAAGATATCCCAAAAATGATTAAATTTTTGGGATATAAAGCCTCTCAAAGTGAGCTGGGATTGGCTCGAGCGACACCAGTAACTCGAAAAGCAGAAAAGCGGCTGAAGATGAAACAATTAATCTCATCTTCAAGAAAATGGATGGATGGATGCCTTTTCATTAAAAAATAACATGGAAGTTCAAACTACACCATGGAGCCAAAGAGTCACTCACAGCTGCCATGGACCTGAGCTGGTCAATGTAAAATTCTGGGCAGCTCGTCGCTTTTTTGTTCTCCTCAGCCTCCTGAAACACATAGAAGTACACAGGTCATAGTCATGGCCATAACTACATACACTAGAAATGACAAATACATGTCATATTAGCTTTTTCACAAACAGTAGGGTCACTCCTTGGTGATAGGCCGGGCTAAGAGCAGCATCAAAACCTCTATGACCAGAACAACATTGAAGACCGTGACGTCGCCCGGAATATCGAAACCGGGACACCTCTGTGGAGCCAGGCCCAGGGTTGGGGCTTGTCTTGATTGACACTTCTCTGTAACATTGTATAGCGGTCGGAGACAGTACCTCTGGATTGGCAGACCAGGGTAGTGGTCCCTCTTTTCTAAAAGGGGAATCGGAGGGTGTGTTCAGGAGGATGGGGCTCAGCGCCATTAATATGCGCATCTCAGCTGAGGGCTCTCCGGTCCTTGTATGACCAAAGCCGGCGCTTAGTTCGCATTGCCGGTAGTAAGTCAGACCTATTCCAGGTGCATGTTGGACTTCGGCAAGACTGCCCTCTATCACTGGTCCTGTTCATAATCATTATGGACAGAATTTCTAGGTGCAGCCCGAATCCAGACGGAGTACGGTTTGGGGAACAAAGGATTTCATCTCTGCTTTTGCAGATGATGTTGTCCTGTTGTTAAACCTGGACCTTCAGTCTGCACTGGGGTGGTTTTTAGCTGAGTGTGACTGCAAGTGGGATGAAGATCAGCACCTCCAAATCCGAGGCAGTGGTTTTCAACCGGAAAAAAGTGGCCTTCCTTCTCTGGTTTGGTGGGTAGTCTTTGCCCCAAGTAGAGGATTTTAAGTATCTTGGGATCTTGTTCACGAGTGAGGGGAAAGACGGAACGTGAGAATGAGAGAGGGATTGGTGCATTTACTGCAGTGACACAGTTGTTGCTTAGGTCTGTCGTGGTGAGGAAAGAGCTGAGTCATAAGACTAAGCTCTCGATTTACGGGTCAATCTACGTTCCTACTTTCACCTATGGTCATGAGCTGAGGGTCATGACCAGAAGGACAAGAGCCCAATTATAAGTGGAAGAAATGAGTTTCCTCTATAAAGTGGCTGGGCGCATTCTATTATTCCAGTTTATTTATGAATGCATTTTCAATAATACAGTGTTCATACAAAACTATTTTTGCGAACAATTACATTTTATTTTTTAATGTAGTAGAAATTAAGTTGAATTTTTCTGTGTATTTTTTTTTTGAAAACCGACATATAATTGAGAACAACGTAACTCGACACGACATAAGCTGAGGTATACCTGTACAGGACTGGGAAAGGTTATTTTTGGCTTAGCCTGGAGACAAGTTAATTTGACTTATGTCATTTTTTGACTTACACCACGTGTCCTGGAACCAATTGACAAAGTAATCCAAGGTGAACCTGTATTTATATGTGTGTTTCTGAAGGGGTTGTCGGATTTTTCTCAAATGCATCTGTATTGGTGCAAAGGAAGCCACTTAGAAGCTGAAGAGGAGCTCACAAACTATAGAAAAAGATCACTGGGTGTAACAAGAACAACAACAGCAGTAGCGTTATTGCATGATTGCAATGACCATCATCTCTCACCCTTTTTTTAGTACAGTAGATTTGCCATTTCTTCTCTGCTGGCAAATTAAACATGGCTGCTCTGTGCTCCTCAGTGAGATCCAGTTCATCCTAGTATAAAGGAAAGAATGGTGAAGTTGGCCATTAGTTCAGATTGTTAGATGAGGATTATTGACAATGCTCTTCAACTCACCACCAGCTCACTGAAGATAACGTCCAACTCTCGAGGGGGGGGCAGGGGTAGGGTGGGCTCCGCAGTAGCAACAGTAGTAATGTTGTCATGGCAGTAAGTGATCTCTGGTTCATCATTTCCTTTGAAGCACCAAGAAAATAAAGACGACAGGCCACGTTTCTGCGAATGCGTCCCTCGGGATGTCATGTTTGTGAAGAGGACCTCTCCAGAAGATATTACTAACGAAAGAACAATAAAACCAATAAGTAAATGGTGTCACTTACTCCATTCTGCAGCATATCCTGTTAGGGTTGGTCAGATACTGAAAAAAGCTCTAATTCTTGCATAAAAAGACCTGATAAAATGATATCAAATGCATTCATCAACACAACATCTATGATTCTTAGCCTCTCACAATTTTTGCAAATGTTATGCAGTGTTATGTCAAACTAAAAAGCATGAAGAAACAGCCAATTAAATGATGAAAAAATGAAATAAAAACAAAAAAAGAAACCTTTTAGACATGGTTCCAAACAAAGAATTTTGAGTGCAATGAAAGATTTGGTTAATTTTCAAATTCTAATTCTGTTACCTACGCAGACTGTTAAATGGCACGTTTTCCTAAATTCTGTCAGCAGAAAGTATTACTTAAACTTAAGTTATGATAATTCTTATGAAAAGAAGCATAGAAACCTACAAACTTTGTTCATTATGTAAGTTTATGTACAATACAAAAGGGGTAGAGTCCTCTGGTCTGTGCAAATAATTTATATGAATATTCATTCATTCATTTTCACACCTGCGTCATCAGCTGTAGCTAGGGCTGGAGCCTATCCCAGCTGACTGAGGGCGTGAGGCTGGGGAAACTCCGGGTGCAGCGCCAGTGCACCACAGCAAAAATTTTATATTGTACATAAATGACATAGGCAAAGTTTATAAAATATAAAAATTTGTATTGCTTGCAGATGACACGAACATTTTTTATTGGGGGGGGGGTTACCTGAGCGGTTGGAGATCAGGACTAAAATGTACAAACGGAATTGTGGTTTAACGGAAAGAAATTTTCAGTAAATTTAAGTAAAGCCAAAATTCATGTTATTCGAAAACTGTAATAAGAACACACAAGCACAGATACAAGTAGATGGGGTTGACATTTAAAGAGTATATGAAAACAAATTTTGGGGGTTAATAATCGATAAAATAAATTGTAAGGCTCATATAAAACAAAGCATCAAGAAACATTTCAGTTCTGAGCGAAGCAAAGCACTTTCTGGACCACAAATCACTCCATATTCTCTACAGCTTACTTATTTTAAAATATTTATATTACTCTGTAGAAGTCTGGGGCAATGCTTACAAATATATAATACAATCACTATTCATACTGCAGAAAAGAGCCATAAGAATTGTTTAGAGATCACACTCATTATTCTTAAAATTAAAAACATTAAAATTCATAGACCTGGTTCATTTTCAAACAGCACAAATCTTGTATAAAGCAAAAAAAAAAAAACAGTTTACTTCCTGGGAATATTCATAGGTTTTTCTTTGACAGAGATAGGGATTATAATCTTAGGGGGGAGTTAAATTTACACTTTTTAAAACTGGTCTGCTCAGGGTCTCAGTTACATACGAGACCCTAAAGAGGGACTCAGCCAACAGTTACAAAAATAAACCATCAGCCTCCTAAAACACCTGGAGAAAGAGAAAGTTGTTTTACTACCAGCTATACCCTGAAGAAGTAAATTCCATCTATGGAATTCCCAACATTCACAAGGAAGGGACATCCCTCAGACCCACTGTTAACAGTATCAACTTGGCCACCTACAATATTGCCAAACCTTGCCCAACATCCAAGCCCCTCTTGTTGGAAACACACCACAACATGTGGAAAAACTGCCAAGATTTTGCATGGAAGGCAAAGGAAATAAAAGTGGACTCAGATGAAACCATGGTCTCCAACGACGTCACATCACCCAGTAAGGACAAAGGACAGTAAGAAGAAAACTATTACAAGACCAAACAGAGCTGAATAGAACACTATCTCACCCCACAACACATTTGCTCTCTGCTGGACCTCTGCCTGACCACCACCTACTTCCAATAGGGAATAAATAACTACAGCCGGACACATGATTGTGTCATGGGCTCACCTGTATGTCCAGTAGTAGCCCATTTTTAAATGAAATAGGTGGAAAGCAATGATCAGACCTCTTTCACATGGGCAATATCCAGCCATTGGTTGAGGTATATGGTCGACACCGAGGTAAAAATCAGGACCCAAGAAGTGGAAACCTTTCCAGATCATATCAAAACGATGCCATCAAGTTCACCCGTGAAGATGTTGAGGAAAACTCCTGGACTGTGTGATACACCTTGAAACAGACTGAAATCTCAACAGAATGTAGGTTCAATGTCTACTGAAACTAACAGTAAGAAGCCTGAATGGACACTGTTACTAGACCTGCATTTGTATTTATCGGAGTGTTCAACAGCACCCCCCTTCACAGATAGCGCTAGATTCTAGATTCAACAGTCTAGATTGTTGTTTTCATCTTCAAAGAACACAACGTCCAGGATTTCCAGAAAGTATCCAGAATGGGGACGTCTCAGAACAGAAATTGAATTGTTGCCTCCAATGTCAACAATAGAGCACGTTTTAATGCTGGACTGGGCAGACAGGTGGTTCAGGAGCAACAGGACAGGTGTGTGACTTAAGGCAGAGACACACCCACTGCCAGAGGGTTGTTCTAATTACAGTACATCTTGTGATATCTAACCAGATTCAGATCTGAAAATATTGTGTTGGATCAAATTAAGTAAGAGGTTTATATTTAACGGAACATGTTGAACCATTTGGAAACCCCTGCAAGAATGAAGCCAAAGCTGAAAAGATAACATTTTTTTGCTGGATTACCAACACAAATGTCTACAGATTGGTGTATGCCTTGTAGTTTTTAGAAATATTCTTTTTTGACCTAATTTACAGAAGAAGAAGTCCACGGTGTTATCTTGTTCATGAATTATGTAGTTAGAAAGAAAACTCTACAAGTCCTTAGTGCACAGAGAAATGGAGGAGGGCTATTGTGTTTTAATGCACAGATTTGAGGCAATGTGGTAATGATTAGTGTGGGTAGAGAGAGGGAGAGTTGGAGGGGTTCAGGTTAGGGGTTTCAGGCAGCTAGTCTTTACAGGTGTTTTGCTCTGAGCTCTCTCCTTGTGTTGAAGTTATTGACCTGAACATCGTGGTTGTCAGTCTGAAGAAGTAGATGACTTTTCCAAATGAAGCCATGAACTTAAGAGAAAACTTAAGAGCAATAGGAATTCAGCATCCTCACTTCATTACATTCCTGGTGGAGACAATGTGGTTAGATGTACTTGCCAAAAAAGAAAGACGAACAACACTGATTCCCACCGAAATTTGACGTAAGTTTCTCCATGAGAAACTTACGTCTGTTAACCTAAAAGATTTTAAGTGAAGTCAATTACTTTAGTTCACACTCCATCCACCCCTGTGCCAGAGGATGTGGATGGTGGAATGCAAACAGTCCCTACAGGGTATATCACAGAAATCTACAAGCTGATACGCAGTACAGTAGAAATACTTGAAGTGCTAGATTAGAAGATGGACATGGTACATTGGCAGTTAAAACTACCTAGGGGCACAGATTAGCCAGCTGCTAAGGGATGAGTGCTAATCATGAAACACTTACAGAAATGATCCAACTACTGTGCCAGAACCTGCCTCTGCACAACAGTGAAGCTCCTGTCTGGAAACATAGTGACTAAGAAGACTGGAAGCATAGCTCAATACATTATCAGGGCACAGAAGGGAATTTGCAGCAACACCAGAGGAGTCAAGCACCAACCACTAGTCGACAGAGCGGTCCACTAAGGCTGTAAGTCAAGAAAGACCAAATAGTGCACCAACTGGACTGACGACCATGACCAATGCCTCCAAGTGGCATTTTGGTTTCATGGTGTAAATGTAATCACACCGAAACGCGGTATTATGATCACTACTGCTACCCCGATCAGTTGCAGAAAAGTAGTAGCAGCAAAAAAACGCTTTTCACAGAAACGCAAAAATTTTGAGACAGCAACACAAAAGTCCTCTGAATCCTGTGCTGTCATTAATTTTTCTGGTAGGTCAATTTATTTATGGAGAGCAACCGTTTCAGTGCACTGGTAATGTCTTTAACTGTAGATTAGGAATTCTGCACCGTAAAACAACAGTTCCAGTACTTCATCGATGCGTATTCCTAATTTCAATTTCACTAAAATACCACTAGTGTTACTTTCTTCCTCTACACAGCCTTGTTCACTTCTAGCTTTCCTACATTTAAGAGACAATAGAATCTGATGATGCTTCCAGTGATTGCTGATTCAGATACGATGACATTGTAAATAGGGGGTGTATTGTTGGAAATGTGTACCTAATGGGAAGTAACTCTTTATGTTATTGTAAACAGGGATAAAAAAAAACCACCCAAAACCCTACTACAGGCATGAACAAACTGTGCATTTCACTGTGGTTTCTTACCTTTGTGATCCTATGTGACGCAGTGAGACAGTATGAGCAACTCCAGAAGACAAATGTTAGATTTTCCTTTGTAGCTCATTCCAATATTAAAACAGGTCTTCTTATGTATTATACAATCTGTGCAATCCAAAGAAGAAGGAGGTGAAACTGCAGCTGAAAAAAGATCCACACTTTCGGTTTAGCTAGAGGTGCATCATAAATGTTCCAACGGAGAGAAAATGAACACGAGTTTGTTCTGCCAGAAAGTTATTAAATATAAATTCCAAAAGAGAAGGAAACTTCTCCTAGAACCTTTCATTTCCAAAGTTTCGTTAGCTTCACCTGTCCAGGTTGCTTACTCCATGTTTGCGTATTCTGTGTTCTGGTATTTTCTGGAGTCAGCTGAGTATTGGTGTCACTGTCAGGCTGAGAATGATCTGTATGTAGGGAGTTTAAAACACACATTACAGCATTCCTGCTGCAGACAGTCATTCCCAGACCTCACCCACTGCATTGTGTGACAGAGAGACGGAGGTGTGACAGTCTTCTGTAGTATCTGTACGGCTTTTGTTCATCAAAGTATTTGGAGCAGTGTCACATTCACTGCTGTAGATTCAGATACACTTTTCTTTCTTTCAATGAGTTTACTTAAACAACTTACTTATTAAACATGACAAGGTGGAAAGACTGAGCTTTAACAGGATGCATCAGAGAGATGGTAAGAGTTTAGGTAAAGAGGTAGGAAGGCAGGGTGAACAACAGGCCCAGGTAATAGAATCATGATAAAGTTTAATTGTACATCACAATGGAAGGTCCTTTACAACATATACATTTTATTAGTCAGATAGTAATAAACTGAATTTAAATTATAATTGTAACCATATTCTTCTTTTTATTTCTAGGCACGGCTCCACAGTGCTGAGAGTCCAAATTACCCATGACGTTTCCTCTGAGATCTAACTGAACAGAAACTCTATTTTAGCCTGAAACTCTTTCACTAAAAACGTGTTCAATTTTCTTGAACAGTGATTTTCAACCTTTTATGAGCCGCAGCACATTTTTTTACATTTACAAAATCCTGGGGCACACTACCAACCAAAATCACACAAAATGACACTCTAAACCAGTACATATAACACTGTCACACCTCTGTGTTGTGTAATGGTGGATGAAGATAACAACCACTGGATGTCTTTAGCAAGTTTTATCCTGGCAGTAATAGTAGAAAGACACACAAAGCTCTTCCTCAACAACTCTAAGTTTCTCTCTGTTTTTAGTTTTTATCGCAGTCAAGCTTGAGAGCCCCGCTCACACAAATGGGGACAGATAACCAGAAACTTTCCAAAGGAAGATCAGCAAAGGTCAGCCTTAAACCACGATCTCGTTTCAGCTCAATTGAGTTCCAATGTTCCAAGATCGGAGGATCGATTCCCACCCCCGCCCACCCGGGAGCATAAGCTGACAGGGGGAGGCGTCAGCTCACCTTCCAAGCACTGACAAGGCACCCTTGAGCAAGGCGCCGTCCCCTTTACAAGTTGGTCATTTGGATTTGCATCATGAAGGAGCTGCTTGCTGCTCTACCTCTCCCTCACCTGCATGCACACAGGCCACCCGTGTGTGTGTTTGTGTGTGTGTGCATGCGTGTGTGCGTGTGTGTGTGTTACGGGCCTGTTCTCTCTCTCTTTCTCTCTCTCTCTCTCTCTCTCTCTCTCTCTCTCTCTCTCTATATATATATATATATATATATATATATATATATATATAAAACCTGTGTGTAGAGTGGAATCTTAATTTTCCTTCGGGGATTAATAGTTAATAAAATTCAACAAAAATTAAAGCAGCCATTGTATTTAATGGTATATTTTGCACCACTAGCTTGCACTTTTATACCCACTCATGTAATTACACACGTTAATTGTTCATCAGTGATACCTGGTCATGTGTCTCTGATGTGCACATCACTCAGTCTGAGGACTATTTGCAGTATTTTCCGCACTATAAGGCGCACCTAAAAACCTTTAATTTTCTCAAAAACTGATAATGCACCTTAAATACAAAAAGTTTTAAAATAGGCCATTCATTGAAGGTGCGCCTTATAGTCCAGTGCGCCTTATAGTGCAGTAAACTAACACTGACTGTAGCTCCATGTGCAGACTGATATCATCATCGTCCTCTGATCTCAGAAAACACAAGCATGGAAACCTAAGAAAGGCCTCTTTATTATTTCCTGTAGCATTTGATTCACACATTAAACTGTCCACGGGTGGACGCAGACACAATGTTCACAGTGGTTTTACATAGAAACACTTCTTATTTGAATACATACCACACATGCTTAACTGCACACATGCCGAAATGCGCACATGCGCACATTACTTAATTTTATGCTGTTTATATTTTAGTTTCAGTTTAGTATATGTCCTGTTGGTGCTGCATGTGTCTGTTAGTGTAGTGTATGTCTTGTGGTCTGACCTGTGGTGTCAGTGTTTCTTTTTCTCCTGCTGTTTATCCAGTGTTTGTTCATTTTGTAATGCCTGAGCAGTGGATGTATGCAATTTCCTCCGGGATTAATAAAGTATACAGTATATCTATGCTCTGTGGAAGAAATCTGTCTCACAAAAGTAAAACAGTTAACAAACGTGTGATTAATAGACATGAGATGTGCACAGGATGACTCCTGTTTGTGGTTTTAGTTTGGTAGCAGCAGTACTTCTGTGAGGTGACTCTGGACATCTCTAATCAATACTTACATGGCAGAAAGAGGCTGATTGATCAAAAAGTTGAGTCATTCTCTAACAAATTTTCTGGTGCTCAAAGAAAAGTTGGCATAATTAAGTAAAACACAGTCAGATTTGATTCAGGCCCAATGATAGTCGGGTAATGTTTCTTCATCTACAAATATTTCTAAACTTTCAAGCATAGAAACATTCTAGGAAATAAATTGAGAAGGTGGAACTTATTGTTTAATGTGTCAATGTAATTTTTTTTTAAAATGAAATAAAAAATAACTAAGTCTCCAAAACCAATCTGTGATCAAACTATGAGGTTGAAAGCTTTGCTTGCATGTAAACTGTAAAAATAAAAAATACTGAGGCACACATATTTCATAAGCATTCAAGTGAAGGTGCAGGTATGAATCCATCTTTTCAACTCAGACTACAATTTCTGGACTTCTGAACAGTTGGATTGTGGGTATTTCATGATTTTTTTTTAAAATGTTCTTTATTTAGTTTTAAAGAAAACATCATCTTGACGTGAATAAGAATGCTTTTGCAATTCTGTTCAGCAGTGAATATATAGGAAACTGGTCATTTCTATAAATGCCTAGATCATATTTAAAATATTAATACGCTGCCTTTACAAATGGAATTATATGAGGTCTTTTTTGGCAGAGGCTACTATAAATGTTCAATATAATTCAGAATGCACTAAATCCACTCTGTTAAACCCTTCATGTTACCGGATCCTTGTGGAATTCAAGTTGTGCTCCAAAATATTTCTGCAACCAACATTATTTTACTGACACTCTATATCATGTAAACAATTTAAATACTTAAAAATATAGTATCTAAATTTCATTGAAGAAAATATGAACTGAAGAAAGACATAAGCAGATAAAATGAGTCTTTCTATACACGTATTAGATGAACACTACCTCCAGAATGTCACAGACTGGTATCGGCTGTTTTCATCTTCACAGCTTTGACAGAGTTGTCAAATCTTGCAATTTCAGGATGGGCATCCCTACAGAAGAATACAGTGGGGTTCTTGCAGGCCCACATGGCCCCCTCTCCTCCCTCACCTCCCTTCTCTGGACTACAAATGCTCTTATTATTCATTCCTACACGATTCGCACACTGGTCCCTCATCCTCTCTGCTTGATTCATCCGAATCTCACGGTTGTGGGAATGGCTGGCGAGGTACGCCGCAATGTTTCTGGTCCGATAGCCCTCCTCTCTGCTCCGCCCGAGGAATATGGAGATATTAGGATTCCTTAAAGCGTAGATCAGAGGGTTTATGGCTCCGTTTGCCCAGGCAAGCCAGATGGCTATCGTGTCCATAGCGGGGCTGAAAGTGTAGTCCCAAACGGCCGCGACCAACCCCATTAAACAATACGGCCCCCAACATAAAATAATGAAAACGATCATGATTAGAACTGTGGTGGCCGTTCGCATTTCACTGTAAAATCGAAGTAAGTATGCGTAAGTCGTGACCGGTCTGACTCGGATCTCGGAAAGCCGAACCGTCTTACAGATGTTATAATGACAAAAACACATGAGGGAGAAGGGAAGTAAGTAACATATAATGATCAGGCAGATGCTATAAGTGGCCCCCATGTGTGAGGTGCCAGAATGGAACACGTACATACAATGGTAGAAACCTTGCTTATGGATTTCCGTAGGCATCGGCAGCAACAGATACCAAGGAAGGGAGAAGATGACGGCCGTTAGCCACACGGCTATCAACAGCTGGGCGGCTTTCTGACGCCCTATTTTAGCCTGGGGCTGTCTGACAATGGCGTAGTATCTATCAAAAGATATCAGCGTCATAGTCAGAGTGGAGATGATCCCGAAACAAGTGTTGAAGAAGCCGTTTGCCACACAGAAGTGATTGTCGAACATCCACACGCCGTCCTTACTAAAGAGCATGATGAAGGAGAACGGCAGACACAGCACGGCCGTCAGGAAGTCGGCCAACGACAGCGACATGATGAACGCGTTGGTAACCGTTCGCAGCTGTCTGTGTTTGACAATGATCAGGATGACGGCCGAGTTGCCGAGGCTCGACAGGAGAAATATGGCGAGGAGGACGAGAGCTTGAGCTGCCACGGCGACGCCGCCATAGACGGAGCTGCTCTCCATTGCGCCGACAGCCGACGCGGTCGACGCGACGTGGATGTGACCGAGTTCGCTCCTTCGTTGGTCTGTGGATGATGAAAGGTTTCCTGTGGTTCCCAGTGTGGCCTCTGTGGTGGGGGTCACCATACCAGTCACCATGGAAAGAATCCTAGAGCCAAGACAAGAGAAGACAGGGATGAATTACAACAGGATGATAAGATCTAATGCTGGACACACTTCAGAAAGAGGAGTTCACTTCCTGTATGTCTCTCTTTTCAGTCACTCTCCAGCTCCCTCAGAAATAAAAGTGAACGAAATTTCCTAAAAATACATATCAAATAGTTTAGAATAAGGAGGATTAATTTCTCAATGGGATTGAAGACATCCTGACAGTCAGTGGTGCTTTCAAGCAATAGTAAATGAGATAGCCCTCAAGGCTAAAACTAGCCAGCTAGCACACATCTGTTCACAGAATGTGTCGAGAAGCTATTTATAATCAGAGGACGGGTCTAGTCAGTCGTCATCAGCAAAGTCAGCATCAATGCCGGCCCTGATGTTTGTTTGTCTGATAGTGCAGATTGACTTATTAGATGAGTTATGGAACATAAACTCGTACGTCAAAGTACCACTGTTTGTGTGTGTGTGTGTGTCTACATATATATGTGTATATATATATATATATATATATATATATATATATATATATATACTGTATATATACACTTTTCCATGAACTAAAATTTTATAAAATATTATAAGGATGGACTGTATCTCCTCTTCATGTTTTCATGTTTTATCCAGACACCAATCAACATTTAAAAAAATAGTTAAAGAAATAAATAACAAAAAATGTATGAATACTACGTACTTAGAATGTTGATTAATCTAAGGCCAAGGCTCTAACACACAACCAGGGCCAATGCTAACTGTGGCTGTAGACTAACAGGCTGACTTACCTTACAGTGTTTGAGGTAGTGCCCAGCTGGTCACTGAAGCTTTGACCTGAGCTGTCAGCTGGACGTCTGCTGCTGATGCCCTGTAGGGCTGTGCTGACCGGTGGATCCATCGACACGGCCCAGAAGGAGGATGAGAAAACTCCGTCTCAGTCACAGCCATACAGCCTTCAGTCGTTCTATGTCGGTTTTGTGGACTTGAACGGTCGTTTTCATCATCTCCAGTTGCAGGAGAAGCAAGAGAAGGAAAAAGAAAAGGCGAGTCATGCATGTCTTACAGGCTTGTCAGAATGATGAACCACACTGCTGTAACAGTTTAAAACCTGCTAATGTAAAAAAAAAAAAAAGATGTATAAATAACACTTTAAGCATTTATGACAATATTTTATATTGTAATAAATTCTACAAAGATCTGCAGTGACAGGTTTTCATTATCTGCTCAAATATTACATATTTGAGCAGATTTGACCTCAAATAAAAAATATTCAATTATTTACAAAAACATTTCATTACTTCCACTGGTAATTGGTGTCTATACGTTTATCACCCTTGTTGTTTAACAGAATTAAATTGTATTTATTGTAATATCACAGACAGACAGACTTATGTCGTCTGCATAAAAACACAAGGGGGACACCGTACTACAGAGACAAAGGAACAGATAATACACAACTAAGCAGACATACAACTCTAAATCAAAAACGACTGAATGGATAAAATGCAGAAAAAAAAGCAGAAATAGCAGACTAAAAAAGTTGGGCACACATGAATGACTGGTTTTACTGGTTTTAATGAGGCGCTGCGCCGCGTTTTACGCGTTGCTTTACGCATCAGGTTCTGCGGTGCGCAGGTATCTGTTCACCCCACAGCTAGTAGCATCTGGTTGACGCAAAGAAAGGCTCGAAAAATACATCTCTGTCTCATTTACTTTTTTTATTTTCCTATCACAAATAGTTAGATGACTCACCCTGAAGTTGGAAATCTGTTGAAATGCCGTGGAGATGTGGCCTCCATCCTTTTAGCTCCACATCTGCGTGTTCGCTAGATGCCCACACACCGGAGCATCGTTCGGGGTGAATTCATCCTCCTCCACCGTGATGTCCGGACGTTTAGCACCTAATACCGGCCAGCCACAGTCGTCCATGTCGGCAACGTTCTAGTATCGTTCCGGTTCAGTCGTCACCCTGAAAGCCGCCGTTATGATGCGTTCGGTCCTCAGTGCTGGAGGAGACAGACGGCCGCCCCGTTGGAGAGACGATCCGCGCAGTTTCAGGGACTTTGTTCCGGTATTTCCGGTGGAATCTCTTATCTGTCACCTAAAAGACCGCAGAACATCTCAGCATCTGTTTAAAGACCCTCCTTTTCTATTTGTTCTTGTTCTGCTTCTTCTTCTTGATCTTGTTTTTCTTCTTCTTCGTCTTCTTTTGGCTGAGCTGCTGAGCGTGACCTCAAGGGGGCGCTATGGTGCGGAGCAAGTTTAACCCTTAGATGCACAAGTCACCAATACTACCAGGGGTGTCAATCAAGGATCAAATTATGCAAGTGAATAACATCAAACACAAGTCAAAACATTAAATTTGTTCACAAGGTTTTTGTCAGACTTGAAATGGGCTTAATTACTGCAATGTGGGAAATGTAGTTTTTGGTCAAAGCACACTTCTGACATTTATTTTTAGACACCCTGAAGTTTTATGTTCTTGCAGGCCACATAAAATAATGTGACGGGCCACATTTGGACCCAGGGCCTTGAGTTTGACACTTGTGCTGTGCATCCACTCTTCCACAGATGATTTGGATTATTTTTCTTCAGCAGCTTCAAAATGAAAAGCTGTAATACATTCCTATTCCAAGTATTCCTAATAAAACATGTTTGTGACATGAAATCATTTGTATTATTTGTTTATTTTTCCATTAACTGTAAGAATTTGCCGTTTTGGTGCACACACCCATGTTCACAAAAAAAACAGATATCCTGAAGCCTTCATGACTGGAGGAATGTCCAGCTTGTTCTGTTGCAATAGACAATCCTCCAGGAGATGCTCTGCAAGAGGTAATCTGGTGAAGAAGTTGTCAGTGGTGATCTTGTGACCTGTGTGTCTGAATCCAGTGCGCAACTGATGGACAGTGTTTTCCTCCAGATTCTTCTGGACATTTTCCCCTGGTTGTCTCCCTAGGTACACAATCCCATCAATTGCATATGGGCTACGTGCATCAAAAACCCAGAAGATCTTTATCCCGTACTTGGGGGGCTTGCTCGGCATGTACCGCAGAAGCTGGGTCCTCCCTCTGAAAGGCACGAGTTGTTCATCCACTGTCACACAATCACTGGGGATGAATTTGTACCGGCAGTTGATCAGGAACAGGTCCCATCTGTGGCGGACCTGTTCCTGATCAACTCCACTTTCTCCCTGTGTCTGAGGCTGCTCTTTTTCCCTCCTTGTCTGTGCATGTCAGCACCTCTTCCATTATATCATCAGACATGAAGCCCTTCCATGCATCTATTGGGGAGACAGTCCTAAACCCAGGTACAGCGCCCCCTACCATTAGGCAGGGGAACTGTGAGCCTCACTTGGTACCTCTTCCCCGCCGTTTTAGGGTCGCTCAACTCAAGAAAAAACGTTACACACACACAGTTGTTGAAAACAAAACACTGTACATTATATACATTAGCTAAACTATGAAAATTTATTTCATATAGCAAACGTGTTTGAACATTTTAATAACAACATATAGAGAGATAGCATTACGGTCTCACTATATAGCTACCAGCACAGCCAGTTGAGCCATTGAGTAACCCATGGTGAGGCTCGGCTGGTTGGTGTCTCACCACGTGGCTCTAATCAGTATTTTAGTGGTAAATGTGAAAATTCAGCAATTTTGAGTAAAAATAGTGTAAAATTGGTGACGTTAAATGAAAAATAACTTTATAATACACATCACTGGATAAATATACTCATTTAATTTAATTCTTCCATTTTCCTTTTTTTTTCTTTCATGACCACACGTCACAGCTATGTATATGCATGTGAGTGACTATAGTGTGCTCCTAATTTCACACAATAGTGATCACAAGAGTATATAAAATACAAAAACCTACAATTTAAAAAAATGAAGAAAATGACAGGAAGTTGTAGTGACTAGATAATTCCACAAGGTGGCGGTAATGCGACACAGAGGGTACAAGCGGCCAATCGGCGAAGAACTAGAAGAAGAAGAGGAACAAGAAGAAGAAGAAGCAATAATACTGTATTCTGATTTCGCTCCGATATTAAAATACAGTATGATGAACACAACGTGACTTTATTTACAAGATACTCTCTGATACCATGAGTAAGTGACGTCACGCCGTTTGATGAGCATTGATTCGTTGAGCAACGCGAGGACCTGACAGTGGCTGCACGTATTTCTTCGTCATTGTTTTCTTGTGTTTTGTAATTGATTTTTTTTAATCTGTGATGTTTTCCAGCTGTGGCCATGAGTTCCACGTGTCCCGGTCTGTACTGCGGGAGGATTCTGATCAACGGATCCGTGGAGGGGGCCTGTGGGGTGAGTGATATTCCGCAACAAGGCAATCAAAGACTGCAACATCCCGCGACACCCCTGAATTCAACATTTGACCCTGACCTACACATTTTTGTGCCTCTGGCTTCTTGAAAATGTTACTTTTTGTTTTGTGATTATATCTCATCAGGTTTCAGAGATGTGTACCTAAAAAGGTATAAAAGTGAAAATTTGACCTTCACTTAGTTTTTCAAGGTCAAGGTTGTGATCTAATTTTCATCCCCTTGCCTCCCTGAATATAACGCCTTTTGTTTCGTCTTTCTATCCTGAGATATGTGCAAAAAAAATGTACAACATTTTTCAGTAAAGCTTAAATTTGAGCTTGACCTGGTTTTCTCAAGGTCAAGGTCATCATCTCATTTTCATCCCCTTTGCTGTCCGAGTAATGTGCTTTTTGTTTCATCTTTCTATCTGCTACGCTTGTGAAGATTATTGATGGACGAACACACACGATTACAATAGTTACATTGTGGGTTTTTTTTCCCATTTCCTACAACAGAAAGACTATAGTGGGACAAAAATACTTTTCTTGCTGTGTTTGTGTCTGCTATATTGAACACCTGTCAGGTGTGTCCCCGCGGAGAGCGGACCAACCTCCAGAAGGTGTGTGAACGCTGCACCGAGTCCCCCGAGCTTTACGACTGGCTTTATCTGGGCTTCATGGCCATGCTGCCACTGGTGCTGCACTGGTTCTTCATCGAGTGGTACTCCGGAAAGAAGAGGTGTGTGTGTGTGTGTGTGTGTGTGTGTGTGTGTGTGTGTGTGTGTGTGTGCGCGCGCGCGCACGGAGTCGCTCACTGACAGTCTGTCTGTCTGAGAAATGAACACAATAAATGGGTTGTTCAGTATAAATAGTCAGTAGATTTGGCTTTTATTTTATGTATCTTTTATGTAATTTGTAGGTTTACTTGTCTTATTGTTTAAACATAGATATACAATATACAGTAAAATGTTCAGGTGTCATATTATAAGTGCTCTGTATAATACTAAAGAAACAATATAATGTAATACAGTAATCTGTCACGCGTTTGCACATAAACACGCTCAGCTTCACTACATCGCTGATTTTTAATAGGTAGTCACGTGATGTCGTACTCGCATTCTATTGGCTGACGGCACCCGGAAGTGCTTTAAACACTCCATCAGAGTGTGTGAAAATATAATACAGATAGAAGGTGGTTTAATATCAGTATGGGGAGGGTTCAAAATTACCGTAAATAATAAAATAAATTGTCCCTTTATCGCGGAAGTTTGTTTTTGCGGGTGGTTCCTGGAACGTATTAATTGCGAGTAACATGGAATTACTGTAAATATATGAAATGATCTTATATTCTAATTCTAATTACACAAGATAAATGTGAGCATATGTGTTGAAATGTATTGCGGTGTGTGTGTGTGTGTCTAAGTATATATAAAGGTATATGTACAGTATACTTGTATACTTCTTTAGCATCCCACTAAACCCTGGCAAAGAAGATGGAACTCACCACAACATGATTGCTTTACTTTAAAAAGTTAACGTTGTTAACATAAATACTTATTGGAGAAAGCTGCTGCTACTTACTATATAAAGTATGGGCAGATTATCTGTGTGTGTAATTGTAGATTACTAATGGGATTAATTTTCTCTGGGTTTATCATATAAATTAAACATAATGGGATGGGGCTCTCAGTGACGTCTGTATTGTGTTCCTGTAGGTTGATATTGTGTTGTGTGTTTGTTCGTGTGCATTCAGTTCTAGTGCTCTTCTGCAACACGTCACATCCATGTTGGAGTGCAGCTCATCTGCAGTCGTCACCCTGCTGGTCACTGAGCCAATAGGAATGCTCAGCATCCGTTCCTGTAGAGTCCAGATGTTGTCAGACTGGTACACCATGCTGTACAACCCCAGCCCCGACTACATTAACACGCTACACTGCACCCAGGAGGCCGTCTACCCACTGTGAGTGCTGGGTTTGGTGATTATACACCTGATAATGATTAAAGTGTCTGGAATTAACAGTTAATGAAACAATGAAAACCACATGGACCCAGAAGTTTTAATTAAAATTTGTGAGGCACAGGGCTGAAGTCTTTCCTCCAGTAATTTCAGTTACTTGATTACAAAAAGAGCTGATATCAACACAATGGTTTCAGTTTTATTTATCATGTTGTGCTTCAACTACTTTTTTCTTTCAAATTTAATTCTTATTGGAGCAATTTACCATTGTTATACACGGCCTGGTCAAAAAAAAAGTTATCAACAAAAAAAGTCACACACTCATATTTTGTTGGACCGCCTTTAGCTTTGATTACAGCCTGCATTCCCTGTGACATTGTTTGATAAGGTACTGCAATATCACAAGATTTATTTCCATCCAGTGATGCATTATTTTTTCATCGAGATTTTGCATTGATGATGATGGAATCCGGAAAAAAAAAATCCAGAGCTCTCCTCAATTTGTTATAAAATAATCTAAAAACATGGGCAAAATTCCAGAAAATGCGTCTCTGTACAGCAATCCTTGAATATCTTTTCAAAAATCACCATTGAGCTTGCATACACTTAAACAGAAATCCAATTGGACAAAATTTCATAAGTGTGTGCAGATTATAGATTTATTATTCAAGCTTTAAAAAAGCACGTAAATACGGTTTCATTCTGTCAGGAATTTTTGTATATTTTGGGTGTTGTAGAAACACCTTTTATTAAATACTAAGCATGTTTTTCTGCCACTTTTAATGACATGCAAAAATGCAGATTTTAAGCATCTATCAAAGTTTATTTAGATGATTGTTTATTTTTGCTGCTGTTTTGTGATTCAGTACTTTATGCTGATTTTTTGTATTTTTATTTTTTTTGTTCTTGTCAAGCTACACCATTGTGCTGATCTACTACGCGTTTTGCTTGGTACTGATGATGCTGTTGCGCCCCCTGTTGGTGAAGAAGATCGCATGCGGTCTGGGAAAATCAGATCGCTTCAAGAGCATCTACGCTGCTCTGTATTTCTTCCCCATCCTCACTGTGCTGCAAGCCGTGGGAGGGGGACTTCTTTGTGAGTGTTGCCAGGTTACCAGGTGCCCCAGCTTAAATGTCCATATTAAACTGAGGAGGCTGAAGCAGGTGTTTTTATTTTTATTTCAGACTATGCCTTTCCCTACATCATACTGGTCCTGTCTCTGGTGACGCTGGCGGTTTATATGTCTGCCTCTGAGATACAGGTAATGTCCTCTGCTGTCTTCTGTGTGTGTGTGTGTGTGTGTGTGTGTGTGTGTGTGTGTGTGTGTGTGTGTGTGTGTGGTATAGTGTGTTAGATAACGTATGGGATGGCTGTGGCTTCGGTAAATGTACGAGTATGTAATGACAAAAGCTTCATCATTTCTCTCAAGTTATTTCTTAAGCATTTTTTTTTTTTTAATTTTATATACTACTGTAATCCCTCGCACATTCGCGCACCAACACGTGCGGCTTCACCTCATCGCGAATTTTTAGTAGGTAGTCACGTGATACCATACGCCCATTCTATTGGCTGACGGCATCAGGAAGTGCGCTACTTTCCGTGAGTCTCGGACTTCTGTGAGACACAAAAGTGTTTTAAACAGTCTGTCAGAGTGTGGGAAAAAGTCATGCAGATAGAAGGTGGTTTAATATCATTATGGGGAGGGGTCATAAACGTTGGAATTACCATAAATAATAAAATAGTTTGTCGCTCTATCGGAGAATTTCGTTTTTGCGGGTGTTTCCTGGAACGCGTTAACCATGAGTAACGAGGGATCACTATATTACAAACAGTCTATTGTTTCAAATTAATTTGGACAGCCTAGATATAATTGATGTAAGAAGTTAACAAATTTATTGTGAAAATGTTATCCAGTACAATGATCTCTGCAAATATCAGCTTATACTGGATGTGATGGAAGGTTGTTGGTGGCCTAGAATCACCACAGTGAATCTTCCACAGGTGAGCATGGTCAATGGGAAAAGTTTAACTTAAATCCTCTGTGCTCATCAGACCTTCAAGAACCTGGTTGCTAAGAAGAAGCGTCTGGTCGTCCTGTTTAGCCACTGGCTCCTCCACGCATACGGCATCATTTCCATCTCCCGACTGGATAAGCTGGAGCAGGATCTGCCGCTGTTGGCCCTCGTGCCCGGCCCTGCCCTCTTCTACATCGTCACTTCGAAGTTCACCGAGCCCAGCCGGATCCTCTCCGAGGGAAGCAACGGACACTGAGCTCATTGGCCGACGGCTCTGACGTGGAGAACATGTGACAGCTGGAAGTGAACGGGTTGTATTTCTGCCAGTGATGATGAGTCTTCAGTGAGAACGAGCATGCTATTGAAAAGTCTGCATCACTAGTCCAAATGTTGTGTATGTATATAGATGGACATGTTTTATATGTATATAGAGAAACCATAAACTAGAACTGCTGTTGGTGTCATGCTAACATGTTGCTTCAGTAGTCGCTGCATTGTGTGTATTTATCTGCTTTTTAAATGGGTATTTTTTTCATCAGTTCAGGAAATCTTTGATTTGTAATCAGTCTGGTTATTGATTAACTGTGAGGAAAATAACTGAACCCTGATCAGATCGAACAGTTAGAGAGGAATTAAATGAGGTTTCATTCCCACACTTGATGTGAATCCTGAAATGATCTCACACTGAAGCGTACGCTCTCCTCAGATCGACGTTGGTTTGAATCTTTGATCTGAACTGTCTTGTGAATGAAATATAAGTGAGTTTTCCTGCCTACAAACTGCGTTAATTCATTCATTTTTAAAACCAGTTTCTTCAGCTGTCGCTGGGTTTGCTGGAGCCAATCCCAGCGGACTTGAAGCGTTAGGCAGGGTACACTCCCGGTGTGACGCCAGTGCACCGCAGAGCCACATATAGACAAACACACACTCACCTACAGGCAATCTGAGACCGTGGTATTGGCATTGGTGTTCAGGGAAATGTTTCATTCAATTATATATAAAACCAATTGACACAAAATTCTCTCAAATATTCATAAAATCGAGTTTAGCTCATGAAAAGTGGGAGCGAAAAACAATTTTTTGTTCAGAGTATGAACAGTCAGGTCCGTAAATACTGGGACATTTACACAATTCTCATTTCTTTTGCTCTATTTACCACCACAGTGGGTTTGAAATGACTTTCACCTTTGATTTGAAGGTACTTCCATTACAAACGGTGTAGAAATCCTTAATCTTAATCCATACTTTTCTCTTTCCATCACTCTGATACAAGCTGGTCTCTGTCCATACGATAATGTTCAGAACTGGAAACACTTTTTCGATGTTGTTTAACAAATTTTAATCTGGTCTTCCTATTTTTGAGGCTCACCAGTGGTTTATACCTTTTGATGAACCCTCTATATTTAATATATTCTCTTGATCACACAACTACTTCCCGTGTTCTTGATCTGGCCAACTGTGGGTCTTTCCAGGTCTTCAGGTGTTGCTGAGCTCACGGTGCAACCTTTCTTTTTAAGATTTTAAATACAAATGCGACCCTTGACTCAACTCCAGATCTTTTACGTATTTAAATGACAAAAAAATAATGAGAAAATAGCCTACCACAGTCCATGAACTAGGTTTTGAGTCAAATGTCTCATTACTTTTGATTCCTTGGGGAAAAAAAGGAAAGCACATAAAGAGTGTTGTAATTTCTATGCTGTTCATCAGATTTTGATGCAAGGATCCTTAAATTAAAAGTGAAAGTCTATCATCAGTATATGTAACATACTGTATATACTATATAACTATGCACAGGTGAAGTATGCATGTCTATAGGTTGATAGAAAATGTGTGTTTTTTTAATAATTTAAAGGATTTGGGGGCTTTTTACAAACCTGGAGCAGATTAAAATTATTTCGATCAGGCTAATTCATTTGAGTTGCGAGTTCAATTTACAAACTCAGACATGGATCAAATTAAACTTATATCTCAATGTACTACTCTATGTATGTATATATGCGTGTGTGTTGGTGTGTATGTATAATGTTTACATAGTTGTATGTGTAAAATTCTTCATGTAATGAATTATTGTGTGATTTTGTTATCTGATGGAATACAGTATTCAAATTTGAGACACTGAATTTTGACTGTAAGCCAAAATCATCAAAATTTCAAGAAATAAAGGCTTGAAATATTCCACTTTGTGTAAATGAATCAATACATGTGTTTCACTTTTTAAAATGAGTGATAAAAAAATATTGACCCCTTTCATGTTATTCTAATTTAATGAGATGTATCCATATAACCAAAAGATGCCATGATAAAGAGCTGATTAGTGTTAAATACTTTTAACTTTAAGGGTTTTTTCAATCTTTCAACTCGCTTTAAAACTACAGTTTTCTGACATTTTCTACTACAGAACTGCATAACCTTTGTGGAAGAGTGGGGCAGCATAACAAACATTAAGATCACTGATCCTCAGTAGAGATCCACAGTATGCCATATTAATTTACATAATGCGTAAAATACTTACCGATATTTATGGAAACAAGATTATAGATCTAGGTAGACCAGTGCATCAATATAAAATCTTGTCTGGTGCTTTAAATTTGCAGTGTACATTGTTGCGCATAACAATAACACAATGTATGTTAGCTTTGTTTTAAAATTAATTTAATTCTGAAGCCTGAGTTAACCAGAAATGATAATTCTTCGCAATAAAATCCTGTTCCCTGATCAATAACATTGAGTCAAGCTACCAATAGCAGCAGCAGTCATTTGACGGAGGCTGGAGGAGCTCCTGTCAGGATGATGATGATGTGATTTCCAGCAAAAATATCTTTAAAGCATGTCCACAAACATGCCGAGTTGCCATTGCCAGTTTAATACAGTCTCCCCTCAGCTAAAAGCACAAACCCACTGCAGATTCTGATCCAAAAATGCTGCATGAGTAGCCGAACAAACAGCTGGCGCTGCCGTGGTGATCATTACTTTTGGATGTAGATGATGATGATGCACAGAGTTCCCACTAGTCCCAGGGCCTGGATCCCCAGGAACCAGAGCAGCAGCCAGAAGAACACAATCACGACCGGTTCCACTATCTTGTCTCCAAAATACATCTGGCTGAAGCCCAGCCGCCGCAGACACTTGTTGAGCATCCCGAACAGAGTTCCCATCCTCTCACAGTCGTCCAACTGACGTCGTGTGGTGGGGTCGTCCACATGAGGCCATCCTGTGCTGGCATCGCTGAGAGCCTGAGCGTTTTTCTGGTCGTCACCAACCTGTCAAGACAGATTATTATGAATAATCTTTAATAATAATCTTTAATAATAACTTATTATTAAATAATAATAATTACTATTATTATTAAATATTATTATTAATCGTTAATACAGTAATCTCTCACGCATTTGCGCACCAACACCTGCGGCTATACCTTATCGTGGATTTTTATCTGGCAGTCACGTGATACCATACACAAATTCTATTGGCTGACGACATCCGGAAGTGCGCTACGTTCCGTGAGTCTCGGACTTCCGTGAGACACAAAAGTGCTTTAAACAGTCTATCAGAATGTGGGAAAAGGTAATACAGATAGAAGATGGTTTAATATCAGTATGGGGAGGGGTCATAAATGTTTAAATTACCATAAATAATAAAATAATTTGTTGCAAGCTTGCGGAATTTTATTTTTGCTGGCGCTTCCTGGAACGCATTAACCTCAAGTAACGAGGGATCACTGTAATAATTTTTAATACAAATAATAATTATTAATAATAATAATTTATTATTATTACTAATAATAATTACTATTATTACAAATTTTTCATTTATGTTTCACCAATTTACAATCAGGTTCGTTCGAAACTCCCCAAAAGAACTACTCAGCAGATTGACCCAAGTGTCTCATGCCAATTACACCCATTAGCAAACAAAGGCTCAGTGAAACTCACATTGCAACGCCCCCCCCCCCCCCCCCCCCCCCCCCCCGACACCCCCTGGTACCCCCACCAACCACCGTTGTGGAGCCAGATGGGTCTTGACAATAGGTGTTGGAATATGAATAGCACTGACTACACCTCAAAGGGTTAATAATCTGGGACAACACCGAACACCGTCAGAACTGAAGAAGCCTCTTGGATGGGAGGTAAAACGTCTTCAAATAAAACTTTCTTAAAGTCCAGTGAATTGATTTAAACAACTTTGGGTTTACTGATGTAAAGTAATGACATTTAAATTACATCAAATGGCGATTATAGATCGAAATTTAGTGAATAACAACTTACAAACAAATCAGTTTACGAAGAGTCTCTAGGAAGCAATTGTGTTTGTAGGTTGAGGACTACCTATACAGCAATCATGGACTCAGGATTATCTTTATTTTTGTTCAGATTCTACAGACTAATGTGGCCTCGTTCACGCCAGCATTTTTCAGGTGTGAGTGGAAAGAGCTGGAGGGGACAAGGCTCGTTTTTGCAGGCCTGCTACACTGGTTCTACTGGACAGTCACGGAGAAGCAATGCAGTTCTGTTGAACAGGACCCGCCCAGCAAACGTCTCAGCCAATCACGACACAGACACTTGTTACAAGTTACCGCCCACAACCTGTCACAGCCTGTAAGAGACGAGCTGCTGTTCACAAGTTACAACTATTAGTTAATAAGGTCAGACGTTCTCTTCGCGTTTTCCTGTTCCGTACAGGGCAGGACGTTGTGTTTGTTATTTTATTATTATTATTATTATTAAATGTTAACTATACATTTAATTTTCACCACGTTGTTCACAACCAAGAACGAAATGAGCCACGATTGTCCTGAATCAGGTCCACTGTATTAGCATAAAGCTAACACAGTGGTTGCCCCCGTGCCTTACCGGATGTGGCTGGAGGTGCGGTGCGGACGGCGTCGACTCCGGTATCCGCTGGTTCCCTGACCGCGGCTCTACCACGTCACGTGTTCGAGGAATTTGAATTTGTAAGAGATTATCGGGCAGCATCACAGCTGACATTTTACTGCTAGTCGCAAACTTTCATGAATCAAAACACACGAATGAAGGGATCGTGGAGAACCGCCCCTTTGTCCGTCCCCGTGTTGCTATTGGCTGAAGCCTTGCAACGTAACTCTTTAAGGCCCGCCCACACACGCTCAAGCATACATATTATTTCCTCTTCTTCTTCTTCGTCGGAAAACTGTCTGTTCTGTTCACGCAGAGAAATTGCTTTTCACCGCTTCTTAGTTCCAGTTCTAAATGTAAAATTTCAGAAAACAGTGAAAATTCACATCAGGGATTCATTGTCCATGAATTTACTTTAACTCCAGTTTATGTAGATTTTCTAAGCATAAGTGATTCGCAAATATTCACTATGGCAAGGACAGGTTTAACAGCTCAATATACAAAAAGAGATAGTGTCTTATTTGCCTTTTCATTTGGATTTACTTGAAAGTAATTTGTACCACAAGTAACCAAAGCACAACTTAAAATTATTAATGGAACATATCCCTCTTGGGTATTCCTAACAATTCCTAAGAAACTGATTTGGTTGAAGTGAGAGCAAACCTTCCTGATCCATTGATCTCTTGTAGTTTTTCAGTTTACCAATCAGTTTGGAACTGATCCTGGCTTTTGATCGGTGCGGAGTCTGAATTGTTTCCCACATGTGTCACAACTGTAGGGTTTCTCACCTGTGTGGATTGTCATGAGTCTTTCCCCCTAAATCAGAAGTATCTTCAGATGCTGCTGTTCTGGCCTGGTGGCCTGAATGCTGCTGTCTCTCTTTGTCTTCCTCACTGCACTGCGACCACAAACAATCACATTCATATTCCACTTGAATTTATTCAGTATTTGTGACAAAAATATTGGGAGTTGAGGATCCGCATTTGATAACTGTGTCAGTATAAGCTATTGTTTCACTGCCCATGTTGGCATTCCATAGTCTGTCTTGGAAATACAGTACATAATTTTATTAAAACTTAACACTGTTCCAGAAACCTAAATGTCAGACTTCATACATAACATTTAACTTGAACACTGCTTTTATTAGTGAAACAGTTTTGTAAACTGAATCAAAAGTGTGCATGTTGCACTTCATGAGTTTTAGACTAAAGGAACAGTTTGACATTTTGACAGCAACCACTGGAGACTGGTCACTGGGACAAGGAGAGGTGTGGAAAAAAATGTGTATGTGACACCTATATATGTATTTTCACAATTGTGTTCATTTAAATCACTGGTGGCTGAAAGGGCAGAATCTAATTGTTGGAATAGGTTTGAAAGTTATTTCTAACGTGCTGTTACGCAGTTAAACCACTAGAGGGAGTTTCTGTCTCAGTGAGCGACAGACGCAATCCTGGTATCTACTTGGTTTTTCCTGATAGTGTTTAGTTTTCTTTCCCTGCCCTTCAGATGTTATCAATCATACAATCATTTGACCTAATATCACAATAAACTACTGACAAAGCTACAAACTGCTGGTATTTCTGAAAATCAAACAGCTACAGTTGGTTGTCCAGTGTTCTCTGCAATGTTCACATACAGAAAATAATAAAACTTTCCAGTATTTCCATATGCAACTATTCTACTGTGTTTTCAGCACATGGTATTTCTAATGTTTTGTTTTGTTGAGGTTTTGGTATTTTGAGGACTTTACTATGGATTTGCAGCTGCTTTTCTATTGCTATTTTATAAAATCAAGTGGCTTTTACCAGCAACTTTTTAGATGACTATTTAAAAACATGTTTAGAAATGTAAATGTAAAAAAAAAAATCTGATTCACGTATTCAGACACATAACTGAGGTAGTGAATGCAAACAATTCAAAGCATTTCCAACATTCAGTATCAGTGATGCCTGTCTGGTGTAAATTTTAATGTCTTGCTAAAACGGAAAGCCGCTTATAGGAACAAGAGTTTAAATTCTTTAACTTTAAAGTGATTACTCAATACTTTAAATTACTTTAAAGTGACGTCTCAATAAACAATTGGCAAAAAAATACTCATTCAAATTGTAATAATTAACACAAACACCTGACCTGGAGTTTGACAAATCACTTGGCGCTAAAGCCGTTCATTAAGCTTTGATCTAGCTGATCCAGACTAATTCTAGTCAGGTTCTATAATCTAGAGATCTACATCTACATCAGGTTACACCTCTGATGAGATGCCAGCTCAATGCAAGGCCACGTGAAAGACAGACAACCATTCACTCACACAAACACGAACGGACGATTTACAGTGAACACTTCACCTAAAGTGCATGTTTTTGATGGTGGGACGAAGCCAAACAACCTGGCGAGAATCCAGGCAGATGTGGGGAGAACATACAGTATAAACTTCACACAGAAAAATCCCAGGTGAACCCGAATCCAGGATCTTCTTGCTGTGAGGTAACCTCATTACTGTAAAACAAGTCCTCTCAATATAATAAAATACTGAATTCAGATTTCCAGTAAGAATTCGCTACTTCTTGTCATTGAAAACAGTAGAAAACTTTATCTAATTGAGGAAATTATAATTAAATTAAAATCAAAGAACTTTTAGGATCTCTCTGCAAAGTCATTTAAATCATTTCAAATAGTTTATCTGTGAATCCTGTATTAAAATATTTTACTCATACAATGCTACTCGTTTGCATGTGATCTTGTGAGTTTTGTCAGTTTGTGTGCAGAATACATTTTTTCCAAAGAGCTTTCAAATGTTGATCCTCTCACCAGTGTGTGCATATCTGATGTGAACCGTCAATCCACCCGTGTATCTGAAATGTTTCCCACACATTTTACAGCTGTTAGGATTCACACCCGTGTGGATTCTCATGTGCTTTTTCAAATTGCTCTTTGTTCTTATACGTTTCCCACATATTTTGCATTTGTGAGGCTTCTCCCCTGTGTGGACGCTTGTGTGAACGGACAGGTTCCACTTGCGTGCAAAACCTTTACCACATGTTGCGCAAACATGTGGCCTATCGCTTCCATTGTTTCTACAATGGGACTGAAATGTAGGTTCAAACTCCGCATGTGCTCCACACCTTTCGCTGTTCTTCTCATGACTGACTGACATCTGAGAGGCATCAGCCTGCAGCAGGAGGTCAGCGCCTGATGCTCCCACCACAGAGATTATAACTGGCAAGTTGACAGCAGATTCTTCCTGTTCCAAACTTTCATCAGGTTTCAGGTACAGAGTCTGGGATTCACCGTGATTTTGTTGTGAAGTAGGATCCAACATAAAGGTGTCAGCCTCTTGCTTCAGGCCGGGCTGCTCTCCCTCCTGGCTGATGACAACTTCCTCCTGCTCCTCTTTCACTTCTGGCCTTTCTGGCTGCTTTTTGTTCATGTCCTGTTTCCAGAGAGGAATTTATAATCAAACAATACGGATTAGTTAACATTCAAATGTATTTTTTATGTACTTCTGAGATTTAAATACCTATCTTGCGTCACTTTAATTCGGGTCCCCAGATAACCAGCGACGATCCGCGCTAACGATCGATTTCTTCTTAATTCTCGACAACAATATTTTTAAAATCTCCAAAAGTTTCTTCATCAGCAGCTGTTAGTCGCATTTTAACAAACCCACTCGAAAAGTCCACTGAAGTCATACTTGTTCATTGCATAACACGCCAAAAACGGTACATCTGTCATTATGGAGAACTAAACTGTTGACTTCCGGCTTCAAGTCCTACAATTAATGTTCCGGTTAAAACCGTGAATGAACATTGGTTCCTCCTGCCTCAAGTCCTCAGTGACAAAATTCAGGTTGTTTCAGCAGCCATAACGACCACAGTCCCCGATAGAAAGCAACAACAATTCAACTGATGCCCACATCTGTGTTTTCAAAGATGCTAATCAGTCTATCGTCTGATCAGCACAAGCACACCTCCAATTACAACAAGGCAGTCAGACACTGCAACATCCTACGACACCCCTGAATTCAACACTTTACCCTGACCTATACAATTTTTGTGCCTCTGTCTTCCTGAAAATGTTGCTTTTTGTTTTGTGGTTATATCTCATCAGGTTTCAGAGATGTGTACCTTCTTCTTCTTTTCCTTTCAGCTTTTCCCTTCAGGGGTCGCCACAGCGAATCAATTGCCTCCACCTAACCCTGTCTTCTACATCCTCTTCTCTCACACCAACTACCTTTATGTCCCCTTTACCTAAAAAGGTGTCAAAGTAAAAATTTGTCTTTGACCTAGTTTTTCAAGGTCAAGGTTGTGAAAGACACTCGGTCCTGATGATATACCTGTAGAGGTTTGGAAGTGTTTAGGAGAGGTGGCAGTAGAGTTTCTGACTGGATTGTTCAACAGGATATTAGATAGTGAGAAGATGCCTGAAGAATGGAGGAGAAGTGTGCTGGTGCCCATTTTTAAAAACAAGGGAGATGTGCAGAGTTGTGGCAACTACAGAGGAATAAAGCTGATGAGCCAAACAATGAAGTTATGGGAAAGAGTAGTGGAAGCTAGACTAAGGGCAGAAAGGAGCATTTGTGAGCAGAATTATGGTTTCATGCCAAAAAAGAGTACAACAGATGCAGTATTTGCTTTGAGGATGTTGATAGAGAAGTACAAAGAAGGCCAGACGGAGCTGCATTGTGTTTTTGTAGATCTGGAGAAAGCTTATGACAGGGTGCCCAGAGAGGAACTGTGGTATTGTATGAGGAAGTCTGGAGTGTCAGAGAAGTATGTTAGAGCGGTGCAGGACATGTATGAGGACTGTAAGACAGTGGTGAGGTGTGCTGTAGGTGTGACAGAAGAGTTCAAGGTGGAGGTGGGACTGCATCAGGGATCAGCTCTGAGCCCCTTCTTGGTTGCTATGGTGATGGACAGGCTGACAGATGAGGTTAGACAGGAATCTCCATGGACTATGATGTTTTTGGATGACATTGTGATCTGCAGTGAGAGCAGGGAACAGGTGGAGGAGAAGCTAGAGAGGTGGAGGTTTGTCCTGGAAAGGAGAGGAATGAAGGTTAGCCACAGTAAGACAGAGTACATGTGTGTGAATGAGAGGGACCCAAGTGGAAGAGTGAGGTTACAGGGAGAAGAGATCAAGAAGGTAGAGGATTTTAAGTATTTACGGTCAACAGTCCAGAGCAATGGAGAGTGTGAAAAAGAGGTGAAGAAGCATGTACAGGCAGGATGGAACGGGTGGAGAAAAGTGTCAGGTGTGTTCTGTGACAGAAGAGTTTCAGCTAAAATGAAAGGAAAGGTGTACTAAACTGTGGTGAGACCAGCGATGTTGTTTGTTCTAGACACGGTGTCACTGAGGATAAGACAAGAGACAGAGCTGGAGGTAGTAGAGATGAAGAAGCTGAGGTTCTCTCTGGGAGTGACCAGGAAGGATAGGATCAGGAATGAGTACATCAGAGGAACAGCACATGTTAGAGGTTTTGGAGATAAAGTCAGAGAGGCCAGACTGAGATGGTTTGGACATGTCCAGAGGAGAGATAGTGAATATATTGGTAGAAGGATACTGAGTTTTGAACTGCCAGGCAGGAGGCCTAGAGGAAGACTGAAGGTGACTATCTTGAACAACTTGCCCGACGCTCTGGCTGTCAAAGCGTCAATGATCACTGCTCCAGAGTACTGCGTTTTGTAGATTTATTGCTGATAACAAAAAAAAACACTTACATGGGGGGAAGGCAGCGATTCAATATACGACAAAAGAACAAAAGCGGTCAGCAAAAAGTAGCACTTACCCATTCACCCTCTCTCAGTTCATTCACACCAAAGTCCCGCCAGGTTAACAGCTGACTTTATTACTACCGGTGCTGACGTACCACCACCACATGACGCGCATCCCCGTATGTGACCATATAATAAACAAACATACTATAAAGGCTATAGCTGCCACAAAGAGCTGGCATCTATAAAGACAAAAGAGGAGGTTTATGGATGTAGAGAAAGAGGACGTGAAGGTAGTTGGTGTGAGAGAAGAGGATGCAGAAGACAGGGTGAGATGGAGGCAATTGATTCGCTGTGGTGACACCTGAAGGGAAAAGCCCAAAGGAAAAGAAGAAGAAGGTTGTGATCTAATTTTCATCCCCTTGCCTCCCTGAATATAACGCCTTTTGTTTCGTCTTTCTATCTTATCTGGTCCCTGAGATATGTGCAAAAATTGTACAAAAGTTTAAATTTGACCTTGACCTAGTTTTCTCAAGGTCATGGGTTGCCAATGGAGTAGATCACTGCAATGATTGTCCATAGTCATAATTGCCATGTATATACAGCCTCCCTTAACATTTGCTCACAAACTTCTATGGAACCATAGAGAGCCTACAACCTACTAACGATCTACCTACACACTGTTATCTGTCTCTCCTGACCAGTGTGTTCAAGGCAAGTTGATTTGACTGACAAAGAGAGGATAACCTGAGGGATGTACACATATTTGTCTTCTGACAGTTGCCTGAGGCAGTTGTTTTATCACTTCAGGAGGTACATCCATAGGGAGCACCTGCAGCAGAACCTGTTTAAACCCCACCTTGAGACTTTGAATTGCTCACTCTTCTCTTAGTGTGCTTTGTTTTCTTCCTCTTCTCTTAAATAAAGGAGTTTAATTTGTCTCCCAGATGCAGCCCCGTCTTTTTGTAATGACTATAAAGGTGGGTGTGACAAAATTAGGCGCTCATACAGAGAGGTCCTAGATGGATTGTTTTCTGACTGGAGGGAGGCAAAGTCTGCAAAACAATGTGATTGACTATGTTAATGGTTTCTAATGTTAATGGCTTCACACAGTGGGAATTCACAAAAAATTACTCCAGTTATCTCAGGATAAAAAGAAGGCTTCTATTACAGCCGAGCTAAGCACTGTGTCTTCAGTCCTGGAGATCAGGTTTTGGCCTTACCTCCCAGCATCTGTTCACCCTTACAAGACAAGTTCACACATCCACGTATGGTAGTGACATGTTTGTAATACCAACCATGCACAGGTACAGGTTCCATTACAGGACTATACAGACCTGTCAGCTTCTTCTCATAAAAAAAAATTATTCTTGTCAGTCAAATTATTCAGATTAAAAAAGAATTCTGTTCAGAAACAGGTTAGGGACAGTGAGAACAAGAAAGAGTTGGCACAAAAATCCAGGTAAGCAGTCTCTATAGTGGATGCGAATGACGGTGGTTCTCTGCAGGCAGGCTGAACAGGTAAGGGGATCAGAAATACTCACAAACATATTTCATATTAGTTATTCAAACATTTTACTTAATTGTTACAGCGATCTTATCTGTTTTATAAATCACGCTTATTTACCCACATGGTTTCTCTTTTTAATTTTAATTTTAATGAGAAAATCAATTAAGCAACTGCTTGCATCGTCTCCCTTGACAAATCACAGCAGTTTTTATTTTCTTTGTTTCCACTTTCTTCTATCCAAATGAATGCTTGCTTTTCCATGACCATTCAGAAGTCATGGAACAGGAGTGTGGAGGCAAAATGAAATTACTCATTGGGAATTAAATTATAGAGTTGAGTAGGACAAGCTTAAAAGCTATGTTAGATTCAGTGCAGTACAGCAGCATCAGAAAAAAGGTACAAAAAAGTTTATCAGTACCAAAGGTTGAGAGAACAGCTGGAACAAATTAAATAAAAATGCTTTCAGTTAAATTTTGGCAGTGTACATTGAAATTGTCTGGAAAGCAAAATTTGTGAGATTTGGGCAGATGTTCATTCTATATGTAGCTAAAATTGGGAAAACAATAACACTCCTATAATTTGTAGGTGTAGGTTCTCAATCATCCATATTGAGGTAAATCAAAAAGAGCAAACAAGACTTTTCAGTACAACTGAAGAAGCCTCTTGGATGAGATATGAAATTAACTTTACTCCTCCGAGACAACAATGAGATCTGTAGGATGCCAAACTGAGACTAGGGTTTATTTCTCCTGTGTATCAGTTTTTTTCTCAGGAGCAAAAAGATGTACTAAATCTCAATTTAGTCTCCTTTTAAGTTTCAGAAGAGATCTCAATGAGGTCTCATTTAATTCTCAGAGTTTCTAATATTGTCACCTATTTCTCATTGTGAATTTTAGGAAAAACATTTGAGTAACATTTTAGACATGGAAACTAAAATGCAACTGAGGTGAGAATCTCAAATTTGTCTCCTGAGCAATAGAAGAGCAAGCTCTGAGCAGTAAAATGGTTTTCTGGGAATGTACAAGCTTTTGTCCGACAATTAATAGCTATGTCACTCCCAACCCAGATAACTTCCAGTTGTTTCTAAATCACCCTCAACAGAACTCTTTACAAGTTTGTATAAACTTCGGTATAAATCCATCCATCCATCCATTCTCCGCTTATCCGGGGTCGGGTCGCGGGGGCAGCAGCTTGAGCAGGGAAGCCCAGACTTCCCTCTCCCTAGCCACTTCGTCCAGCTCCTCCGGGAGAATCCCAAGACGTTCCCAGGCCAGCCGGGAGACATAGTCTCTCCAGCGTGTCCTGGGTCATCCCCGGGGCCTCCTCCCGGTAGGACGTGCCCGGAACACCTCACTAGGGAGGCGTCCAGGAGGCATCCTGACCAGATGCTCGAGCCACCTCATCTGGCTTCTCTCGATGCGGAGGAGCAGCGGCTCGACTCTGAGTCCCTCCCGGATGACCGAACTTCTCACCTTATCTCTAAGGGAGAGCCCGGACACCCTGCGGAGGAAACTCATTTCGGCCGCTTGTATCCTGGATCTCGTTCTTTCGGTCACGACCCACAGCTCGTGACCATAGGTGAGGCCAGGAACGTAGATCGACCGGTAAATCGAGAGCTTTGCCTTTCGGCTCAGCTCCTTCTTCACCACGACGGACCGATACAGAGTCCGCATCACTGCAGACGCTGCACCGATCCGCCTGTCGATCTCCCGTTCCATCGTACCCTCACTCGTGAACGAGACCCCGAGATACTTGAACTCCTCCACTTGGGGCAGGATCTCATCCCCAACCCGGAGAGGGCACTCCACCCTTTTCCAACTGAGGACCATGGTCTCAGATTTGGAGGTGCTAATTCTCATCCCAACCGCTTCACACTCGGCTGCGAACCGTTCCAGTGAGAGTTGGAGATCACGGCTTGATGAAGCCAACAGCACCACGTCATCTGCAAAAAGCAGAGACGCAATACTGAGGCCACCAAACCGGACACCCTCAACGCCTTGGCTGCACCTAGAAATTCTGTCCATAAAAGTTATGAACAGAATCGGTGACAAAGGGCAGCCTTGGCGGAGTCCAACCCTCACTGGAAACGAATCCGACTTACTGCCGGCAATGCGGACCAAACTCTGACATTGGTCGTACAGGGACCGAACAGCCCTTATCAAGGGGTTCGGTACCCCATATTCCCGAAGCACCCCCCACAGAACCCCCCGAGGAACACGGTCGAACGCCTTCTCCAAGTCCACAAAACACATGTAGACTGGTTGGGCGAACTCTCAAGGACCCTGCGGAGGGTGTAGAGCTGGTCCACTGTTCCACGGCCAGGACGAAAACCACATTGCTCCTCCTGAATCTGAGATTCGACTTCCCGACGGACCCTCCTCTCCAGAACCCCTGAATAGACCTTACCAGGGAGGCTGAGGAGTGTGATCCCCCTGTAGTTGGAACACACCCTCCGGTCCCCCTTCTTAAAAAGGGGGACCACCACCCCAGTCTGCCAATCCAGAGGCACTGTCCCCGACGTCCACGCGATGTTGCAGAGGCGTGTCAACCAGGACAGCCCCACAACATCCAGAGCCTTTAGGAACTCCGGGCGGATCTCATCCACCCCCGGGGCCCTGCCACCGAGGAGCTTTTTAACTACCTCGGTGACCTCAACCCCAGAGATAGGAGAGCCCGCCTCAGAGAACCCAGACTCTGCTTCCTCATGGGAAGGCGTGTCGCCGGAATTGAGGAGGTCTTCGAAGTATTCTCCCCACCGAGTCACAACGTCCCGAGTTGAGGTCAGCAGCGCCCCATCCCCACTATACACAGTGTTGATGCTGCACTGCTTCCCCCTCCTGAGACGTCTGATGGTGGACCAGAATCTCCTCGAAGCCGTCTGGAAGTCGTCCTCCAAGGCCTCGCCGAACTCCTCCCACGCCCGAGTTTTTGCCTCAGCAACCACCAGAGCTGCATTCCGCTTGGCCAGCCGGTACCTATCAGCTGCCTCAGGAGTTCCACAGGCCAAAAAGGCCCGATAGGACTCCTTCTTCATCTTGACGGCATCCCTTATCGCCGATGTCCACCAGCGGGTTCTGGGGTTGCCGCCACAACAGGCACCGACCACCTTACAGCCACAGCTGCGGTCGGCCGCTTCGACAATGGAGGCGCGGAACATGGTCCACTCAGACTCAATGTCCCCCGCCTCCCCCGGAACGTGGGTGAAGTTCTGCCGGAGGTGAGAGTTGAAACTCCTTCTGACAGGGGATTCCACCAGGCGTTCCCAGCAGACCCTCACAATACGTTTGGGTCTGCCAGGTCGGACCGGCATCTTCTCCCACCATCGGAGCCAACACACCACCAGGTGGTGATCGGTTGACAGCTCCGCCCCTCTCTTCGCCCGAGTGTCCAAGACATGCGGCCGCAAGTCCGATGACACGACCACAAAGTCGATGATCGAACTGCGGCCTAGGGTGTCCTGGTGTCAAGTGCACATATGGACACCCTTATGTCTGAACATGGTGTTCATTATGGACAGTCCGTGACGAGCACAGATGTCCAATAACTGAACACCATTCGGGTTCTGATCGGGGGGGCCATTCTTCCCAATCACGCCCTTCCAGGTCTCACTGTCATTGCCCACATGAGCATTGAAGTCCCCCAGCAGAACGATGGAGTCCCCAGTGGGAGCGCTCTCCAGCACCCCCTCCAAGGACTCCAAAAAGGGTGGGTACTCTGAACTGCTGTTTGGTGCATAAGCACAAACAACAGTCAGGACCCGTCCCCCCACCCGAAGTCGGAGGGAGGCTACCCTCTCGTCCACCGGGGTGAACCCCAATGTACAGGCGCCAAGCCGGGGGGCTATAAGTATACCCACACCTGCTCGGCGTCTCTCACCATGAGCAACTCCAGAGTGGAAGAGAGTCCAACCCCTCTCGAGAGGACTGGTACCAGAGCCCAAGCCGTGTGTGGAGGTGAGCCCGACTATATCTAGTCGGAACTTCTCGACCTCACACACCAGCTCGGGCTCCTTCCCTGCCAGAGAGGTGACATTCCACGTCCCAAGAGCCAGCTTCTGTAGCCGGGGATCGGATCGCCAAGGTCCCCGCCTTCGGCCACCGCCCAGCTCACAGTGCACCCGACCCCTATGGCCCCTCTCACAGGTGGTGAGCCCATGGGAAGGGGGACCCACGTTGTCCTTTCGGGCTGCACCCGACCGGGCCCCATGGGTGCAGGCCCGGCCACCAGGCGCTCGCCTTCGAGCCCCACCTCCAGGCCTGGCTCCAGAGGGGGGCCCCGGTGGCCCGCGTCCGGGCAAGGGAAAACGTGCTCCACTGTTTTTATTCATCTTCGGTATAAATCATGTATCACATATAAATCTCTTCACAGTGAGGCTTCGTCTTACATTGAAGAACTCATAGCGTTGTATCGTCCTCTGAAGGCCCTTCGTTCTGGGGATGCGGGATTTTTTGTAACCCGTCAGGCCTGTTAGATTAGAACAGGAAGCAGAAGTTTCAGCTATCTGGCTCCTCTGGAATCACCTCCCGGCCTCGGTCCAAAGTGGGGTAGGGGGCCCCAGCTCAGAGTAGACTAAAACCTTCTCCTGACAAACTCTACAATTAAGAACAACACTGATTCATTTAGATGAGTTGCTGTAGGCCTAGACATTGTGATCTGTAGTGAGAGCAGGGAACAGGTGGAGGAGAAGCTGGAGAAGTGGAGGTTTGTCCTGGAAAGGAGAGAAATGAAGGTTAGTCGCAGAAAGACAGAGTACATGTGTGTGACTGAGAGAGACCCAAGTGGTGCGCTGCCAGAGCATTGCGGTGTTATTACATCTCGCGAAGCGTTCATGTATTGTAATTATCAGTGTTTGTGTATTCGTCCGTCCGTCCGTCCATCAAATATCTTTATAACCGTTGCAGATAGAAAGATGAGAGAAAAAGCACATTGCTCGGGCAGCAAAGGGGATGAAAATGAGGTGATGACATTGAACTTGAGAAAACTAGGTCAAGGTCAAATTTCAACTTTTGCACGTTTTTTTGCACATATCTCAGGAACTGGATAAGATAGAAAGACGAAACAAAAGGTATTATATTCAGGGAGGCAAGGGGGTGAAAATTAGATCACAACCTTGACCTTGAAAAACTAAATCAAGGTCAAATTTTCACTTTTATACCTTTTTAGGTACACATCTCTGAAACCTGATGAAATATAATCACAAAAACAAAAACCAACATTTTCAGGAATCCAGAGGCACAAAAATGTGATGATGACCTTCATCAACGTCATACTCGATAGTACAATATAAAATTCATTGCTGTGACCATTACGAAAGTAGGTCAGGGTAAAATGTTGAATTCAGGGGTGTCGCGGGATGTTGCAGTCTTTTAGTACTTTGTTTCTATTTTTGGGGTTCAATTGCAGACGAACATTGCAATACTTTGTAGGAACACAGGGGGCAGCAGCGAGTAACTAAACGCTTGGGGCGGCAGCGACTGATTCACCTGCAGCGAACCAGCAGAAGAAGATGATCAGCGGCTACAGCTGCTGCTGGAGTCGGGCTGTGATCGTTAACAATCACACTCTGTCAACTGGAATAACCTGATAGAGAAATAACCGGATGAAGGAACTTCAATTCGTTACTGCTCCGCTTTGTTCGACTGCTGCCATAAGGAATAAGGCGAGTTTTACTTGTTTTCAAAGGTACGAAGTTAAAAGAAAAGTTGAATGGTAGCTGAAGTAAATATTTTACTGTACTTATTTTATCCGATGTAATTATTGTGGTGAGTTAACATGTGTTTGAATCAAATGGACATCGTCCCGTTTGGATGTCAGTGTGTTTCTCACGTTTTGTATTTACTATTTAGACGTGAAGCAGCTTTTAGTTTAACAGGAGTCACTAATGCCTGTATTAGTTGGTAACATTATTATTTGTTTCGTATAATGTGTAAATCATTTTTCCCATATAAAAAATTCTATTGTTTAATATTTTAAAATTTAATACTTAACATTATTATTTAAATTATTCATTACTGAGTTTAAAATCTGTTATTATATGTATATTATATGTATTATATGTAATATAATAATATAAATAATATGTAATAATATAATAATATTATATAAATTGTAATATATATATATTTTATGTGTACATATATTACATGTGTATATATATAATATATATACATTTACAAAATATAAATACATAATATATACATGATATATATAATATATACTATATATATATATACACAATTTAAGTTAGAACAAATTTAAAATTTATGTTCCAGTGCAGAAACTATTCGCCTTCTTTTGAACTGATTTCATGTTGTTTGCCTCTGCCCACTAAAAGCCCACTATTCCCATATTTTAATACACCTTTCATGAGCACAGCTTTCAGCTGCATACAATTGTAATATTACATCCCGCCTCAAAGCGGTGATGTATTGTAATTGTCAGTGTTCATCCGTCCGTCTGTTAGTCCACCAAATATCTTCACAACCGTTGTAGATAGAGATGAAACAAAGAGCACATTACTCGGGCAGCAAAGGGGATGAAAATGAGATGATGACCTTGACCTTGAGAAAACTAGGTCAAGGTCAGATTTCAACTTTTGTTCTCATTGCGGATTTTTGGAAGGCAGTCATGTGATACCGTACGCACATTCTATTTGCTGACGGCATCCAGAAGTGCGCTACGTTCCGTGAGTCTCGGACTTTTGTGAGACACAAAAGTGCTTTAAACAGAACAAAAAGCAACATTTTCAGGAAGCCAGAGGCACCCAAATGTGTAGGTCAGGCTAAAATGTTGAATTCAGGGGTGTCGCAGGATGTTGCGATGTCTGACTGCCTTGTTTTCTTCTGTGTTGATCAATGCAAAATCATGCCAGCTCAGCCCTGTAGCTCACCTATTATGCCACCTAACAGCATACATGACCTTTATGCATGTAGTTAAATTAGCCACCCATATACAGTAATTATTAACTCCTTGACATCATGAAAGCTTGATGTTACTGACACAATGTGTATCATATATATCAACAGGTGCCAGAAAACTGATGGTCTACAAATATGACACAGATGCACCGTATGAAGCGAGAAGTGGGCCTGGTGGGAGCCGTGTCCCTCATCGCTGGGTCCATAATTGGAGCTGGGATCTTCATGACCCCCCAGACAGTCATCCTCTCCATTGGCAGCCCTGGAGCCAGCTTGGTGGTGTGGGCGTGCTGCGGTTTACTGGCGACAATGGCATCGTTCTGTTACGCTGAGCTGGGCACCGTTATAAGAGAGTCGGGGGGAGAATACATCTACATCCTCAGGACATCAGGCCCCGTTGTTGCATTCATGCTGATCTTCAGTGCTCTGCTTCTCCTGAAACCCGCTGGTCTTGTTGGGTTGGCGCTGGGTTTTGCCCAGTATGTCGTGGCCCCTTTCTACTCAGACTGCCCCCCTCCGGTTCTGCTGGTGAAGCTGGTGGCTGCAGCCGCGATTATACTTCTAGCCACGGTGAACTGCATTAATGTTCGCCTTGCCATTTCAACCCAAATTTTCTTCACGGTGACCAAGATTCTGTCCTTGGGAATTGTTATTATAGGAGGTGTGGTGATGCTGATGAAAGGACACACGGAAAACTTTCAAGACTCTTTTCAAAACACAAACGTGGGCTTCTATCCGTTCGGTATCGCTTTCTATCAGGGACTGTGGGCTTATGACGGCTGGAACAACTTGAATTTTGTCATCGAAGAGTTGAAACGCCCCGAGGTAAGTACAAATACAGTATATAAGGCTATTAGCATGAAGTGTTTTTGCTATATCTCCATGGGATCCTCGTGGAAAAGTACATACATCTCATCATCTGACAGTGTGGCACAAAATGCCGAACACTCAAATCAAAAACAAAATGTTGTTCATTAATGAAACTGTTAGGCACATCTCTGAGCAAGTTATTTTATAACTTGCTCAGAGATATGATCCTACACTGATTTTATGGGGGAAATAAAGTCAGTCCAACAACCTAAATTGCTTCGTAATGGTTCATCTTTTTGGAACATAAACTGTATGCATTTTCTGTTGGAAATTCAAGTCTAGTTAGGCTCCACATAACAAATTATATTCTTTGGAGTTTGTTTTTTATTCTTTTTCTTCCAGGTGAATCTTCCTAGGGCCATTATCATAGCGATATTTCTGGTGACCGGCTTGTATCTGCTGGTGAATGTGAGCTACTTGACGGTGCTGACACCTCAAGAGTTCATGTCCTCCAGTGCGGTAGCAGTAACCTGGGGGTAAGGCACCACCTCCTGATGATGTCACAGATTTAGACTAATGATAAAAAGTCATGACAAAGTACTGCACTAATGTTCTCTTGAAGCTTAAGACCCGGACACATTGTCTCTTTAATTCCACACATTCATCTTCTTGCCAACACCTGGTTCAAACTTGGCACAGATGTCCAGGTGTGAACTGTTTAGAATTTGGTAAACAAAAGTCACTTTGAATAGTCAAACTGTGGGCAGACAACAAGGAAACCAGACACTCTAACTGAATGAAACCCATCAAAGCAGCAGCATTTGGAGTTTGTGCTGGAGTCTGTCTGCCTGAGGGGGAACTTTGAGACCCAAGACTAGAGGCTGGTGATATAGCAGTAGAACTGAAGACCTGTGGTAGCACAGTATCACTGGCAGCAGTGATGATGACTCTCTGAGGGTACATTACAACCTTGAGATACAAGCTTATGTCCATATTTTTGTTTGGTCATAATTTTGGGGGTTTGAGGCTGTTTTACATTAAACAATTTTAGTGATTTTAATTGCAGAATGATTTGAGTTATGAGCTCTGTTACAGGTACTGCTGTAGATACATACTGAATAGTCCCACTATTAAAAAAAAAAAACTAAGAGCATTAGTCAATTAAAATAAAAATTTTAAATTTAATTTAAATACATAAATTCAATAAAGAAAAAGGAATCTTAAAATAAAATATAAATTTGAAATATAATTAGCATTAAGCAGGAGTGAGGAAAACATAGATTTGTTAAGTGTTTAACATTTTTACATCCTGTGAAGCGGTGATGTATTGTAATTGTCAGTGTTCGTGTGTTCGTCCATCCGTTAGTCCACCAAATATTTTCACAACCGTTGCAGATAGAAAGATGAGAGAAAAAGCACATTACTCGGGCAGCAAAGGGAATGAAAATGAGGTGATGATCTTGACCTTGACCTTGAGAAAACTAGGTCAAGGTCAAATTTCAACTTTTGTACATTTTTTTGCACATATCTCAGGAATCGGATAAGATTGAAAGACGAAACAAAAGGCGTTACATTCAGGGAGGCAAGAGGATGAAAATTAGATCACAACCTTGACCTTGAAAACCAAGGTTAAGGTCAAATTTTCACTTTTATACCTTTTTAGGTACAAATCTGTGAAACCTGATGATCACAAAACAAAAAGCAACAGTTTCAGGAAGCCAGAGGCACAAAAATGTGTAGGTCAGGATAAAATGTTGAATTCAGGGGTGTCGCGGGATGTTGCAGTCTCTGACTGCCTTTTTGTGTCTGCATTTATGTCATATTGTGTTGTTTTGTCTCTGTTACTCACAGCCTATTCATATAAACATGCCAACAGGCCTCACTATAATTTGAACTGCTGGTTCCTTAAGGACAGTCAGTTCTTGGTGGAGGTACAGTATGCATTCTGTGGACCACTGCTTAGGTTCATTACATGTCATGAGATTGGGCTTACCATACCTCTCTTGAAGTTTCAACTGCATGAATGAGCTAATGAATTTCTCACTTTTGAATGCTGGGAATTAGCCATAACTGCTTTTTTTTTTTTGCTTATTTTTAATGAGATATTTAACCCTTTTCCTCAGGAATAAGATGCTTGGGAATTGGGGCTGGATCATGTCTGTGGCTGCAGGGTTGTCTGCTTTTGGGTCACTGAATGGCTCATTCTTCAGTGGTAGCCGCTTGTGCCTTGTTGCTGCCAGGGAAGGACACATGGTGAGAAACTCTCATGTGTCTGTGTGTGTAAATGTGTTTTCAGTTATTTTCAATCAATCAAATATTTTGTCTTGATTGGAATTGATGCAGGCGGCTTCTAGAAAATGATGTAACGATGTAGGAGAGGCATTGTTGTGGAAAAAAATATGTGTGTGTGTGTGTGTTTGTGCACATTTTTAAACATATATCTGTTTATATATACAGTAATATATGTATATGTATATATGTGTGTGTATGTATATATGTATGTATGTGTATATGTGTGTGTATATATATATATAATATATATATAAAAATGTGTGTATGTGTGTATATACTGTATGTATATGTACAGTATATATATGTATATATATACATATATACACACACACATATATATATACTGTATATATATATATATACAGTATATATATATATATATATAAAATGTGTGAGAATTTAGTTAGACCCTCTACAGCAATCATAAGTTGTCGCTTCAGCTTGGAGAGTCCTGTTGGGTTTCTCTGTCTGTTAAAGCGCTTTGAAATGTCTGCTGATGTGATTAAGAGCTATACAAATAAAGGTTGATTGATTGATTAATTAATTATCACCATGCCCCCGAAAAAGTTGCAAAATTTGGAGAAAAGGCAAGTGACAATTAGTGTTTTCTTACATAAAAAACAAAAGTTAATGAAGAAAAAGAGACAGATATTGCTACTATTACTGAAATGTGTGTGGAGAAGTTTCTGTCAGCTTGGTGCAGTGTCCGCAGGAGAATATATGAATTAAAGGAAAAGAAAACTATTGAATGAAAAGCAAATGAGAAAAAAAAGTGTATTTCATCTTTTTTTTATTTCTAAAACATTTTTTTTTTAAATGACTACCAGGCTTTAACATTTTGATAAAAGTAATATATAATTTTACTCTTTTTTTTTTTTACTTGATCAGTTATGTTATTAATAAAAACATTAAAATTAGTTTCTTTAGTTTTTATATTGTACTATTGGCATACACACACGCAAGCCAACTTGGTTCTGAGAGCCTGTTCGTAAACTGAATTGTTCGTAAGTTGTTATTTATAAAATTCCCATCTATAATCACCATTAGAGGTTATTTAAATGTCATTACTACTCTAAATACAGAAGTACTATTACTTAAGACTGACCAGGAAGAATAACAGGACAAATCATTCTCAATTATGTCGGTTTTCAAAAGCAATGACGAATAAATAAAAATCGAGTTTACGTGATTCACGTGATTGTTTTGAATCCTCATTAGTTTAAGGTAAACTTTTGCTCCTTATAATTTAATCTTTAAGGAAAAGAAGATGAAAACACTTTAAAAAAAGTCCCAACAAGTTTTGTAAGTGTGTCTAACAACAACAGACAGACTTAGCTGTTGATGTTGATGATCTACTGTACTGTATGGTACTGTAGGACGTCGCTTGGCAGCAGGACCACACACACACACACACACACACACACACACACACAGACATTGTTCATTATGAGATGATTGTGTCTTGTGTTTGTTTTGCAGCCAGACGTTCTGTCCATGGTTCATATCCACAGATTGACCCCGTCTCCATCCCTCATCTTCATCACTGCTATCGCTCTCTTGGTGCTGATTCCTGGAGACTTTCAGAGTATTGTCAACTATATTAGGTGAATGTCATCTTAGAATGTATATTGCTCAAAAAAATTAAGGGAACTCTTAAACTGCGCACCTCAAATTGATGAACAAGTTATTCGGTTATTTATACTGGTACATTAATTTCTATTTCATTGAGATAATATTTTATTTTGAATACAACCTTAAAGAAGAGTCCAGAGCAAAGTTAATATATAGATGAATGGATGAGTAATTCAAGACTGAGTGTAGTTCAGGAATTAAACTGGTATTCAGTCTGCCCCAGGGCAGCTGTGGCTACGTACGTAGTTTACCATCACCAAGTATGAATGAGGCGTGAATGAATAATGGAACCGATGTAAGCGACTTTGAGTGTCCAGACAAGAAAGCGCTATATAAATCTAATCCATCATTATTATTATTATTATTATTATTATAACTCGAGGTGATAAATAAATTAAATTGAAATTAAAAAGCAGGACGATCTACAATCACAATAGACATGGGTCCCTGAACAGAACATGAGATGCTTCATTTAATTTAACTTCAGGTTCCAGGATATGTAACATTATTGGCTTGATGTTATACTGTGATAATTACATGTTCCCCCGATTTGTTTGAGCTGTGTGCTTTCTGTCTTTCTCATGATGACATACAGAGCAAAGCATGTTTGTGTTTGTCTGAAATTCCTCTTTGCTGTTATCAGTTTCACTTCCTGGTTGTTCTATGGCATCACCCTGTCTGGACTGATCTACCTCAAGATTAAAAAGCCAGACCTCCCCAGACCATACAAGGTGTGTGTGAAGCACATATACTCCGCAAACACATCAACGTGACCACACATGTGTCTTTTATTGAAATATAAAATGAGAATCAGCTCCTCAGTGTCCCTCTCTTCCTCTCTCCAGGTTCCCATCCTCCTCCCCATACTGGTCCTCATCGCTGCAGTGTTCCTAGTGCTGGCGCCCATTATAAGAAATCCTCAAATTGAATTTCTCTATGTGGCTTTATTTGTCTCAAGTGGAGCTGTTGTCTACATACCACTAATCCGTTACAAGCTATGTCGAGGACTGTTCACGAGGTTAACATTGTTCCTGCAGAAACTGCTTCAGGTCGCCCCAGCAGACAAATTGTGACTTCAGCAGATTTTTTGTTTGTTTTTTGCTGATAAAGAATACCTCTTTTTAGAATTGCACCACTTTAACTTTCAATGGTTATAAGATTGAGTACATTCCCATTCACTTGGGTCATTATAATACTCAAAATTAAATTAAACCTGTAATTTTTTTAATGTTTGAAAATGTTTCATATCTCTACCTAAAGGCCCAATCACTTCTGACCAAAATCTGGATTTCAATCTGGACATTTCAAGCTTTTAAGAGATGTTGCTTTTAGTTCAACAAATGGATTCATTCATTATTATTTCTTCTATGACTTTCTACAGTGGTGTGTTTCTGTGGTAAACAATGGACACTGTATAAGCATTGCAAGTATGAACGTGTATGTATGTATGTATGTGTGTGTGTGTGTATATATATATATATATATATATATATATATATATATAATGAGAGATATGTATATGTATGTATGTTAATGTATATAAATGTATATATGTGTGTGTGTATATATATATATATAATATATATATATGGGTGTGTGTTTGTGTATATGTACGTATATATATATATATATATATATATATATATATATATATATATATATATATGTATATACAGTATTGTTTTTGTGTGTGTTTCAAAGTCTAATAAAACATTAAAAACTCTTTCGACTGATTACTGACAAGGACCTGTCGTTATTTAATTAAGTGGAGAACCACAGCAGATTTCCAGATCAACACAATTTCACTGGTGACAAAATAAGGATCAAGGCTGTTAAACATCAGGACCGGCTGACTTCTTAATAAACATGCAATCAGGTCCATAAATATTGGGACATCGACAGAATTCTCATCTGAGTCGTCGAGCCTCGTCAACAGTTCTTATATGTTCCTCCTTCTACCTTTTAGGGAACCAAAAGTAACATTTGCATTTGGAATATATTTCTGTCAACTCTCAATATGGGATCCAAAGAGCAGTCGCTACCAGCAAAGCAAGCCGATATTAAGACACTACAAAAACCACGGAGAGTTACTCAATGCAAATAAGTGGAGTGCTATGTAATGGACAAGTCAATCACCTGACCTGAACTCGACTGAGTGTGTTTTTCACTTTCTGAAGATAGAACTGAAGGAAAAATATCCCAAGAACAAACAGTAACTAAAGACAGTAGCAACAGAGTCCAGGCAGAGAAAACCCAGCGTCTGGTAATGTTTATGTCTTCAAGAATTCAAGATGTAACTGATTACAAATGATTTGCAGCCAAATGTTGAAAAGAGAAAGTTTGACTTTTGATAATTTAGTTTGTTCCATCACCTTTAAAAAAAGTAGGAGGCATGTACAGAAACTGATGTTATTCCTTACACCCAGATTCACCTGATGTGGATCTAAGTACTGTACTATCAAATTAAAGGTGAAAGTCTGCAATTATAAAATATTTTTTGTTTCATTTCAAATTTATTGTGTTGGTTTATAGAACCAAAAAATGAGAATTGTGTCATTGTCACAATATTTACGGACCTTATGAACTTCAGAAACTGAATGTAAAGCAGTTCACCCTTAGCGGATGAACAGCCACGATTATAATTAAGAATTGTTGAATTGTATTAACTTAAAGTTGATTCGTAGAAGAGAAATTATGTTTTGTTATGTTGAATGCCTTGCAGAACAACTTTAAAGTTTAATAGTCTGTTAAACAATTCCTGTAGTTTAACGAGTGTCACTTTATCATTGACTAATGTTCTTGCATATAAGCTATACTGTTCTACAAACATTAATAGGGTGACAAAAATATCTCAAACTCAGCGAAATAGAAACAAACAGCTGAAGTAGAACATCATTTACCAGAGTTCCTGTTTTAAAGATTGTTTTATCCTGTAAAGCTGCATGTCTTGTGGTTAACACAATGCTCTGCCAGCAATTGTAGTTTGGAAAACTGTACAAAAAATAAATAAAGAGGAGCTTCTTGGAAAGTATTTGAAGTATTTCTCTCAAGTTTTATCCAAATTTCTATCTTTAGGTTTGGTGAGTCATCAGTGAACCACAATGACCAACGACAGCGTCACTGAAGTGCTAGCATGACTGAAGACACTCGTGGTGTTAAATCATCTGCAGACAAGTAAACAGATGATGTGAATTTAAAAAACATTTATTAAATATATGCTATCTGCTTAAAGCATACACAAAAGCAGGGCCAAATTTATTGTGCAACTTTTTTATATGACGAAAGGATTGTTCAACACAAATCGGAGAAGGGACAGAGTGTTGTGTTTGAGTGTGTACAATAGGGTTAATATGACTTCCGAATCTCACAATTATTTCACAATTTCTTCCATTGCAATTAATGTACTATTATTTTAAGTGCTTTTTTTAACCCTGCAAATTATAGACATGGCATTGATGTCCCTCACCAATTCTTCCGAGAATTAATCAAAGTCATGTCAAACTGATTTGATCTCCAGAGTTAAAAGCACTTTAAAAACACGCTGAACGTGAATCATCACAGAAAACCTTTCTGCGTTTCCTCCCTCTGGTTGGATCACGTCAGCCATACACATTTGGATGCACCTTCAACATTTGGACAGGGTGGAAGCACATGATTGAACAGAACAAGTTTTGAGTTCACAATCTGGGGAAGGAATTGTATTGATCAATTACAGTATTTTCCGTACAAGGCGCATCTAAAAGCCTTTTTCTCAAAAACAGACAGCGTGCCTTATAATCCAGTGCACTTTATAATCCAGTGCGCCTTCTAGTGCAGAAGATACTGCAACCTGACATGAGCAACACATGATTTGTATTTACTTTGAAGTGATTGCCCTGCCCTTATATACATAATTTATCTTGCATGCATACACAGACCAAATGTGTGTGACAGTCATACAGTTATTTGTTTTGTTTCTGAAGTAATTTTTCCATTCAGAAAGACCAAAAATGTCTGTACGTCGTCCTGTTTTCACATTCCAGTTGAGGAATCGCTCGGTTTAAGGTTTGTCCTCTGTGCCGTTCGAAGGGTTTTCTGATGTGACTCCGCAGCTCTTGCCCCCCGTCCCGCTGCTGGCCCCTCGTGACGATCGGTGATATAACACGTGCAGTCGTTCTGCGTTCACGTCTGCATCCTCCGCCCCCTCGCAGCACTTCATCCACAACGGAGGAACTGCCTCGATCCCATAATGTGCGCCAGCGATGGCCCCCGCCATGCAAGCTATGGTGTCTGTGTCCCCCCCTAAAGCCAGACTGTACGCTATTGTCCTCTCCAGGCCACTGTAGTTCTCTGGTAGGCCTTCCTGGGGCTGCAGGCAATGGAGGACGCAGAAAATGGCAGTGGGGACTGACTGGAGCGCTGCAATGCCATTACCTGAAAGGAAAGACGGGAACAATGACTAGAAAACACCCCCTCCACCCCCCCCCCCACCCCCCCCCCCTTGTCATTTCACCTCAAAAAAATACTCACCCAGTTCAGAAATGACCTCCTCTATGCTGACCTTCTTCTTCTCCATCAGGTCTGTGACTCTGTGGAGCCGCTCACAGAAAGGCTTCTCTGCTTCCTTTAGGCTGGACAGAATCGTCGTGTTAAAGGGAAACCCCAATAAACTGGACTTTATTTTATATCCTTTATTCATTCCTGACAACGCAGCCCAAACGTCAGATCGCATCTCTGAACTAACTCAAATCTGTGCCCCAGACGCTCACATTCTGGCGTCGTTCCTTGCCGCCTCATCGTCCTCCACTTCCTCCATCTCTGTGATCAGCCTGCTGAGGAACTGCTGAGGCTGGTCCAGCGCCCCCTGCAGGGACAGGTGCACCGCTACGGCCTGCAGCACGGCCCCGTTGTAGCCCAGAGAACAGGAGTGGGTCAGCATGGCACCCATACGGGCGAACTGGAGAGGAAGACAAGAGGTTTGTTAGCTTAAAGATGTTTAAGTCCGGTTGTTTGTTCACCACAGAACAGCCACAATAAAAACCAAACCAAAGTAAACTACCGCCAGTCCTACTTTTCACTCAGTAACACACCGATACGGAAACGAGCCACTGAGGAAACACAGTCTTGTTTGAATAGTTGGTGCTAAATGAGATACTACTGCTCAGGTCTTCATGGTTTAGATCACATGTGTCAAACTCAAGGCCCGGGGGCCAAATGTGGCCCGCCACATCAGTTTATGTGTCCCGCCAGAGCATAAAAGGTCAGATTGTCTAAAATTAAATAAGGCAAAACCGTGTTTTGACCAGAAACTACATTTCCCACAATGCAGTAATTAAGAACATTTTTAACTCTGACAAAAACGTTTGGAACAAAGTTAATGTCCTAACTTGTGTTTGATGTTATTTTTCTTTATTCATTGATAGTTTGATCCTTGATTGATGGAGTTCTGTGGGTTTAATAACCTGACAAATTAAAAAGATTTATGTTAGAACAGAGAAACAAAACAAACGTTTTTTCTGTGTAACTGTAATGTTTGTAACTAGAATAAGTAATAAATTCAGTGTTATTTAACATTAAGAAGTATGTAGTTACATTTATGTTACATTACAATGAGTTACATTTAGTTACATTTATTAGTTACATCAGACCCTTTGAGGACAGCCATTCTGCTGATGTGGCCCTCAATGAAAATGAGTTTGACCCCCCTGGATTACATTGAGAAATGCTAAACGCAGCCCCTCCTGTTCACTCTGCTAACCCTCATGTTATCTTCCAAAAACCACACCAGCAAGTTCACTGATGACATCACTGTAGTGAGTCTCATTTCATCAGAGTACATGTTGAAAACGGATCAGGGAGTACACCTGAATGTTGGTAATTCTGTTTTACTGTTGTTTTAAAGGTGTTATTCATGATGTTTGCATATTTTTCTGTCATGTCTCCTTTCCTTGGCGTGTTTCTTTCTTTCTTTGGGAGGACGGAGTGAATAAATTCACAGCAGGGGGCTACTGAACCACTGGCAATCTGAACTTCATGTCAGTTTTTCCTCCCTTCCAGTTTTTCAACCACCAGGAAACGTCAGCATTTTTCAGAAGATTTGTAGTTTCACAGTAAGCTGTGGAATGTTGTGATGCGAGTTTGTGCTCTGTGGAGCTGTTTTCTGAAATTTCTGAACAAGGAGGGAGCAGCTTTTTTCTTTTCATCCAATTTTTCTCCTGTTTACTTTGTTTATAGGAAGTAAGTCATAGAGTCTCATCACTTCTTTACTTATACTTTTAAATGGAGATCCTAGGGCTAATTTAAAGGGTTTTTTTGCGTATTATGTTGGCATTTTTCTCCCTTAGAAGTTAAATTAAAAACTGCTCCATTTGAAACTGGTTGTTTTTTTGCTGTGGTTTTTTTTGCAGTTCCAAGGTTTCCCCTCCATTGGGGCGGAAAGAAGGGATTTCCAACAATTCATTCAAAAGATATGCAGACAAAATGAGAACAAATTGAGTATTATTCAAGTTTTAAACAAGGCAAATCATAAAAAATGAGTAAAAGTGAGGCCTCTTGCTCACCCGTTTAATATCAGCCAGATCAGGAAAAGCCAGTGCGAAGGGGGCCGTCCTCATGGCCCCCCCATTACCAAAGGAGCCTCGACCGTTAAACTGATCCCGGGCCGGCTGGTACACATCACTGAGATGAGGAGAGGACAGCTTCTTCAACACCTCGATCGCTCCGTTACCGTAACCACGACCTGGAGACGCGCTGTACTCCTTGGCAAACCTAGAAGAGAGATGCCAGGACTTCAGTTTGAGAGTGCATAAAGTTTCACATTCCTATGGAACACCAGTTCTATAATAATACAGGTTAACTACACAGAACTGTGTCAAGAGTCTGCATTCATGTACCTGCGAGCCATGTCCTGCTCATCAAAGCCAGCGCGAGTGAGTAGAGACTGGACCACACAACGCGCCATCGCTGTGTCATCACTATATTCAAGGATACCTAACACACACACACACACACACAGAAATTTACAAAACGCACAAAGACATTGTGGAAATGTCATGGAAACTGATGGTTTCACTTCTGATCTGGATCCCTTTGACATTAAAAAAGGAAACTGTTCAGTTCTGATTTGATTTACCAATACTGGTATATTTTTGCCCTAAATCAGATAAACGGCCCATCTAGCTCCACATATGAGTCTCGTATTATATGTAGTTTCTGCAATGTTCTTGCGCATGTGTATGCACTCAACTCACACACCATCAGCCAGCAACAACAATGTGGAAAGAAAAAACCAGAAAGGAACGACCCTGCATGAATTTTCTGGTGTAGAATAAGACTTCTTTTGTAGATGGTGACACAGATGACTTGTCCAAAATGTCACAAAATGCTAATCTCTGCTGTTTTACAGTACAGATGCAATGTATCACAATAACCAAATCTGTACTGGGTTGAAAAGTAGTATTAAAACCAGAATTTAAAAGATCAGATCATAAAGTGAGCTAAATCAGAGGAAAATAGAAGTAGATTCCATGTGATTTGTTTTCATGCTGCCTTCTAAAAGACACACAAGGGCCTTAAAAGAAGTCTGATTTGCGTTTTCCCTGCAATGAAACCAAAAACACTTTGAATGTAAATAATTCTCCAGTAGAGTTCATAACCGGCTGCAGCTGCAGAACTCATCAAGTAATCAATAGGGTTATTGGTGATATTTGTCTAAACGTGTTTTTGTCTTTTGGGTGGTTTCATGAGCTTTAAGACAAAAAAGTTGGATTTGATTTACAGTATTTTCCGCGCTATAAGGAGCATCTTCAATGAATGGCCTATTTTAAAACTTTTTCGTATATAGGGCGCACCGGATTATAGGGCGCACTGTTTTTTTTTAGAATTTTAAAGGTTTTAAGGCGAACCTTATAGTGCAGAAAATACTGTACATTAATTTGAAGTACGTCTAGCTCCCCTTAATCGCTGACTATCACCAACTATTCTGATTTCTGCTCAGATCAGATTATTCTAGGTTATCCAGAATGAAGTCTGACTGAAGTAAACCCATCCGGACTAACAGGGTGCAGCCTGGTCGCTCGGCCTGACGACCGCAGCGTGAGCCCCGGTGCAGATCAGTGTCTATCCCTTCCTAATTCCCCTTAAATTCACATGCATTGTGAATCCTTTCACGTAACCATCTCCTCTGGTGTCGTCCAGGCTGCTGAGGTGCTGCAGAACGCTCTCCATGGGAACCTCCTCCACTCCTTCAAACTCTCCGCCGACACAGTCTCCTAGCACAGCCGCGACCAGCGCGCCCCTGAAGCGGGACAAAGACGCCGCGCCCCCCGCCGCCCTAGCAGCCATCGCCGCCATTCATCCGCCGCAGAACAGACTGAACACCGACAAAAGACTCCAGCTGCGTGTAAGGCGCACTGTCCGACACGGAAGTCAATGAAATATTGTCAACAAATGTCGACGAGACTACCGTCCTGGCACTGCTTCTTCTTCTTTTAAGGTGAAGTCGGCTGGTTGACTGGCGCCAAACTCAATACCGCCACCCTCTGGATACAATTTGAATCACAAGGGACTCGACTGCACTAGTCTAGTGCGCTTCCATCAAACGTTGTCATTATATATGAGCGTATTTGTAATTAAGAGTTTGATATTTTGAAGAAATTACACAGTAATAAAAGAAATGAGAAATATTTTACGTTTCGCCGCCTGCAACAAAGTTGTCTTGGTCCCCCATCGTGAGCAAGTTTCAGTTGAGTAGGGACTGATATATTATAAATAGTGTCATTAAGTCTGTTCTTCATATTCTTAAAATATTGGAAATATTTTAAGAAACCATTGTTTATACATTGCTATGCTGTGCTTTTAGTGAATCCCATAAAGAAACACTATTTAATATATTCCTTTAACATGCTATTTTTTCTGGACAAACATACACTACTACTGTATCTACATTTAAAAATATATGCTAAACTTAAAATTCATCTATTTGATGTGATGCGAAAGTCTGCTTTTTGACGGACAAGACAAGTACATGCATGATTCAGTTCTTCCTCATTCTTACAGAATTCTGTGTTCAGGGTTCTTTTTTTATACTTCTTTTGTACAAAAAACTCATGTGCTGTCCACTCACAAAACAAACCTATCACAAACCCCAATGTCATTTTGATTTAGTTACAAGTCCTCTTTCACTTCATCCATAAACCTCCTCTTTGGTCTTCCTCTAGGCCTCCTGCCTGGCAGTTTAAAACTTTCTTCTACCAATATCTCTCCTCTGGACATGTCCAAATCATCTCAGTCTGGCCTCTTTGACTTTATCTCCAAAACCTCTAACATGTGCTGTCCCTCTGATGTACTCATTCCTAATCCTATCCTTCCTGGTCACTCCAGACGTCCTCATACAATACCACAGTTCCTCTCTTGGCACCCTGTCATAAACTTTCTCCAGATCTACAAAAACACAATGCAGCTCCATCTGGCCTTCTCTGTACTTCTCTATCAACATCCTCAATGCAAATACTGCATCTGTAGTACACTTTTTTGGCATGAAACCATACTGCTGCTCACAAATGCTCACTTCTTCTCGCAGTCTACCTTAAACTATTCTTTCCCAATAACTTCATTGTATGGCTCATCAGCTTTATTCCTCTGTAGTTGCCACAACTCTGAACATCTCCCTTGTTCTTAAAAACGGGCACCAGCACACTTCTCCTCCACTCCTCAGGCATCTTCTTACTTATTTAACTCACGTAAAACTTTCTAATTTCAGTGCTTTTTTTTCTACGTCTGTAGAATTTAGAGAATGTTTGCACTTCCGTGTGTGTTTTCAGAAGCAAAAAAAAGTAAAAAAGTAAAACAAAACTTTCGTCAATATTTTCGGAGACAAAGGCAAACGCACAACACACATAATCCATTGGACACATGGTGAAATAGCGGTGGTGGATTCAGGCTCCGTGGATAATCAGACATGCAAATTATGGGATCAAATTCACATTCAGTCACAACCTGTTCGCCTGATTTCTGAGTGATCTTGAACGCAGCACGGCAGTGGGTGGGTGTTCGGAAGCGCGGCTCCTGCAGCATAATAAAACATGGCGGATTCAGAGGAATTCAGACTGAAAAGATTAAAGGTAACAGTAACACATATAGAATATATTCAAAGGAGTGTTCCGAGACCAAACTAAACCAACTGTTGAGTCGTATTGTGTGACATTTAGTTTTTGTTGGCCAGCTTCCGGTCGAGATACATGTTGAAGCTAACGCTAGCTAGCTTACAGCCTTGTAACGCACTGCCTTTCTGCATTGATGCATTTTGTCACGTCACCAAATGTTTAACAGTTAAAATATTAAATAAAGAGGAAAACACACATTAACACACTCAGACTAAAGTCTACCGGTGAGCTCCAGTAGTGTTTGTTACCTCAGTGGTGAACTGGTAACACTAATTGTTGTTTTCTCAAAGCCCTTCATCCTGGAGGTCTGCTGCAAACAATACAAAAAGTGTAGATTTGATTAAAAATGTTGTCTGACGACTCATTTAAGTTCCAGTTGCGATTAAAACAACTCTTAAACTGGCTTCACTGGATGCTCTGTGTGCAAGTTTGTGTTCATTTATAAAAATGAAAATATGTTGAATTTAAATGCCCTCCTGATGTAATTTATGGAGACAATGAGGCCTTCAGTCCCGTTGATTTGCACTGAGATCATTCATGTAAAGGAGGATGTTATTTAATGTAACTGTTAACAGGATGGCTTCTCATAACTGTTTTATACTGTGGCTGTTTGTTCTCATGTTTTATTATGTATAAACAGTCACGTCACATTGTCAGGGATGACATTCACTCAAGGTTTTGCCTAAAACCTGCAGTCAAATTATTTTTATCTTTCCTTTCACATTAAATTCCATGATGAGAGGCCAGGTGGAGGAGTGATGTCGTGGGGACACAATATTGTTTCCATAGCAACATCCACACTGTTTTTTTCATCCCATGTAGTGGTACCCTGGAAGTCTTACCTGTCCTTTCATAATTAAATGGAGAAAAACGCATTTTGGAGTAAATATCATTTGTGGGTTTGATCACCATGTGGGGACCATAATATTACCAGGTGGTTGATGCAACAATATATAACATGACAGATCTGCTTTTTTGAATTTTGAGTCTTTCAGACGGTTGTTTCAAGAACCCAGCAAACTTTGCCAACATAACCCTGCCACCAGATGAGTTTTTAAGTTAAATGTGCTGCTATTTTTGAGCATTTTGGCTATAGGCCAAAGTTGTTTGTTAATAACCCTGCTAACTGTCTGTTTCTTTTAAAAATTCTAAATGTGAGTTGATGTTAAAATGATTTTACTTTAGAAAAAAAATCACTTTTAACAAATCAGAAATTTTGCCTTACATTGCGATTTCCTGGGATTGATGTAAAATTTGATTTGTCTTCAGTTGTTTAATATATGTATATTTCACAAAAATATCCTACAGGTATATCTTACATGAAGTTACATGTGCTCAGAAAATACTGTATGTTGACCTCCCCCATGTACCCCAAATATTAACATTTACATGAACATTAGCTCTCAAAACATCATGACCCCCTGACATTTAAATGAATAAAAATGCACCTTAGCTCTATTTAAAAAAACTGCAACAAAAGCACTTTTGCATGGTTTCAATAAGTATACTACATTTGCAAAAAAAAAAATTCTGAAGGTCTGGGTGATTGTTTTTTCAGAAAATGTCCCAATATCAACACAAAATATATTCAAATCAAATGTGTTCTGCGTATCTTTAGAACATCAGTGTTACTGAAGTAACATTTTATTCCAGTTAATTATTGCAGACTATAAAAATACAGGATACTGACATCATAAACTTCATGGTAAGAAATGAAATAGAGATTTCTAAAAACTCATTGTTTTATACATCTGAGTGAAACACATGAATAAGCCCCATTAAAACCTTTCCAATCAATCTTCTTCTCCCTTGCAGCACGAGGAGCATCTGTCCAGAGTGTTTGACGAAGTGATGGGGCTCGGAGACTTTGCTGAATCGTCTCAAGGCTCTGCAGCCTCTTCCAAAAGCGGTGGCCATGACGACACAAAGGGAACAGACAAACTGTCAGGCCAAGGGGAACACCAACAGGTGGATGAAGAAAGCAGTGGCAGCAGACAAGAAGAAAAGATGGAAGAGGGAACGGGAGAAGCATCCTTTCCTCCCATATCTTCCACTTCCTCTGACCAACATTCCATGTTTACTACGGAAACCAATGAAGGAGGACCAGGAAGAGGAACGGGAAGAAGTGGAGGGGCAGCATTTGATGATGCAGTGGATGGCCTGGAAGATGATGAAGACTGGCACTTTGCCCTGCCAATGGGCAGCCTGGAGGATGCTAATATAGGTGAAACAAGTGGGAAAGAAAACCAACCAGGAGCAGGGGACAAACGACCTCAGTGCGATGCGTTTACCTGTCAGCCGAGAGAGGAGGAGGAGCAAGACAGGGAAGTGAGCAGCGGATCTAGTAACACCTCTCACTCCTCCCGGGACCACACACCTGACAACAGCCAAGGTGAGGCTGCATGTGTCAGAATTTAACCCATTCTGAAGGGAATTGTTTTCCACCAATGACATATATCAAGTGTCTATCCACTGTGAAGGGCTCTGAAATACCAGGACAAGTCATTCTGCTGTCTAAAAGTTAATTTATGACCCGTCTGGCTTAGATATTGACCGTGTCTTGTCTGTCAGTCACTGTTCACTAAGACACATAAGTGCTTTAAACAGTCTATCAGAGTGTGGGAAAAGGTAATGCAGATAGAAGGTGGTTTAATATCAGTATGAGGAGGATTCATAAACTTTTAAAGTACCGTAAATAATGAAATAAATCACTACTATATCACGGAATTTTGTTTTTGAGGGTGGTTCCTGGAACGCATTAACCGCGAGTAACGTGGGATTAATGTACCCTCAAATTAGACACAAGCACACTGGGATGTCGCCATCACTTTCAAAACGTGTTTTTGTCAGATGACAATTTCTTACTGTAACATGCATCTAATTGAAACCTTAAGACAGGAGGTGGGGTACACGTTGAACAAATTGCCAGCTCTTCAGAAGGAGAACGACCATTTTCACACACAGTCATGCCAATGGTCAACTTTTAGTCAGTAGTTCACATATATTCCCTGGTGTGGTGGTGGTGGAATGTGGGCCTTGGACAGGTTCCAGACATGTTGGGGGTCACGGAATCTGAATGGTCCATGTTCGGTGCTGCCCTTGTCGAGGTAGGTGGGTGGGGCTGTGGTCCCAAGACTGTCCCCTGAACCGGCAAAGCGAGGCGCAGCTTCAGCCGTCAAGGCAAAAATTCTGATGACTGCATGGCAGTGTTGTAATCTGTCTTCAGGGATTTTACTCCCAAACTTAAAAATAATTGTTGTTTGCAAGAATCACAAGCAGCCAAAATCAGCGGGTAACAAGCCAAGTAAGAGTAGGCAGAATTTCTTGGGGAGGCAGTTTTAACGGGAGAGCAGTTTATGGGTAATGAAAATGGTTGTTTGTTTGTTTTGGTGTCCATCATGTTTTATCTTGATTTAACTAGTTGATATTTGGTCTTGATATAGTTGTAATATTCAAATGAAAACATTAGTTGGTGTCAGCTGGGTGCGTCATAGACTGTTTATGCGCTGCCATGAAAAATTCCCATGAAAAACTCTTTCAGGAATGCTGTTGAATTGTTTGTCATTGTCATTTTATTTGTTCATTATTTCATTCACAGTTTGCACATAGAGTGTGTCATTTTAAACTCTTCAGTGCGACACTTTGATGAAACTTTTTCTGCACTACCTTTCTGTCAGGGGGGGTCCTGAACCAGACAGAGGAGACAGAAGACAGCCAGGAGGGAGAGGTGTGCAATTTGGACTGATTGTCAAGTAAATTCATTTTACTGCTTTTCCTTCTGTAGATGATTTTTGAATAATTTGTTGTTTCAGAAGTCAGAAGCTGCTCCGATTTCTCCGATCAATATTAAAGATGAACCCATCGACGAGGGCTATGATGCAGCTCTACTGCCTCAGAGCTCCATCAGACAGATAAAAGAAGAGCTGGAGCATCAAGAGGTCTGTGTGGGAAGATAAACTATCAGTGTGTGTGTGTGTGTGTGTGCTGCTTATGATCAGAAAGGGTGGACTTGAAATTTTGTTATTAGAGTAACTTAAAGAAGAATCTGAAAGAAATCTGATTACTTTCCCTGCTTCTATTTCAGGAAGAGTTGAGGATCAGCTCTGTGTTCTCTGTAGGTGGAGGAAACGCCTTTGCAGCCCCAACCAGTGAGTCCATCCCTTTGATAATTGTAACATTTCTCTCATTTTACTATCAGAGCTCAAATTTAGTTTCCATCATGTTGGCCGTCTGTTTTTTCATGGACTTCATCCTTCCTTTACTGAAAGGCTGAGGCTTTCACAAAACCCTGATGTGCTGATCGTAGCGGTTTCACAGCCTGCAGAAAGTTCTTCCTGTCTCTGCCCCAACACGCTTGCATGAACATTTTACGTGTTGCTGAGTAACATGGACGGAATCAGTTGGATTTGTTCGAAAGGTTTGATCATAACGGTAGTAGAGAGGGCTTGTCCGTCCGTCCACCAGATATCTTCACAACCGTTGCAGATGGAAAGATGAAACAAAAAGCACATTACTCGGGCAGCAAAGGGGATGAAAGTGAGATGATGACCTTGACCTTGAGAAAGCTAGGTCAAGGTCAAATTTCAATTTTTGTACATTTTTTTGCACATATCTCAGGAGCCGGATAAGATAGAAAGACGAAACAAAAGGCGTCATAATTCAGGGAGAGGCAAGGGGATGAAAATTGGATCACAACCTTGACCTTGAAAAACTAGGGTCAAGGTCAAATTTTCACTTTTATACCTTTTTAGGTACACATCTCTGAAACCTGATGAGATATAATCACAAAACAAAAAGTAACATTTTCAGGAAACCAGAGGCACAAAAATGTGATGATGACCTTCACTTTTGGTGAAAAGCCAATTATTCGATAGTACAATATGGAATTCATTGCTGCGACCATTATAAAAGTAGGTCAGGGTACAATTTTGAATTCAGGGGTGTTGTGGGATGTTGCAGTCTCTGACAGCCTTGTTGCTAATGCATTCACATATGCAAGATGAAAATCAGCCAAATAAAGAACATGAGTAATCAGAGAAGGCCAATTGCTTAGAGCTGATTGGTTTGTGCAATAAATTGATGCTAGTCTTACCTGCAGTACAGCACCGAAATCAACTCTCTGCACATACATTAAACTTTATCTACTTCTTCCATCCCTTGTTTTAAAATTTTCAACAGCGCTTTATAGATAATGTTTATATAATGTTTCTTTATAGAGCAGGAAATATGTCTACAGATTAACATCATGGGTATTTCCATTTGGCCTGTGAAGCTCCACTTCAGGTTAGAGTGAAAAGAGAGGAAGGGAACATTTTTATTTGTTAGCTGGATTACAGTGTTATGGAAGCATCAGCAGCCCTAACCTTAAGGCCACATTGTCCATGCTTGGGGGGTCCTGTTGAAAACGATTGAAGTGTGCAGTGACCTCTCTCTTCTCTTCTCCAGTGCCAGCAGCAGTCCCCGTCGCCCCCCCAGCCACCATTTTTATACCAAGTAGAGGTGCAGTCCTGCAAACCGTGGCTCCCTTCCCTGTCAGACCGCCTCCGTTTCCCATCCAAAGTGCACTGCCAGCTCTGACACAAGTCCCCCCACGCCCACCTCCACCCCCTGCACCTGGTAGTGTTCGCTGCAGCGGCTGCTGTAAGGTACTCAGCGCTGCTCGTTTTTGAAAAACTACCATCAGTGATACCAGAATGTGATTTGTAGCAACTATGCTTTATCAATGTTATGAATCAGTTTTAATTGTTGTGTTTCTTGAAGGTTCTGTTGAAAGGCCAAACAGCATTCCAAAGAAAAGGTTCTACTCAGCTGTTCTGCTCCACCGTGTGTCTGACCGGCCACCTGCCTCCAGCCAAGAACCGATTGTGTTTCCAGTGCAACAGGTACGGTCTGCTAACAGGCAGCTAGCTCTAATGTTTCCCACTATAAGGTTTTTTTTAGCTAAATACATGAATTGGTTTTGCAACTGTTAAACGTGTAGAAACATGCACCAAAAAAATGGAACGCTTAAATTTGTTATTTTAACTTTTGCTAAAAAGCACAATTTTTTATATTTTCTAGATGATTTAAAGCATGTTCATATTTTAAATATGTATAAATTTTACAGGAGATATTTTCGTTTGTCTGTATTGTTTGCTCTAACATCCTGTGATTGTCTGCTCTTAACTTCTAGTGCTTTTGTTTTTAAGGGAGATCGTTCAGCCGAGGGACATGGTCACGATTCCAGCAGAGGACAACAGCTACATGTACTTCTGCGGCCAGTTCTGTCTGTCCGTCTTCAGACACAAAAAGAAACAAATCGATAAGCTTCCTGATAAATGGACTGACAAACGACAAGAAAGGAAGCCTGAGAAACCGTATGAGAAACCAGCAGAGCGACTGGCGGAGAAACCCGTTTGCAGTGTCTGCAAAGTCTCCAACAGGGTGAGAAAAAAAATCACGTTTGTTTTTACAGCAGAAACAGATTTTTGTCTGTTTGATGCGACAACTTTATCTTCAGATTTGGCTTGATTTGCATTACCTTGTGTTGTCTCTACAGCTGATTGAGCATGAAGTCACCCATCAAGGCCGTCTGCACAGACTTTGTAGTAACGCCTGTTTTCTCACGTGGAGGAAGATGCGTCAGTTGGCCATGAACTGCTGTGAAGGATGTGGGCTTTACTGCAGCAGCAGCTCTGGCTCCTGTCAGACGCTCACCATCGACCGGTCTCAGCTCAACTTCTGCAGTCCCACCTGTATCGGCACCTTTAAACAGGTACATGTTAAAATACTACTGCTTCTAGAGTAGAGAGAGAGTACTTTATTGACCCTTTAAGGAGGTTCTATCAGGGAAATTAATTTCTCTGTGGCACTACACACAGCACAGTGAGTACACAAAAACACAGAAAAAGCACACAGAAAGCACCAGAATATCCCTATAACGTATCATATATGATACATGAGTTTTTGAGCGCTCCACATGAGCAGTGTGACAATTTTTTCCCTGAAAAACCTGATGTATACAATTAGGTACATGCAATGCACGGATAATCCACCAAGGGGCAGTAATTAATGCACTAGATGGGGTTCCAGTGATGCTACAAGATCGCCATGACTACGGAATGAGACACAGGTGGTTTTTGAAGAAGAACTTTGCCAATTTTGAGAAGTTTAAGGTAAGAAAAAAAGTCTTCTTCATTTTTTTTTTGTCAAACATCAATAGGAATAGTTACTGGGTTGATGCAATTTGAAATTACTGAAAATGTCATTTATATTTTAGTAAAACCGTGTTGAAAATGACGTATCATATTTGATACATCAGGTATATAAGGTCATACAACTCCAAATCAGTCAATTGTCATTTTATTGCATTTCATGGATTATACATAACATCAAGCAACATTAAGTTTTTTTTATTTCTCAAGTAAACTAATTAAATATTTAAATTACATAATTTGGTAAATTTAGTATCATGATGATTGATGACTAGTTAGGAATTGGGATGGTACGATTACTAGTAACCCTCTTTTGCTTACTGATTTTCACAAAAACTGACCAATTCAAAGAAAAAATACGCTATAATCTGTTTTTTGTGTGCATGTGTGTTTTTAGATGGCAAAAAAATACAGTGTTGAAGATGTTCTGGAGTGGATTATGGATGGGAATTCAATTGACATGGAGCGGTAGGGGAAGAAGATGATGATGACGAGGAGGAGGAGGAATGGACTCCTACTGCAAGGATTGGAGAAAACCCAGATAGCAGTGATGATGAGGAAGGGGAAAACCCAGATGGTAGTGATGATGATGAAAGCCCCCCACAAGAGGAAGTCAGCAAGGGGAAAAATGAAAAGGAAGGAGTATCAGCGGAAAAGAAAACAGTTTGAACCTCCATCGGTTGAGTTTGTGGAATGTGTTGAGGAAGACTGAGGAGAGGCCTGACTGGATGCCAAACAAGTATTTCAAAGATTTTGTGACTGAGGAAATGCTGCAGGAAATTGCAGAAGAAACAAACTTGTACAGTGTGCAGAAACATGGAAAGTCAGTGAACACAAATGCCCAGGAAATTGAGCAAATTCTGGGTATGTACATGCACATGGGGTTAGTACAGATGCCCAATGTACGAGCTTACCTGGAGATGGAGACAAGGTACCCCCCAGTTTGTGATGTGATGTCTCGGGATCGATACCTGAATTTGGTGAGCCTGATTCATTTTCAGGACAACTTAAATGTGTCTGAGGATGCAAAAAAAGATAAAGTGTGGGAAACTCAGGCGATGGTTATAGAAACTACACCAACACTTTCTTTGCATACCTCCTGAATAACGTCACGCTGTTGACGAAATCATGGTGCATTTTCAAAGGAAAATCCCATCTACGGTGCCACATGCCAGGAAAACCTCACAAGTGGGGGTTCAAGTTGTCGGGACGTGCCAAGCAACGTGGCTATCTCTGACTTTGACGTGTGCCAATGGGGAGAAAATACCGACAAAGAGAAATCAGATGTTGGTGCTACAGGTGATGTTGTCCTGAAAATGACATCAACCCTTCCAGCAGGAAAAAAATCACAAAGTTTTTGCTGACAACTTCTTTACATCAGTTCCATCGGTGGAGCACTTGAAACAAAGAGGAATCTACTACATAGGCACAGTCCGAATGAACAGGGTGAAGAACTGCCAACTGATGGATGAGAAAGACCTGAAGACAAAGGGAAGAGGGTCTCTGGATTTCAGAGTAAACCAGGAAGACAACATCATCGTGAGATGGTATGACAACAAAGCTGTGAACCTGCTCTCTTCTTTTGTTGGTATTGATCCACTGGGCAATGTGAAACGTTGGGATCAGAAAGCCAAAACCTACAGAATGATTCCCAGACCAGCCATCGTTGACACGTTAAACGGGTTCATGGGAGGCGTTGACCTTCTTGATATGCTGTCTTCACTGTACAAGTTCAGTTTCAGATCCCGAAGATGGTACATCTACATTTGGTGGCACACCGTTATAATGGCACTAATCAATGCATGGATCCGCTACAGAAGATACCTGGAGAAACTGCAGCCCAGGCAGAAACCCCTGCCCCTGCGAAGGTTTCAGGCTTCTGTTGGCACCGCGCTCACAAGCGCAGGAAAGGTCAAAAAGTGTGGCAGACCACTGTCCTCACCAGAAGGAACGCAAACCCCTTCCCGGAAGAAGAAATCCACAGAGGTGCCCCCTGATGTGAGAAAGGATGGCCTTGATCATTTCCCAACATGGGAAACCCGACGGAGATGCAAGCGCTGCGTAGGCCACTTTGCCCATGTGTACTGTGAGAAATGCAGAGTGCATCTTTGTCTAAACAAGGACAGAAGCTGTTTTCAAGCCTACCACCATGCAAAAAAATAAAGGTTGTGAACAGCAGAACGAGTAAAAATAACTGAAATGTGATGTCGTCCAGACTTCCATCCTGCCAGTTCCATTGGTGGATTTTCTCATTGCTGCATTTTAAGCTGCATTGTAGTAGCACCTTCTATGTTCGGAATTACCGATTTGTTGGATTTCTTTGTGTTTTATTATATTTTTGTTTGTTCAAGAAAAAGATTCTTTAAGCATCAAATATGATACAAATTGAAACTCCTATATGGAAATTGATATTTGAAAAAAAAATGTTGGTTGTTCAAAAGGACCAATAAAGGCTCCAGTTTTAAAGAGTTGAAGTTTTCTGTCAATTATTTAATGGTTTGGGCTTTACAGGGTTTTAGAAAGTAGTATCAACGCCAAATAGAAAGAGCAATATATAACCCATCAAGAATATACAAATAAAAAGGCATAAATAGGCATAGGAATAAAAAGGCATAAATAAACAGGCCTAGTTAGGCATGGGTAGAGTGAAGTGTCTATAGTGTTAGCATTCTAATGTGTAGGATGAACAGTTCTTGTATATTTTATTTATATATCAGTGGCTCCGCATGGCAACATGATTTAAATTACAGTATTTTCCGCACTATAAGGCGCACTGGATTATAAAACACATCTGTGTGTTTATAGAACATTCATCTTCAATGAATCTTCTATTTTAAAACGTTTTCACATATGAGGCGCATTGGATTATAAGAAATTGAGAAAATTAAAGGCTTTTATGTGCGCCTTATAGTGCGGAAAATACTGTATATGTATCCAAAATTCAGTCTGCTTCGGAAAAATATTCAATCAAATGGATCAGACCTCTGAAAGACTCATTTTGGTTTTTCCTTCAGACCTGCAGAAAGATGGTCGAGTGTGCCCACTGTCACAAGATGACACTAGTGTCCTCCACCGTCATGGAGCGAGATCAGAAGGGCAAAGTTCAGCTTTACTGTACGCCTGATTGTGTGGAGCAGAGCCGACCGGGACATCACATCCTCAGTGGTAGGACTCTGTTTGTGACTCCGGTCAGGGAAAGTGTGTCCCATTATTGATTCACATGCCGACCAATCAGATGCTTTGATTTTCTATTTGTGCTACAGGTACTGCATTCCCCTGCAGCCACTGCAAGCTGTCGGCCGTTCCTCAGTACCATCTGGCCATGGTGGACGGAACCATCCGGAACTTCTGCTCCCTTGACTGTGTTACAATGTTCAGGGTAAAACGTCTCATATCTAAAAATGTTGGTCTACAACTTGCTTTTTTTATTTGATTGGTCATGTCATTGGATCTTATTGTCCTCCCAGAAGTCTGCTCACAGCTCTCAGCCCGACCTGATCAACGGAGCCCTGACTTTCAGGGAATCCTCCCCCAAAGACGCCCCCAGAACGGGTCCTTTTGCCGGAGCTAGCTCCGTTCCCCCCATCCCTCAGAACTATCCATCTTCAGTCCCCTACCAAGGTCACCACCCCAGCCACACCTCAGTGCCCCCGCTGGTGCCTCCCTGCTCCGCCATGTCCTCCCCCTCCACCCCAGGGCAAGCACAGCTCAAAGCCCCCGGTGGTCAGCTGCTGAAGGCAGCAGAGGCCAGACCCGTCGACTCCTCCAGACTGACTTGTCACCTGTGCAACAAACAGTTCAGCATCAAGCCGGTGCTGTTCAGTCACCAGGTGAGGAGCGCGGATACACTCCTTCACCGGCGCCGCGTGATTTTAACGCCGATCTGATTTGATTGTTGTTGCCTGCAGGGTCGTATTTCCATGTTCTGCAGCAGAACCTGCTGTGAGAACTACAAAACCCAGAAGAACGTCCTGGTGGTGTGTGAGTTCTGTAAACAGGAGAAAATCCTCTTTGATACCATCAACTACAACCAGCAGGACCTGCTCGTCTGTAGTGAGAGTGAGTTCATCTGCCAACACTGCCGACGACGGTGTTGAAGTGCGTTTTTTCAGTACTCTGACTCAGGTGACATCATGGCCCAATCACCTTGTGTTCCAGACTGTAAGGTTCTCTTCAGACACGAGCTGACGAGACGGAACAAGGATCACGCCTGGCGCCCCTGCACCTACTGTTCTGGGAGCAGCCAGAAGATGCTGCACAGTCACTATGGAGGCAGGATGGAGGAGTTTTGTCGGCCTCACTGCATGTCCCAGTACACCGTACTCTACTATGGGGTGAGGAGATTGATGTCAAATGAGAGTACACAGTGTTGTTGTGTGATCGTCGTCTTTCTCTGTCTCTAAATATTCCTTCTTTCCCCTCCCTCCTCCTCGTCCCGTCCAGATGGGCCGGTGTGACGGCTGTCGGAAGCAGGGCTACATGACGGAGAAGCTGCAGTGTTTGGGTTCCGTCCGTAACTTCTGCAACCTGCCCTGCTTGATGCATTACTGCTGCCTGCATTTCGAGATGAACCAGCATAGCAGTAGTAACGGTACCGGGACAGCCCCACAAACACCATACGGTAACGGTCACCACTTCACTCTGTACACTGTGTTCTCAATCGTGCTTCATACATGTTTACATGCTAGTTATAACGTATGTTAACAACTAACAGAAAGTTGACCCTAACCACAACTAATTTTCCCTGACACTGGGACAACAACCGTTTCCCCAGGAATGGAGAACGTCCAGTAAAGGACGATTAAGTGTGGCATCAGAACTTCTGCATGTCGTCCATCACTTTTAATTCTTCTACCGATAAAACAGGCTAATGATTGTTATTTAGTGCATGGACCTTCTTCTGCTGGAGGCTTTGCTCTCAAGTGTTTATAGATGAAGGGCTGGATGTTCTCAGAGTGTGACTTCAAAGTATATTAAAGGAGAGAAGGTTGGAAGGATCAAATATGGCTGGAAGAGATTCACAAGCAGCAGGAATGACTGCAGCTTTGAGAAGATTGTTGAGTAAGGCTGATTGAGCCTCCACACACTCACACGTGTCCAAGAAATGGACCACAAGTGTCTCATTCCTGGTGTCAAACCTCTCATAAACCAGAGTTAACATCAGAAGCGTCTCACCTGGAGAAGAAGGAGAAGAACTAGACCGGTGCTTCATGGTCCAAAGTCCTCTCTTCTCCTGAAAGTAAACTGCATTTCAGGGAGTTTTCTACAACACAGGCTACTTGGAGTCCTCTGTGAAGTTTCCACCGTCAGTGATGGTTGAGATTCATGTTGGTCCACTGGGTTTAATTAAGTCCCAGGTCAGCACAGCCTCTACCAGGAGACTCCAGAACTCTTCATGCTTCTGTCTGCTCACCAGCTTTATGATTATTTCCTTTTCCAGCAGAACTTGGTATCAGAAACTACCAGGAACCGGTTTGCTGTTCCTAATTTGCCAGGCAGCTCACCCATCCTGAACTCTGTGGAGAATCTACATATTTTGAAATACCAAATTTTTGAAATTCAACTGTTTTTGTTCTGGGTCGGTCCTCATTTGAACCAGTGTTGTTGTTCTTGATGGGTTTTTTTTTACAGCATTTAGGAAAAACAGCCAAAGTTTTTGTCATAGACTGTCGTCTCTCTTCACTGAGCTGATTGGTTCTTGCATAATATGGATTCTAACAGTTGTCAAATGTGGCCGTCATCTGTGTGACCAACCTGACTCCTGAACAACTCGACCGATGGCACCAACGCCGTTAATAAGGCAACAAAATCCACAAATGAACTGTCAAAAGGCTCACGTGGAGTGGAATCTATTTCTGGTGATGACCACATGATGGTCATCGATAGAAAGTCACGGGTTTGTGCAGCTGTCATCAGAGCAAAGGGGGTGTACTTTAAAGAATCTCAGATATAAAACATATTTAGAGTTCGCAATTTTTTATTTGCAGCATAATTCCATGTAGTCTTATTTAGTCTAATTATGATCTCCATCAACTTTGAGGACACGACCTTGCATGTGACACAACAGAACTTTGTGTTTATAATGATACAAGATGTCACCCGAGCTTCATGTCAAACAAATGTGACGTTTTGTGAGTGATATTCAAATGGGTACAAAAGCAGAAAGCAGCGCTTCAACATGAGTCTCTTTCTGTCGTCTTCCAGCTCTGCTGCAGCCCAACCACTCGTCAAAGATGAACCCCGTCATCGCTGACGTGGTGTCGCTGGCCAGCGGTTCAGCCGCTCAGCCCAGCGTGTCTGCAGACACTGCTCTGACCGGTCAGTACACACACACACACACACACACACACACACACACACACACACAGCTGTCATCTCCTGCCTCTCACACATTTATCCTGAAGAAAGATTTTACTCATCTCGTTTAATCCCATCTCATACGGGATTAAATGGTTCGTTTCTCACTTTGGATTGTTGATGTGTTTCTCTTTTGCAGGAGCACTGCCGACCTCCAGCATTGATGGCAAGAACCTAGACCATGTATGTTTTATGTGTGTGTGTGTGTGTTTCCTGGTCAGAGAGCTTGTGCATAACTGCAGAACATGACTTAAAACTGCTAAATTGTGAAAAACAAAAGTACCAGTGTGTCTGAATCGATCTGGTTTGGTGAGAAATAGCATTAGCAGCATTTTGACTGACTGTGAACCTGCTCAGATCTTCATCGTTTGTTCTTGCCGTCTTGTTGTTCACGTGTGTGTCCAGGCCAGTACTCAAACCGATGCCATGCGAGTGCCTGTGTCACGTAAACGCCAAATGAAGAACAAGTCGGTTCTGTGTCGTCCCTTCACGATGGATCAAGAGAGCTTTTGCCAGCTGTCGGAACCTTCTACAGAATCAGCAGGTAGCTACAAAAAAAAAACCCGTTTGTTGGAGTTCTGTTTCAAACAGGACACAAATTGACTGCAGAGCAGGACTGTGTGTTGTCTGCTAGCTTCCATTCTAAAACACCCAGGGGATCATAGTTACAGTTACTCACAGAGAGTAACTCTCAGAGACATTTGAAACATCAAGTGATGAAGTATTATAATAATTCTTGACACAACCAAAGTAGAGCGTTTACAGTATTTTCCGCACTATAAGGCAATGAATGAATTGAATGGCCCATTATAAAACTCTTCATATATAAGGCGCACTGGATTATAAGGCGCAGTGGATTATGAAGTGCACTGTCGGTTTTTGAGAAAGTTAAAAGCTTTCAAGTGTGCCTTATAGTGCAGAAAACACTAATTCAATTTTGGTTCAGTGTTGACACAAATCAGCTTTCTCTGCACTTTGATGCCTGAATCTTCAGTCCTGCTCCGTGTCTGGAGAAAACATTCCGAAACATCTTGTGTCATTTTCCCCTTCAAACCGCGGTCAGTTGTTTAGCACTATGGCTTCTCTTGCAGGCGCTCAGTTTTTAAAATGTTCACATCACACAAATCAGATGAACCAATTACAGTTAAAATAACAAACTGTCAGCAAAGCAAAGACAGTTTAATGCAGTGCTTTTTGGAAGAAGAGTGTTGATGCATTGGGCTTATAATGATCTCATATAAAATACAAAGCTTTTGTAGTACAGGAAGACATAAATAAGTATTATATTTTTGTGTTTTGTTCAATTTTTATCCATACTAAAATTGTATTTATCAGTGTTTTAACAATCATTTAATTAATATCTTGCTGAAGTAGCTCTGACAGAAGTAACCATTCGCCTTCTCGCCGTGTGTGTCTCTATTAAGCACCATCTAATGCATTTATTTTCTTCTGGTTCATCCAATTATTCCGTGTTCACAACCAGCTGTTTCAATAAGTGCACCAACTCTGGTAGATAGCTCCATGCAAGCTGGCCGGTCCACAGTGGACGCATCCACGTCCCCAGAGCCATCAGCAAAAGTTCGTGTGGAAAGTCCAGCGTGCAAAGGTGTGCCAGCGCGCCTGAGTGGACGCCATTTCTTGGGAAAGAGGGATGTCGATTCTGACTGCAGGGTGTGTTCACATCACAAGAAGAAAAGAGCGGAGGAAGAGCAGCATCAGAAGAAGAAGATACAGAAGACAGAAAAGCCAGAGAGGAACGAAACTAACAAGGCAGATGGAGTGAAGTCACATGATGAGAACGAGGGGGAGGAGCCCCATGAGCCGGAGGACGGTCAGCAGAAGAGTGAGACGCTCAGGAGTCAGACGTCGTATTACTGTAAGACGTGTTCAGGAGAGCCCAGCCTGTGTGCAGTGCCCTGTTTTGAACTCTACCACACCAGACTGATCTACAGAACATTTCCTGAACCAGAAACACAAGGTGAGCCTGCAGACGGACGCGACACAGCAGAACACACTCGACATACTTAACCCTTGGGAACTGTTTGGGCCCAAAAGTGACATTTTTGTTGCTTTTCCTCCCAATAAATCTGCCCGTTAAAAGGCTAAATATAGGAAATTTTGCCACTAATTTTCTTTCATCATTATTTTCTAAAATTAATTTATTATTCTTTAATTTTTTTAATTTTCTAAATTCCTTAATGCCTGTCATTGGAAGTGTATAGAGTAACAGATTTTCACTGCGTACACACAATACCTAAAATGGTCAAAAATTGTCCAATTGACTCTGATTATAACCACCTATTTTTCATATGTCTCGGACTTCCGTGAGACACAAAAGTGCTTTAAACGGTTTATCAGAGTGTGGGAAAAGGTAATACAGATAGAAGGTGGTTTAATATCAGTATGGGGAGGGTTCATAAATGTTTAAATTATATATTATATATTTATATACAGGTATACTGTATATGTATATCGTATATATTACTATATACAATAATGCTGACATGTTATAATAAAACATGGTCTTCATTGTCTGCAGCAAGACACTGCCCCCACAATGACCCCACGACCCAGACCCACTGTCTGTGTTCACACACCTGCAAAAACATGTTTTTCCGTTCATCCAATAGTCGTAATATTTTTATCAGAAGTATTAAACTGCACTAACTTATGGAAATATTCCATATTTTGTGTTGGAAGAAAAATAAGGTTCTTCCATATAAACAAACAATAATTAAAAAAAATATAATAAACTTTATATCTATGGATAGGTCTGAAGTTATGGAAAAGATTTGATGCATTGAAAGAAAAAAATAATAATTCTGTATCCTTTTTTTTTTTTTTACACTTTTATGAGACAGCCTTTTTGTGACCCGATTAGGTAATGTGTGTAACCATTTTAATAGGTCCCTGGGGGTTAATATCACAATGAAATAACCACAGCTTTGTTTATTCTTTATGGTATGTTGAACATTTTTGAGTTATTTGCAGCATGTGCAAATAACTATTTCTGCATCTTTGCTGATTTCAAGTTAAATTCATCTGACTTCTTAAGAGGGTCGAGTGTGTCACCCAACTTTTCCTCTCCACAGCCTGCTGATCCGCTGACACGGAAGTCGTTCCCTGTTGTGAATCGGGGACAAAGGACGACAGCTGGTCACGACTGAATGATGTTAAGATCTTAACTTGCATTTTTTGGAGGTTTTTGAAGTTGAGACCAAAGTCGTTGTTGACAGTAATTTAGTCTGAAATACTTCAATTGGAAAATGTGCTGCTAGGTGAGCTTCCTTGACTGAAATACTGGATTAGTATTAAGCCATTGTTTGTGTTTCTTTCTGCTGTTGCACTACGTTCTGGTGTGAATTGAAAACAAGCTAAAGTTTTGAGTTTCCGTCCACGGATGTGAAACAAGTCATCGTCATGTTGGTGGATATTTGAGTCGATCGCAACCCAGTTTTACGTTTGTAAGGCTCACATTTTACATGTGTGTTCATTTGTTTGTTTGTGTTCATCTCTCCATGATGAGTTGTGTTCACATGTTGTTGTCCTCGGGTGTGTTCTTACAAGGGCATGGATGTGAAATGTTGCATTTTGTTTAAGACTGTTAACAGCTGAATACAAATGTTCATGTTTTGTTAAAAGAAAAGCATCAATAAATTTAACTTTGGAGTAAAATGAGTGTTTGTTTTTGATTAGTTCTCAGTTCCTTCAGTGTGATCACAAATGAGCGCAGGATGAAGAGTGATATTTCAAGTGAATTTCAGTTCATGTGTAGAACCGGGACGAGCTCTACGCGTCCAGAGAGGACTGATGAGGCTGTCTCACCACACACACACACACACACACACACACACACACACGAACATCTGTGTTAGGGTCAGTGATGAGCTCCATCAGTGAATCGCGGTGTGTTTTCACAAATATGAATCTCTGCTGTCTGATCGCTTCAACTCCAGGATCTGAGGTATCGTGATGTGATGTCAGAAGGTCGTTTCCAGTAAAGCATTATAGACTTAATGATTAATAGTGATCAGATGCTTGATAAGAGATTCATTGTGCATTAAAAACCTAAATTCAGTAACGGTTATCTAATTCAGATTATAAATCTGTAATGTTATGTCCACAGAATGTTCGACTTTGCCATATGAAATACAGAACGTGTTGGTATTAAATTGTGAAGCAGCCTGAACAGATTTTAGAGGAAGCTTTATTCATTGATTATTGCTCTATCATTTCATATCCATCACTTATACTTAAATAATAGATTTTTTTATGTTTTCTCAATGTGTTACGATCAGGTGTAACTTCAGAAACCTGGAAACATTTGATGTGTCCAGAATAAAATGTTCTCATATTAATAACACATGAATGAGATAGAGGTCAGTATAAACAACATGGTTAGAACAATAAATGTAATGTGTGATGGATTTGTTCTTGTGTGACTTTTCAGTCACAATAAATATCACACTAAATAGTTCTGAACGTTTTTTATGAATGTTTTATGAGAATGGAATATAGTTTCCTAAAGTTTAAATTTACTTAGTCATATCTCTGAACATGTTTTGTGTCGACTCTGACAAACACTAAAAATGGAGCTGAGACTTAATATTTTATTGAAGTTGACAATATTCCATTTATGATTTCCTCCTGTAGTTTCTATGAACCAGCTGTTTTATGAACAGTTTGTTTTACTCGAATCTCTTCTCATTTTTAAAGTCATTCGCAAATAAATATTCAAATCTAATAATTTAAAAGGTGTTTCACTTTGTTTCAAATATATTGATCTTCTTCCTCGTCTCTCTCTCTCTCTCTCTCCTTGTCCAGCTCGGTCTCCAGTTCGTTCCTCAGCAGGAGAGGAGAAGGTGAAGGTTATAATGGTGCCTGTCCCAGTTCCAGTCTTCATCCCAGTGCCTATGAAGATGTACTCCCACCACACACCCGTTCCCTTCACCGTCCCTTTAGCTGTACGTCCCGTTACAGTAGAAATTCTGTCAATTCAGAAGGGTATAATCAAATATTGACTCTTTTTTTCCCCTCTGTTTACAGGTGCCAGTGCCCCTCGTGATACCACCACAGAACAAAGATATGAAAGATGTAGTTGTCCAATCAGAGTGTTTGGCTGAAGAGAAGGAAATACAGACGAATGAGCTCATTTCAAGTGCCGGTGAGGGCTGGGGGACGTTTATTGTTACTTCAGTATTTATCTATAATGACCACTGAAGGAATACGAATAGAATATATCCACTGGTTTATTTATCTACTGTATTTACAAATCTGTTGAAGTAGGTAAGATTATTAGTGCGATGACACAAATGTCACCTCATCTGGTTATTTTTCTGCCTGTGACAGAACACAGTCCTCAGTGTGGAGATGTAAAGACGGATGAGGTCACCCCCAATGTCCATGAACAGGAGACTCAAGAAGCAGGACCAGCTGGGCCACCACTTCCTGTGAGCCCAGAGTCCACGGACGCCCCCCATCTGAACGCCCAATCAGAGCAGAGCACGACGTGGAGTGACCCACCAACCACCAGCATGGAGCACCTGCCCTCCTCTTCAGTGATGGACCTGGAGACTGACATCCCATCTGGTGATCAATCAGATCCTAATCTATTCAAAAGTAAGTTAGGAGTGTGTGTGTGTGTGTGTGTGTGTGTGTGTGTGTGTGTGTGTGTGTGTGTGTGTGTGTGTGTGTGCGTGCGTGCGTGCGTGCGTGCGTGCGTGCGCGTGCGTGCGTGCGTGCGTGCGTGTTAGTTTCAGGGGCCTGTACACACATGAACTGTACGCATGTTTAAAAAATATACAGCAACCAAGAGTGAAAAAATTAATTCCCCCCAAGGGAATTAAGTACATTTCTTTCTTCTTTCTTGGAGCCAGAATTATTACCGTACCGAGTTGAATGGAAAAGCTGCTCAACAACAAACACACACTGATATTCATTCACTAATGTTTGTGTGTTTTTGCAGAATTTCCGCAGCGAGGAGTAAAGAGACCGAGAGAAGGTTTCCCAGGCCGGAAACGGGTATGAAGATGACTTTTATCAGCCTCTGATCAAAGTCATTCACATAAATTTGACACACATTCATTTGCACATCTTACTGATGCAGTAGAGCAAAGATGCACCAACAGTGAGTGGGGGGGGGGGTTGTGTGGAGCTGTGGTTGCTGCTGTTTATAGAGACAACAAGCAGGTGGGAGCAGAGAGCTTGAAACAGGGGTGGAACAAGTGTACGTATAATAACACACGTTAGGAATTGATTAAAAAGTAAATGTAAAAAGGTCATTTATCAACAGAACTGACATACAGAAAGACAACAATTGATTGTAAGACAGTAATATTGATGACAGCAGTGCGGGATTAAATAAAAGAAGACTCAGCAGATAGCCAGAGCCTTTGCACCTACAGGAAGTGTATTCCTGTGAAGGTGTGAAACATGCAACGACCTTTATGTTGCTCTTTTAAAGGACGACCAGATTTAGCAAAAGTTGACTGAAGTTCATTAAATTCATACAGATTTTAAAAAAGAAAACTGTTCAGTTCATATTTATGAGTTCCGTAGTAACACATTTGTGTGTGTGTGTGTGTGTGTGTGTGTGTGTGTGTGTGTGTGTGTGTGTGTGTGTGTGTGTGTGTGTGTGTAAACTTCTCCAGCTACTAGTTCACACTCTGTACGTTAGTCCACACACACACCAAGGACCTAAGGAAGAAGAAAAAAAAAGAAATGGATGACTGTTTAGTTATGACGGCCACTTTATGTGTCAAATATTGTGTTGTTGTATATACAGAGAGACTAAATCATTATATGACTCTACTTAATAAATACACTAAATGATTTGTAATCATTCCAGACAAATTAATTTTTGCAGTACAGTGTATTTACAGTAAAAAATGAAAATACTTGAAAAAGGTAATAAAGGAGTTTTAATGTATTTCCTGAAATGTTAAATTTCTAATGTAGGATAGATGATTATTTATTCCTGATACACCCTTACCCTCCTCAGATGTGCAAACTTTTTCATATTTTACCTTGTCTCCATTCCGTTTGTGTCTATCCAGGGCCGGGGGCGGGGTACTCCATCCAACAGGAGTGCAGTGGGGATTCCAGACCCCCCCAAAGTGAACCACCTCTACGGGGTCACAGCCTGGAGGAGTTGGGTCCAACAACGGAACAAAGAACTGAACGAAGGTGAGCTCCGTTCCTGTTGCTCGTCTTCTGGTTCAATTGAACCCCCCCTGATCGTCTCACCCTGTCTGTGTGTCGTGGTTCCTCGCAGTCGATATAAAGGAGGACATCCTTCAGTGTGACTCTGCTGAGCTGAGCTTTGCTCTGTCTCGCTTCATCAGGGAAGTGAGACGTCCCAGCGGAGAGCCCTACAGTCCAGACAGCATCTTCTACCTGTGTTTGGGGATACAGCAGGTACACACACACACACACACACATTGAGACATTGGTGTTTCTTGTTGATTATTATCTCTCTGTCTCTCTCTGTGCAGCACCTTTTCATGAAGGGACGCATAGAGAACATCTTCACTGATTCACTGTACAGTCAGTTTGCAACAGAGATCTCTGGGATGCTGCAACTCTGGGAACCGATGCTGCCCACCGGTACGATCAATCAAGTGTTTGATTTTTTTATCATTGTTATTTATTTATCATAACTAGAGCTTTAAAGCTCTAGTATTTTTGCATCAACGTGTTCTGGGTACTCCTTTGGATATACTTTTCTTTTCATGAGTAATATTCCACACCGCTTTTTGAAAATGGAAGTGAAAGGTGCTGTGTTTCCCATCGTAAGCTGAGACAATTTCCCACTTTAGGAGCTATGATTCCTCTAAATCACATGTGTCAAACTCAAGGCCCCGGGGGCCAAATGTGGCCCGTGAGAACATAAAACATCAGAGTGCCTCAAAGTAAATAGGTCAAAAGTGTGCTTTGAGCAAAACTAAATTTCCCACAATGCAGTAATTCAGCCTTTTTTTACTCTTACAAACACATTTTAAACAAAGTTAATGTCCTAACTTGTGTTTGATGTTATTTTTCTTTATTCATTGATAGTTTGATCCTTGATTGATGGAGTTCTGTGGGTTTAATAACCTGACAAATTCAAAGGATTTATTTTTTAACAGAAGAGAAACAAACAAACATTTTTTTCTGTGTAACTGTAATGTTTGTAACTTGAATAAGTGATGAATTCAGTTATTTAACATTAAGGAACAGTTACATTTATGTTACATTACATTGAGTTACATTTAGTTACATTTATTAGTTACATCTGGCCCTTTGAGGACAGCCCTCAGTGAAAAAGAGTTTGACACCCCTGTTCTAAACTAACAGCTACTGTAAAAACTACCGTCGTTGGTCTGGATACAGAACTATACTAAACGCTAAAATTATGAAAGGATTCCCAGGGTTCAAAAATACTTAATCCATGCATCAAAACACTCCGCGTAAATAACTGTTGTCATAGAAACACACCCAAAGCAATTTGCCACCCAAACATTTTGTTTTTTTGCTCTGCTGAGTGTTGGAGCTTACGGAAAATCTAGAACTGATCTCTTCACCACACAAATTGCATGTTTGTGGTGAAGAACCCACGCGGACACGAAGAGAACAGAACAACTCCACACGAAAAAGAATCCAAAACATTTTTGCCGTGAGGTGACAGCGCCCCCGTCCCACACTGACTGTGTCAAGTATGATACTTAACTACCAGCGTTCAGTAACATCCTGTTCTCCCAGTACATTAAATGTTCCTTCATTCAGTCGCAACCAGTTTGAGCCACACCCTGTCGAACTGGTTCCCCAGTTAATGAAATACGAGCCACGCGGCGTCCCTTCCTGACATCTCTCTGCTTCTTCTGTCCCTCAAGGCGGCGTCGTTCCCTCCCGCGTCGTGGAGTCGTACCTGTGGGAGTGCAAGCAGCTCGGTGCCTACTCCCCCATAGTCCTGCTCAACACACTGCTTTTCTTCTGCACCAAGAACTTTCACTTCACCACTCTCGCGCAACACCAACGCCTCTCCTTCAGCAACTTCACCCGATGTTCAAAACCCTGTAAAGGAGTCGGCACAGTTCACTACCTCCGATACCGCAGCAGCACCGCTGAGCCACATGAAACCGGTGGGTGTCGTCAGCCAGTGAAGCACGTGAACATTACTTTACGTTGAGAATTTACATGATAACATGATCAGCATTAAAACTGTCCACATGTAATACGAAAATATCAGGTTCATATGAATCAAAAAAAATTATTCTGAATGTTCGTCTCTAAACAAATTCTTGTTTTTGGGGAATAGTTTTGTCTGTTTTGACCTCAGAGCGATTAAGAAAAAGGCCGGAAGCAGAGAGAGATCTAGAGATGCGCGAAAACATCAAAAACCCTCTGCACTGTCCCGTCCGACTCTACGAGTTCTACCTCTCTAGATGGTGAGACGACGAGTCAAGATTGCTGAATTGGAGACAAAAGTGCTACTAATAAAAAAATGTTGCTTCTTTTTTGCTTTTTTGCTCTTTTTTAGCCAAGAATCGGTGAGAGAGAGAACTGACGTGTTTTACCTTCAGCCGGAACGGGATGTTCACACGCACAGGTTGGTTCCTACAACGCTAAAGAAACACGGTGGTGGATGAAGCTGCTGGGACGTCCGTTGGAATACGATACTGTGTGATTGTTTAGGAAGTTAGAATGTCAACAAAAGTGTTGTTACCGTAGTGACCGCATAGCGTTTTCCTATCCTCAACAGCTCCCATTGGTTCACCTCTCAGCCGTTAGAGGACGCCACCCTGCAGAGCATGCTCACGCGCATCCTGGCCGTGCGGGAGGTTCACCACAGACGGGGAACAGGGCGACGCCGGTGCTCAGCCCCCACCGATGACACCGGGTTACAGTGACGCGGAGCTTCTCTCGTTCACACCCTATTGATGAGGGTGTGTGTGTGTGTGTGTGACGGTACTAGTCGAATGGTTCACCACAAGATTCACCACGAGTCTGTGAAACAGAGACCCAACAGAAGGACGGCGAGACAACTTTATCAGGGTTTGGGTCAACAGTAACTCAGAGTTTAGTTATTTCAGTGCCCCCCCCCGCCTCCTCAAATGAACAAGTCATGTGTTTTCAGACACCTGAGTATCAAACAGTAACTCCTCTACTCCTATCAGAGCAGCAGATTGCCATCAGTTACCATCAGATGTGTTCATCAAGAGATACAAACGTGCTCTCGTCGTCCATCTCTGCTTCCTCACACGAGTATGAAGAGTAACACTATTTACTTTCAAAGGCAGATGCTGCTGTCGAAACTGCCTTCAACAAACAGTCAGTGACACCTTTGTGCAGGTGAATGATGCGACTGACTGGACATTGGCCATTTTATTAAACCTGTACTGTATGTCAGTGTAAAGACTCTTATTATTAATATACGTTCCAAACATATTTTGGACCGTAATCATTTTGTCTTCACTTGCTTTTCTGCCTTGTGGCTCATGGATGTTCCTGGAGTCTATGCCAGCAGGCTATGGGCGAGAGGCGGGGTAAACCCCACAGGCATTGCCAGGACATTGTAGGGCCACGTGAAAGACAAACAAACCACACACACACACACACCTACAATTATGTTGTTGCTCTTTCATGGTCGTCATCCTGTGTGGCTGTGTTTCCCTCTCAGCAACATTCCCTCCTACTTCCCATTTGACTTTGTATGTAAATAAGGGTTATCTCCATTCAAATGCCAGAGATTTACTCCTTTATTTCTTTGTCTACTTGCCTTTCATTCATTATTTGAGGAAACTTTGTATTTGGGGATTTTTTCGACTTTTGGATGAGCAGAAGCATCTCAGGCTAGCAGCACAATGCTTCTCCCAGCCCTGAACCTGAGGTGTCCTGTGTTATAATCATGATGCGTGTGGTTTAAAATACAGTATATTAAGTTTTTGATTAATACATAAATCATGAACAATACACTGGTGCATGTCAGATCAGCATCTTTGACACGATTCAATCCTGTTCTCCATGATCGATCTTTGATTTTAAGGACATTCTTCATGATGAACGACAACATAGATGTCAGAATGTAATTCAGTGGAGCGCATCCATCCGCCCGGGCCGACTGTCCTGTTTGGCTCAATCAAGCCGGATCCAAATTCAAGCTCACAGCCCTGTAGCCAGAATTGAAGGATAATGACACACACATTTACTGATCTGTGAACCAATCCATGTTTTCCTGCAAAATGAATGAAATGATTGAAAAATGCCTTTGCTTCCCAGTGTTTGATAAAATTTTAAAAAAGATATATGGGTTCTGTCTCTCTAACATGAGATACATACACACACACACATGCCTGTGTATGTGTGTCAAAACTCATATGCATCTATTCTGCATCAATTTAATAATAGGAAGTCATCATTTTTATTTTTTTGGTGAGAATCTTCAAAATGGCTTTATGTTAAATCTTTAAATGGTTGTAAGTTTATATAAATATACATACATATTCAAACCTGCTTCCTGAACCATCACATGGTGCAGGAGCCTATCCCAACCAATGGGGACGTGAGGCCAGTACACCACGGAGCCACATGTAGGATGTTTCATGTTTGCTAATTGTTTGTGAAATTAAATTCAGTCTGAGGTCTTTTTATTTCTACTACAGTAATGAGTTGAGATTCATATTAGACTCAGAACAGTTTCAGGATTCCTCATCTATTGTGCATTAAAGCTCAGTTTTTGACCTGAAAACAGTAGAAGTTAATTTGAATCAAATTTACTCACTTATTCTGGAGTTTTCAGTTAAGTTTCTGGATAATTTATAAATATTTCTAAATAATTCAGTTTGCTTAAAAGCTGAACAAACACGCTGGGCCTCAATAAAGAAAGGTTTCAATTAAGTCATCGTTTCAATCACTAATAAAATCAGTAAAATACTGTAAAATTATGTGTGAGTTGACTGAGTATAAAAACTTAATCTGGTCTGTGTTGCTGTCATTCAAACAATCAGGTTTCAGCTGAAGTCACTGAGATGGTTGCCAAACTCCTCAGTGGCAAAGCACCGGGGGTGGATGAGATTCGCCCTGAGTACCTCAAGTCTCTGGATGTACAGGGACTGTCATGGTTGACACGTCTCTGTAACATCTCATGGCAGTCGGGGACACTACCTCTGGATTGGCAGACCGGGGCAGTGGTCCCTCTTTTCAAAAAGGGGGACCGAAAGGTGTGTTCCAACTACAGGAGGATCACACTCCTCAGCCTCCCAGGGAAAGTCTATTCCAGGGTACTGGAGAGGAGGATTAGACCGATAGTCGAACCGTGGATTTAGGAGGAACAATGTGGTTTTTGTCCCGGTCGCGGAACACTGGACCAGCTCTACACTCTCCATCGAGTGCTCGAGGGTTCAAGGGAGTTTGCCCAACCAGTCCATATGTGTTTTGTGGATCTGGAGAAGGCATTCAATCATGTCACTCATGGTATTTTGTGAGGAGTGCTTCGGGATTATGGGGTTTGGGGGCCTTTGCTGAGGGCTGTTTGGTCCCTGTATGACCAAAGCGAGAGCTTGGCTTGCATTGCCAGGCCTGTCAGTCAGACCTGTTCCAGGAGCCTCCGTGGGGAGCTGTTTCGGCCATGTCCTACCAGGAGGAGACATCAGGGAAGACCTAGGACACGCTGGAGGGACTATGTCTCTTGGTTGGCTTGGGAATGTCTGTGTCTCGAGAGAAGGAAGAATGGGCATCCCTGCTGAGACTGTTGCCTCCGCGACCCGGCCCCAGATAAGCGGTTGAAGATGGATAGATGGGTTCTTAGCAGGAAGCAGTTGGACAGCCTTCTCTGAGTGGGGAATGAGGTCCTTCCAAGTATCTTGGGGTCCTGTTCATGAGTGAGGGAACAATGGAACGTGAGATTGGACAAAGAATTGGGGCAGCAGGATCGGTATTGCGGTCGCTTTACCACACTGTTGCACCAAAGAGGGAGCTAAGATGAGGGGCAAAGCTCTCCATCTACCGTTCAATCTTCATTCCTATCCTCACCTATGGTCATGAGTGATGGGTCATGACCGAAAAAAAGAGACTGAGGACACAAGCAGCAAAGTAATCTGGAATTTATTCATTTTACTCAAGAACAGACACAACTTTGACTTCTATCATCTTCAATAAGTTTTTCTGGTTTTCAGCTTGTTTGCTTTTCGGCTCGTTTCCATCCTGAGACATTTTCTCATTTTTCTCATTGTAAGCATGATGTTCTCATCAGCTCTGCTGGATTTGATATCTTGTTGATACCTTTGTTTTCACTTCACGTTCAAATATCTCAAGTGATGCAAACCTGGTTCATTCCTTCCTTTGTTATTCAATGTTTTCTATGTGGTTCTGAGGAAGAGTGGTAGTTATCCTAACTTAAAGGTGAATGACGTTGTCCTTTATTCATTTCATTCATTGATTGATTTGACCAAGAAATAGATATCACACGTCGAGAAAGAAAAGTACTTTGGTTTTAGAGGAGCCAGGGTGTCGGGGATCACGGTCAGATGGATCTTTTACTGATGAGCCAGAAGTGCGTCTTCCTCTTCTTCCTCTTGACTTCTTTTTCTGGAGCTCCTGAAGAGAGAGAGACAGTAGTTTGATTTAATCTTACGCCCGTAACCACAGCAACTGACTACGTAACCCCTAACCTACAGTAACAAACTGCAGGTAAAAGGAGCTGAAGACTTGTGACTCTAGAATGAGGAGGCCCACCTGTGGCAGGAAGTCATCGTGTTTGGAGGACTGGACCTCCTTCTCCGTCTGCACCTCCTCTCTCACATCAACCACCTTCTCCTTCTGTTCAAACACCTGCTTCTCCACCTTCTCCTTCTTCTCAATCAGCTGCTTCTCCACCTTCTTCTCCTCAACCAGCTGCTTCTCCATCTGCTCTTTCTGCTCAGCCAGCTGTCTGGTAAAAACCTCCTGAATCTGGGTGAGCATCTCCATTAAATGCTCCTCTCTCTTGATGGCCTTCTCCCGCTGGCGCTCCATGTCATCAATCAGCAGTCGTTTCTGCTCCTCACAGGTGAGGTGTTCATCTCGGACAGCTTGCAGAGCCAGCTTGGTGTCGTCCAGCTCGTACAACGTCTCCCTGTGTTTTCTGGCACGCCGGTTGGCCTTGGTGAGCTCCAGCTCCTTCTTCTCCAGGAGGTCGCTGAGCCGGGCCACCTCCTCCTTTTGCTCCTGAAGGATCTTCTCCTGTCTTTCTGTCTGGGTGTGGAGGCTCTGGTGAAGAGCAGCAATCTGCTCCTCTCTGCTTCTGCTCTCCAGCTCCAGCTCCGCCTGCTTCTTCTGCAGCTCGTCCAACGCCATCGTGACCTTTTCGTATTTCACCTGGAGGTCACGGAGCTCCCCATCAACAGCTTTGATGTCCTGACCCCCCTCTGCCATCTGCTCCTGTGTCCCGCCCAGGTCCTTGGCTGTGGGCGTTACGTTTTCCTCCTTTACAGTTGTGGAAGAAGAGAAGGATGAAGTGACCAAGTGAGTTAGTGAGATAACACAAAGTTGTGGTCAGCAGTTTTTAGAGTTGTGGAGAACAGCAGCACATGAAAGTAGCAGGTCACATGAGTCTTCTTCTCTTTTCAGCTTCTCCCCTCAGGGGTTGCCTCAGTAAATCAGTTGCCTCCATCTAACCCTGTCTTCTGCATCCTCTTCTCTCACACCAACTACCTTCATGTCCTCTTTCACTACATCCATAAACCTCCTCTTTGGTCTTCCTCTAGGCCTCCTGCCTGGCAGTTCAAAACTCAGCATCCTTCTACCAATATATTCACTATTTCTCCTCTGGACATGTCCAAACCATCTCAGTCTGGCACACATCACACCTGACACTTTTCTCCACCTGTTCCATCCTGCCTGTACACGCTTCTTCACCTCTTTTCCACACTCTCCATTGCTCTGGACTGTTGACCCTACAGCACACCTCACCACTGTCTTACAGTCCTCATACATGTCCTGCACTGCTCTAACATACTTCTCGGCCACATAAATACTACAGTTCCTCTCTGGGCACCCTGTCATAAGCTTTCTCCAGATCAACAAAAACACAATGCAGCTCCCTCTGGCCTTCTCTGTACTTCTCTGTCAACATCCTCAAAACAAATACTGCATCTGTAGTACTGTTTTTTGGGCATGAACAGGTCAAGTGAGTAAAAGGTGAAATAAATACTAGAACCTTCTCATCTGAAGGTCTCCTACCATCTGGACCGTTCTCCTGTTCCTCCTCCTGGTTCTGCTGTTCTCCTGCGGTCCGGCTTTCGTCTCTGCGGGACGACTGACACTCCTGATGGGATCAGCTGTTCACCAAGAGTTGTCATCAGTGAAGAAGAAGAACTACATGTTAATAAAGTGTCACATGTTGATGATGTCATACAACTTTAAAATAACCACAGTTTAATTTGAAGGATGTACACAAATGAGCTCATGGTGTAAATGTCAGGAAATACCGTCTGGATCCAGAGGGATGTTGTTCAGAACGGGGAACTCATAGTTTTCAGGAGTCGTTTGAGACTCAATCATCGGACGCTCGGGTACGACAGACGCTCCCTGGACTCTGGACTTTCTTTTTCGCATTGTGCTGGAAGTGATGTGGGTCTGGAAGTGATGTGGGTCTGGAAGTGATGTGGGTCTGGAAGTGATCTGGTTTTGGAAGTGAAGTGGTTCTGGAAGTGAAGTGGTTCTGGAAGTGCAGTGGTTCTGGAAGTGCTGTGGGTCTGGACGCCTGCACTGAATTTTATAGACATTAAAGCATCAAAGCACTCAATAACGTCATAGAGACGATTTGCTGCTTTGAAAATTATCCGTTTAATGATTGGTCCTTACTCGTCACGTGATACTCTTTGGCGCGAAAGGATTCAGTCGTTTCAACGGTAACTGTTGTCGCCAGCCGTAGTTACCTGCTCTAACTGCGCATGCGCAGAAAACACCGAAGCCGTGACCGTGGATTCAGTTCAGTGGGTGAAGTGGGTCTGTGAGCATAATTGATATTAATATTTAAAATTTTTAATTTAATTCTCAGTCGTTATCAGACTCTTAATTTTATTTTTTATCTCATGACCTTTGAGAATGCAACACAGGTAGACGTTTAATAAAGCGGTTTCACTCTGGTATGTGCTCATGCTTCCTCTTTTCATCATTTACTTCACTTTATACAATTTATTATGGGATTGATAAAATATTTATCTATTTCTCTTCTAACTCAACATTGCTGTGATTTGTTGGTGTAGTCACTGGTCGGGTGTCACCAGGTTTGATCTGAAGCTCATATTCCACACATTCAGAACACAGTTGTCGCCAACATTGATCACATTTCTGGGTTCATAGATCCTTCCTGAAATAACACCTGAAACAATAAGTTCCCTCTGAACACTATGATCAGACTGTGACCTATCACTTTTTCATATGCTCTATAGCCAATTAGTTTCTGATTATTCAATTAATGCTGAATCATTAATGACATTTAGACATGAGGGGCTGACCAAATATTTCATCAACATTTTAGAATTAGCAATGGAAACAAAGTTGTTACAAAACGTGCTTTCAGTCTCCAGAAGATAGTTGAAGCAGAACAAACCTGGACGTTTCAGCAGGTTCAACAAGCTACGTGTCAAGGTGCATAAAGGTTCTGTATAGGTACATAGAGGTTCTACATCTCAAACGTTTTAACTCGTAGAAATCCACACAGTGCAGCACCAATTGATTAAAGCTTTATTAGAATCCAACATTTTTGGTGTCAAACTCTCCACACCAACAACGCAGCAGTCAGGCCTTCCTTGCACGGAAGACTGGGAGAAGAACAGACAGAAAGAAAACACGAAATCTGACAAAAATTAACATCCAAAAGAGAAAAGACATTCAAAAAGACTCAGAACCATTGCGGTCGCTCAGGCTGGACAACTAAACATTTACCTGAACAAAATGGAATGAAGCTAATTGTCAATAACGCAGAACTACTTTGAACCATTTGTCCAGCCTTAACTGTTGCATAGTAAGAAAAACAACACGGTAAACATCTACTGCCCCTCCTCTTCCTCCTCCTCGTCAAACTCGCCCTCGTCGTCAGCGGTTGCGTCCTGGTACTGCTGGTACTCAGACACCAGGTCGTTCATGTTACTCTCAGCCTCTGTGAACTCCATCTCATCCATGCCCTCACCCGTGTACCTGAAACACAAACCCGATTTAACCACATGCACTGAAACATGGGAACTTCAGCCGCTGCCCTGACCTCATTCATTCGTCACTCACCAATGGAGGAAGGCCTTGCGGCGGAACATGGCGGTAAATTGCTCGGAGATGCGCTTGAACAGCTCCTGAATGGCTGTGCTGTTGCCGATGAAGGTAGAAGCCATCTTCAGGCCGCGAGGAGGAATGTCACAGACGGCCGTCTTGACATTGTTGGGGATCCACTCAACAAAGTAGCTGCTGTTCTTGTTCTGAACGTTCAGCATCTGCTCATCCACCTCCTTCATAGACATGCGGCCTCTAAAGATCGCTGCAACGGTGAGGTAGCGTCCGTGCCGCGGGTCACAAGCTGCCATCATGTTCTTTGCGTCAAACATCTGCTGTGTGAGTTCAGGAACTGTCAAAGCCCTTTTGAAAGACAGAGAATTCATTAAAGACGCTCTCAAATGCACTCAATACAGAATTCTGGGCCTGAGACATCCGAAAAGCCTCGTCTCTCCTCTCTACCTGTACTGCTGGCTGCCACGGCTCGTCAGAGGAGCAAAGCCCGGCATGAAAAAGTGCAGCCTGGGGAAAGGCACCATGTTGACAGCCAGTTTCCTCAAATCAGCATTGAGCTGGCCAGGGAAGCGCAGACAGGTGGTCACTCCACTCATAGTAGCAGAGACAAGGTGGTTCAGGTCACCATAGGTGGGAGTGGTGAGCTTCAGTGTGCGGAAACAGATGTCATACAAGGCCTCATTATCAATGCAGTAGGTCTCATCTGTGTTCTCAACCAGCTGGTGGACAGACAGGGTAGCATTGTAAGGCTCCACCACCGTGTCAGACACCTGAAGAATGGAGACGATGGGAGCAAAGTGAACAACAAGAAAACACAGCTAACAAACCGAAGAAAGAATTTAACTCTAAATATCTTCATGCTTTATATTTACCTTAGGCGAAGGCACAACACTGAAAGTGTTCATGATGCGGTCTGGATACTCCTCTCGGATCTTGCTGATGAGCAGCGTGCCCATGCCAGAACCAGTGCCTCCTCCAAGGGAATGAGTGAGCTGGAAGCCCTGGAGGCAGTCGCAGCTCTCGGCCTCCTTCCTCACCACATCCAGGACAGAGTCCACCAGCTCAGCTCCCTCTGTGTAGTGGCCTTTCGCCCAGTTGTTACCTGCTCCGCTCTGGCCTGCGTTCCATGCAAATACAGCAATTAGAACCTACTGGGTGGAAATCTCATGACCTCATCATACAGGCAGAGCCTTGTACAAATTGTCATACGGAGCATTGCATGCACTCAAAGGGAGAATTTCCTTTACTATTCCTTTACCATTTTACAAATATTCACCCCTAATAATACAAGTGTGACTCCAGCTGTTTCATTGCAGTGAAGTTATCAAACCAAGTGAATTTAAACAACAAAGTTCTCGTTCAAGTTCTCACCAAAAACAAAGTTGTCAGGTCTAAAGATTTGTCCAAAGGGCCCAGACCTCACAGAGTCCATTGTACCTGGCTCCAGGTCCACCAGCACCGCACGGGGGACATATTTCCCACCTGAAAACACATGAAACACAAACTGAACACTGCACACATATTTCCCTCTAATTGGAATACTTTAAATTCTTTTTTTTTTTTTATGTTGCGCAAACAACATATGAAAGCATTTTTAAGGCAAGATATTCAGCTCCACAAGGGTTTGAGCATATTTTAGTGATCTGAATAACAAAATTACATTTTTGAAAATTTTTTAGATTGGTTTTAAAGTAGACATAACTTAGCAAACTATTACTAACACCTGGTTCAAATAACTAACCCTACATGTTAAAGTTTACTGAGAAGTTTCTAATTTACATTTGTCATTTATTGTCGATCAAAAACTTTAGAAAAATATAGTCACTCGTTAAATTACATATAAATACATGAAACAAGTCACAAGCTAAATCTCATGTTGATGGATATTTTCATTATCTTACGGTTCGCTGACTGGTTGCATCATGGAAACCAGGTGACAGAGTAGTGAGGGCCCATTACCTTCAAACTGGTTTCCAGTGTCGTCTAATAACCCCTGCAGGCCGGTTCTGGTGCTCACAACAACTTACAGGAGCTATTGATCATCATCGATCCTTCAGACTCTACACAACCTGAACCTTCGTCCGTCTTTCGCTCACCTGTCGCCTCGTTGTAGTACACATTGATGCGTTCCAGCTGCAGGTCGGAGTCTCCGTGGTACGTCCCGGTCGGGTCGATACCATGTTCGTCACTGATCACCTCCCAGAACTACGGTGGGTAGAACAGACATCCATTGAACCACACATCAGCTGGCCGACCAGCAGGACTGAACTTTGCGCCGCACTGGAACCAGTCGGTGGCGTCCGGCTAACGAGGCTAGCGTTAGCTTACCTAGCTAATTTAGCCGCCCGCCCGCTCCACATTTAGAGTTAACTATCAGCAAGTTACGTCTTCAACTCCACAAGAAAAATATTCTCACCTTAGCTCCGATCTGGTTGCCACACTGGCCCGCCTGCAGGTGAACAATTTCCCTCATTTTGGTGGAAACTTCAAAACTTGAACGCAACAAAAGCCTGAGACGCTTCCTGAACAGAACGCCAACGGTCTGACTCAGGCTGGCGCGAGCCTCGCTCTGACACACTTCCGATCAAAGCCACTGGACACAGGTGGTGTCAATCAAACCTGAAGACACATCTGATTGGCTGGTAAACTTCTATTGGGTTTCTGATTGGATAGTCCAAAGGAGGTTCCGTTGCCTCGGCGACTTTGAAAAAGAATGCGACACAAGCGCGTTGCTGCACAGACCCGCCTAACGACCAGAGAAACTGACAGGAATCCTGACAGAGTTTCTGTTTGTCCGACATCACTAACGCAACATGTTTGCTGCTCGACTCCTTCGCTGAATATCTGCTGTCTAGTGGTTTAGATATTTAGAAAGAAAGTCAACTTTAATGATCCCCAAAGGGGAAATTATCTTTTCACTCTTTTACATATGTATGTCAAACCATGCATACAAGTTTGTGTACAGGCCCCAGAACAAACACAACACACACTAGGGGCCTATAGGCATGTGGTTCTTCTTCTTCTTCTTCTTTTCCTTTCGGCTTTTCCCTTCAGGGGTCGCCACAGCGAATCAAGTGCCTCCATCTAACCCTGTCCTTTGCATCCTCTTCTCTCACACCAACTACCTTCATGTCCTCTTTCACTACATCCATAAACCTCCTCTTTGGTCTTCCTCTAGGCCTCCTGCCTGGCAGTTCAAAACTCAGCATCCTTCTACCAATATATTCACTATCTCTCCTCTGACATGTCCAAACCATCTCAGTCTGGCCTTTCTGACTTTATCTCCAAAACCTCTAACATGTGCTGTCCCTCTGATGTACTCATTCCTGATCCTATCCTTCCTGGTCACTCCCAAAGAGAACCTATCCTTCCTGGATAGGTTTGATTCGCATCTTTGATTTGGCAAAAGTTTTACGCCGGATGCCCTTCCTGACGCAACCCTCTGTATTTATCCGGGCTTGGGACCGGCACAATAAGACACTGGCTTGTGCCCTCTTGTGGCTACATTCCTGTAGGCATGTGGTTAGTACGACAAATTGTTCGTACATGGGGAGGTAGAGTGAAGGGTCGCAACTTCGGGGTGCGCCTCAAATGAGCAGCTTGTGGGGGGCGCCTTGCTCAGGGGCGCCTCGGCAGTGGCCTGGAGGTGAGCTGGCGCCTCCCACTGTCAGCTCACACTCCGAGGGGGTCTGGCGGGAGTGGGATTTGAACCGTCAATGTCTGGGCGACGTCTGTGACTCAAGTAGTTCAATTTTGTTTACTAGCATAATCATTTAAGTGCAGATTATGTCAGAAATTCACACATTTATTCTCCATTCCATGGCGCAGTGGAGCAAATGAAACAAGCTTTGAAAGCCTGAGACTTTTGAAGTCTCAACTCTTTCTGTATGGAGGCTTGGAGGGAAGGGGGCATGTCGCGACGAGCGTATTGAGGCTTGCTTCATCTTGGGGGAGGAGCCGAAAATGATGACGTCCGAAGCCTCGTTCCCAGGCTGATACCACGTGATGGATTCAGGAAGTGGTCCGGATTTTGTCGCGAGTTTTGTCAGTGAAAAGACTCAGACTCTCTTCAGAATGGTTTGTTTGATGGAGAGTTTGACGTGACGTGTATGTGACTCATGTTTGTGTTTTCCGTGTTTGTTTTTATCCATTTTGTGTTAATAACAGCACCATCACGCTGAACACGGGAGCCCCCCAAGGATGTGTACTGAGCCCCCAGCTCTTCACTCTGCTGACCCACGACTGCACACCAACTTCCAGCTCCAACCTCTTCATAAAGTTTGCAGACTGTTGTGGGTCTCATCAAAAACAACGATGAGACAGGCTACAGAAATGAGGTGAGCCTCCTGGCTGTGTGGTGCAAGGACAACAATCTTCATCTGAATGTGGAGAAGACGAAGGAGATTGTTGTGGACTTCAGGAGAACACGCACCCAGCATGCTCCACTAACCATTGACGGTGCTGAAATAGAAAGGGTCAGCAGCACCAAGTTCCTGGGTGTGCACATCTCTGAGGACCTGTCCTGGGGCCGCAACACCGCATCACTGGCCAAAAAAGCCCAACAGCGCCTCCACTTCCTCTGCAAACTGAGGAGAGCAAGAGCCCCATCATGCTCACCTTCTACAGAAGTACCATCGAGAGCATCCTGACCAGCTGCATCACTGTGTGGTACGGTGCCTGTACCGTTTCCTGCCGCACAACCCTGCAGTGCATCATGAGAGCAGCTGTAAAGATCACTGGTGTCTCTCTCCCTTTCCTCACAGACATTTATAACACCCACCTCACCCGCAAATCCATCAGCATTGCAGGTGATCCCACCCACCCCTCTCACAGCCTTTTCAGCCTGCTGCCATCAGGTAGGAGACTGCAGAGTCTGGAGCAAAACCAGCAGGCTCAAGGACAGTTTCTTTTATCAGGCGGTCAGGAGGCTCAACTCCCTCCCTGCTCTGCCCCCTGCCACAGCTCTGAACTCTACTCTCACTCTGCCCTGCCCTCCCCCCAGCACCTAACTACCTCTCTCTCTCCCCTCGTCAACTCAGGGACTGCGCACATGTCACTTCCCCCACGGGATTAAAGAGTGTATAGAGATGTTTACCATCCCTTTGTGTTTCGTCACATACTTTGCGCTGTACTGTCTGATGTACTGCCTGTGTTGTACTGCCTGTGTTGTACTTCCTGTTGTACTGTCTGTGTTGTACTGCCTGATTACCGTGGGTCAGAGAGGACTGCAATTTCATCTGTGCTGTATGTCGTGCATATATGGTACACTTGACAATAAAGCTAACTTTGATTTTGACTTTGATAAGCCCAAATTCTGCTGCTGCACATTGAGCACAACCGACGGTCGGCCTTTTTCCCGCGGATAATCACTCCACATCAGAAGAAGCCGACTCCAGTTTTAGGTCAGACCTGGACGCACTGCCAGCTGGTGGGACAACTCTGAGATTGAAGTCATCCTCCAGAGGAATGGCGTGAGAATTCTCGCATATTCCCGTCCTCGCGTCTGTCGTTGGCAGACTTGTTAGTTCTTCACATAGATGGGCAGTCTACCGTAGTCACCGGTCAGTGTGGTCAAAAAAGTTGCCGTCTACACTGTACTATTTAGCCATTGAAGGCTGACTCCGGAAAACAGCAAATATCTTTGGTTTATCAAAGCAGGTTGTCTCTAACATTGTCAGGCAGGTGTGTACTGCTATAATAGTGCACTTGGGACACAGATACATACAGCTGCCCACAACAGGAAGTGAGGTGAATTTGCTTGTAGATAGGCTTGAGAGGATGCATGGCCTCCCCAGTACCCAGGTGAAGTAGATGGGCACAACCATCGGGCAACTCCATCAATTACCTTAACAGGAAGGGGAACTTTACCTTAACTATTCAAGCCATGTCTGACTATAAATCATGTTTCGTCAATGTGGTGGTAAAACGGCCTGGAAGCGTACACAATATTGTGTTTTTGCCAACAGTGTCATCAATGATGTCCCCAAAAGTGGCAAAATTCTTCCATGTGATCCTGCCTATCCCCTGCTGCCATACCTAATGGAGGAATCTGCTAATGGAGGTCTGCTAAACACAGCTCAGGAGCAGTGTTTTGGTCTTTCCTTCTACAGAGCTCGTATGGTGATAGTGTGCCTTTGGACAGCTTAAGGCCTGTTTTAGAGCTTTGAAGACAGCTATGGACATTAACCTACAGGAACTGCATTATTTATGCATGTGTTGTGGTGCATAATTACTGTGAGGCTACTAAAGACACACTGGATGACAACTGTGTCGCTGAAGCCATTCATCAGGACAAGAACTAGCCAGTCTCAGATGTCAGCAGAGACAGCCTGACAAGTGAAGGAAGAAGGGTTAAGTCCTCACCCAGTACCTGGATCCATGAAAGAGACAATGATGAGACTAATTTGAGAAGAAGACATGTTTAAAGTTGCACACATAGTTCAGTTCAATAATTATACAAATTTTGTTAGTTTATTAATAACGTCAACTCAGTTGCATGGTGTCATATTACACACATATTGCAAGACTTTGTTTTCCAAAATGTAAAACATTGTGCTTCTTCACAGAAACTGGATAAATCACACAATAAAGCAGTTCAACTGTAATAATATAGGTCACAGTACAAAGAAAACGGTTTCCCACAGGATCAAACCAATTTCCACTGAAACAAATTTCCTCTTTACAGCATTTAACAAAATGTCTAATGTAAACATTAATAAAAACTTATAGCTCTGCTGCATCATCACTCCAAAGGGCTTTGGTATTGGAACACAATGTGAGCGTTGTGTGTGCAGGAGGTGTGCTGGAGCGAGGTACATCCTGAGTGCTCCTCTGAAAGCAAAGGCGGCGTTTGAGAGTGAATGAAACACTCGGTTTGGATTGACTAATTGTGGAGATGTTGTGTGTGAAATCTGCCCTCCTGCTACGTAAGGCATGTAGTATGAAGGCTGTGGCACAGGAGACTGAATAGCTTGTCTTAACAGAGGCACACCTTCAGCAATGGATGAATTTAGCATATTGAGGGAATTGATAATTTTAGCAAAATTATCATTCGTCCGTTTTTCTGATCTCTCAAAAATCTCCAGAAATTTCTCTTGCATACGGCGATCCTCTTCCATTGCTTGAAGCCACAGGCTCTCCGCTGGCAGCTTCCTCTTCCGACATCAGTATCCATTCCATTTAGCCTTGAAAAGAGAATTGTAGTTCCTCATTATAAAACCACTGTATTTTTAAGTTCTTCCATGTGACATCATAGCAAAGAATCAGCTATTTATGATTTGTGTTAAACCAAACAGCCAACATCTAGGATGATGGGATGGAAACACATGCCTGCAGCGCTTCTCTTCTCTCTGGATCGACTAGGTCAGCTGTTTCAATCCCACCCGGGATGCCCCTGGTGGCGGGACAGTCACCCCAAATGTCATCACACTGGTCGAAGTAACGAAAGACGACCCCCCCAGACCCGCTCCTGCTGCTGTCGACAGCCTGGTGATATTCATCCCTGATGGTCTCAATCTTGGCGGTCAGGAAAGCTGGCATGAACGACCCCCCTTCACGGGGAAAGTCCTTCGTGTTCTCCGCATGATATTTCTTTAAAAACAGCGTCAATATGTCCGCATAATTATTTCGGCAAGACGTCCAATCGATATTTTCTCGTTTCTTGTCGATTTTGTATTCTAAAATAACGTTTAGGAGAAATTCTACCTCTTGATCGGTCCATTCAATCGTACTTGGCGCCATCTTTCAGGTTTTCACGGAAGTGACGACCAAATGCGGAGGGTTCTGATTGGATAGAATTTGGGGAACTACTGCCACCGTGTGGTTTGGCATGCTTACAGACGTCTTCAAAAACGCATGTATGCCAGGGGTGTCAAACTCATTTTCATTGCATTTCAAAGGGCCAGATGTAACTTATAAATGTAACTAAATGCAACTCAATGTAATGTAGAATAAATGTAACTACTCCTTAATGTTAAATAACTCTGAATTTACTTATTCAAGTTACAAACATTACAGTCCACTTCACTCACTGAACTGAACCAACGGAGGAGCAAACACACCAACAGCGTTAAATCAAGTTAGTCATGGCTTCAGTGGTTTCTGAAGCCGCAGTTACTTGCTTCACGTATCACGTGACCAATCATTAAACGGCTCATTTTTACAGGAGCAAAAGTCTCCCTGACGTCATTGAGACGATTTGATGCTTTGATGCTTTTGGGCTTTAATGTCTATGAAAGTCAGTTCAGGCGTCCAGAACCACATCACTTCCAGCACAATGTGAAAAAGAAAGTCCAGAGTCCAGGGAGCATCTGTCGTATCCGAGCGTCTGATGATTGAGTCTCAAACGACTCCTTAAAACTAACAAAAGTAACACCTGTAAAGGAGCAAAACGTAACGCCCACAGCCGAGGACGTGGGCGGGGCACAGGAGCAGATGGCAGAGGGGGATCAGGACATCAACGCTGTTGATGGCAAGCTCCCTGACCTCCAGGTGAAATACGAAAAGGTCACGGTAGCGTTGGACGAGCTGCAGAAGAAGCAGGCGGAGGTGGAGCTGGAGAGCAGAAGCAGAGAGGAGCAGATTGCTGCTCTTCACCAGAGCCTCCACTCCCAGACAGAAAGACAGGAGAAGATCCTTCAGGAGCACAAGGAGGAGGTGACCCGGCTCAACGATCTCCTGGAGAAGAAGGAGCTGGAGCTCACCAAGGCCAACCGGCGTGCCAGAAAACACAGGGAGACGTTGTACGAGCTGGACGACACCAAGCTGGCTCTGCAAGCCGTCCGAGATGAACACCTCACCTGTGAGGAGCAGAAACGGCTGCTGATGGAGGACATGGAGCGCCAGCGGGAGAAGGCCATCCAGAGAGAGGAGCAGTTAATGGAGATGCTCACCCAGATTCAGGAGGTTTTTACCAGACAGCTGGCTGAGCAGAAGGAGCAGATGGAGAAACAGCTGGTTGAGGAGAAGGAGAAGGTGGAGAAACAGCTGGTTGAGGAGAAGGAGGAGACAGTTGATGTGAGAGACAAGGTGCAGGAGTAGAGGAAGGTCCAGTCCTCCAAATAAGACAACATCCTGCCACAGGTGAGTCTCCTCATTCCAGAGCACATGTCTCAACCTCAAGGCCCAGGGGCCAGATGTGGCCCGCCACATCATTATGTGGCCTGCAAGAGTGTCTAAAAATAAATAGGTCAAAAGCGTGCTTTGACCAGAAACTACATTTCCCACAATGCAGTAGTTCAGCCCATCTTTACTCTGAAAATATCGTTTTGAACAAAGTTAATGTTCGAACTTGTCAGTCAGTCAGTCATTTTCTTAACCCACTTACGCAGGTCGCGGGGGAGCCGGTGCCTATCCCGGCAGTCTCAGGGCACGACGCCAGTGTACCGCGGAGCCACACACAAAGATATACAACCATACAACACTCACTCCTACCGTTAATTTGGGACCGGCCAATCAACCTGAAGCACATGCTTTTGGAGGTGGGAGGAAGCCGGAGAACCCGGAGAGAACCCACGTAGACACGGGGAGAGCATGCGAACTCCGCACAGAGCGGGACTCGAACCCGGATCCGCCGTGTTGTGTGGCGACAGCGCTACCCACTGCGCCACCATTCGAACTTGTTTTTCTTTTTTGACTTGGATAGTTTGATCCTTGATTGGTGGAGTTACAATAGTCCTTCGTTACCCGCAGTTAATGCTTTCCAGGAACCATCCACAAAAAACAAATTTCACGATATAGCGACAAACTATTTATTATAAAATAAATACTTCATGTTGATACGCGAATGTGTGAGGGATTACTGTATATGGGTTTCATAACCTGACAAATTAAAAGGTTTTATGTTATAACAGAGTTATTTAACATTAAGAAGTCAGTTAGTCAGTCATCTTCTGATTACCACCGCTAAGTCCGCTCCAGCGGGTCACGGGGAGCCAGAGCCTATCTTGGCGGCATAGGGCGTGAGGTGGGGGACACTCCGGGCACTACGCCAGTGCACCGCAGAGCCACACACAAAGACATACAACCATGCACACACACACTTATTCGTACAGGCAATTTGGAATGGCCAATCAACCTGAAGCGCATGCTTTTGGAGGTGGGAGGAAGCCGGAGAGAACCCACGCAGACACGGGGAGAGCATGTGAACACCGCACAGAGCGGGATTAAAACCCGAGTCCACCGTGTTGTGAGGCGACAGCGCTACCCACTGCGCCACCGTGCCGCAGTGGGTAGCGTGCTGTTACATTTATGTTATATTACGCTGAGTTACATTTAGTTACATTTATAAGTTACATCTGGCCCTTTGAAGACAACCGTGATGCTGATGTGGCCTTCGGTGAAAATGAGTTTGACAACCCTGTTCTATAGTCTCCAAGTTTTACCTGCAGTTTGTCACTGAAGGTTAGGGGTCCACCTATTTAGTTGCTATGGTGCTATGGTTACAGTGGGGGGGTGGGGCAGTGAGGCCCCTGAATCCACACCAAGACCCATCCATTCATCCATGTATCCATCCATCCATCCATCCATCCATCGCTTATCCGGTGCCGGGTCGCGGGGGCAACAGTCTCAGGAGGGATGCCCATACTTCCCTCTCCCCAGACACCTCCTCCAGCACCTCCGGGGGGATCCTGAGGCGTTCCCAGGCCAGCCGAGAGACATAATCCCTCCAGCGTGTCCTAGGTCTTCCCCGAGCGGTAGGAAATGCCCGGAACACCTCCCCAGGAGGCATCTAGAACGGATGCCCAAGCCACCTCAGCTGTCTCAGTAGGGGCTCTACTCCGAGCTCTTCCCTGGTGACTGAGCTCCTCAACTTATCTCTGAGGGTGCGCCCAGCCACTCTATGGAGGAAACTCATCTCAGCCACTTGTATCCGGGATCTTGTACTTTCGGTCATGACCCAAAGCTCATGACCATAGGTGAGAGTAGGAACGTAGATTGACCGAGTGGGATGAGGATCAGCACCTCCAAATGCAAGATCACCGGAAAAGGGCGGTCTGCCCTCTTCAAGTCGGTTGAGAGTCTTTACCCCAAGTGGAGGAGTTTAAGTATCTTGGGGTCTTGTTTACATGTGAGGGAAGGACGAAACATGAGATTGACAGACGGATTGGTGCAGCTTTCGCAGTGATGCAGTCGTTGTAGGTCTGTTGTGGTGAAGAAGGAGCTGAGTCGTAATAAAAGCTCTTGATTTACCAGTCGATCCACACCAAGATCTTTGGAGATTAAATCAAACTACTCTCCCTTTCTTTTCAGGAGCTCCAGAAAAAGAAGTCAATAGGAAGAACAGGAAGACACTTCTGGGCTCATCTGTAAAAGATCCATCTGACCATGATCCCCGACCCCCAGGCTCGTCTAAAGTCAAACTACTTCTGTCTTTTCTCAACATGTGATATCTATTTTATTGGTAAAATCAACCAATAAATAAAATGAATAAAAAAACAACTCAATTCACCTTTCAGTGAGGATAACTACCACTTTTCCTCAGAACCACATAGAAAACATTAAAAAACAAAGTAAGGAATGAACGAGGTTTGATATTTGAATGTGAAGTGAAAAAAATTCAATTCAATTCAATTCATTTCAAAAAACCTTGGTTGTCCCCAAGGGGCAATTGAAAGCACATACAGCAGTAAAACACCCAATAAACAGAAATATACATTATAAACAGGTATGTGCAATGAGCTAATAAATATATTTCTTCTTCTTCTTTTCCTTTCGGCCTTTCCCTTCAGGGGTCGCCACAGCGAATCAACCGCCTCCATCTAACCCTGTCCTTTGCATCCTCTTCTCTCACACCAACTACCTTCATGTCCTCTTTCACTACATCCATAAACCTCCTCTTTGGTCTTCCTCTAGGCCTCCTGCCTGGCAGTTCAAAACTCAGCATCCTTCTACCAATATATTCACTATCTCTCCTCTGGACATGTCCAAACCATCTCAGTCTGGCCTCTCTGACTTTATCTCCAAAACCTCTAACATGTGCTGTCCCTCTGATGTACTCATTCCTGATCCTATCCTTCCTGGTCACTCCCAGAGAGAACCTCAGCATCTTCATCTCTGCTACCTCCAGCTCTGCCTCCTGCCTTTTCCTCAGTGACACTGTCTCTAGACCGAACAACATTGCTGGTCTCACCACAGTTTTGTACACCTTTCCTTTCATTTTAGCTGAAACTCTTCTATCACACATCACACCTGACACTTTTCTCCACCCATTCCATCCTGCCTGCACACGTTTCTTCACCTCTTTTCCACACTCTCCGTTGCTCTGGACTGTTGACCCCAAGTACTTAAAATCCTCCACCTTCTTGATCTCTTCTCCCTGTAACCTCACTCTTCCACTTGGGTCCCTCTCATTCACACACATGTACTCTGTCTTACTGCGGCTAACCTTCATCCCTCTCCTTTCCAGGACAAACCTCCACCTCTCTAGCTTCTCCTCCACATCTTCCCTACTCTCACTGCAGATCACAATGTCATCTGCAAACATCATAGTCCATGGAGATTCCTGTCTAACCTCGTCTGTCAGCCTGTCCATCACCATAGCGAACAAGAAGGGGCTCAGAGCTGATCCCTGATGCAGTCCCACCTCCACCTTGAACTCCTCTGTCACCCCTACAGCACACCTCACCACTGTCTTACAGTCCTCATACATGTCCTGCACTGCTCTAACATACTTCTCTGACACTCCAGACTTCCTCATACAATACCACAGTTCCTCTCTGGGCACCCTGTCATAAGCTTTCTCCAGATCTACAAAAACACAATGCAGCTCCGTCTGGCCTTCTCTGTACTTCTCTATCAACATCCTCAAAGCAAATACTGCATCTGTAGTACTTTTTTTTGGCATGAAACCATACTGCTGCTCACAAATGCTCACTTCTGCCCTTAGTCTAGCTTCCACTACTCTTTCCCATAACTTCATTGTATGGCTCATCAGCTTTATTCCTCTGTAGTTGCCACAACTCTGCACATCTCCCTTGTTCTTAAAAATGGGCACCAGCACACTTCTCCTCCACTCCTCAGGCATCTTCTCACTATCTAAGATCCTGTTGAACAACCCAGTCAGAAACTCTACTGCCACCTCTCCTAGACACTTCCAAACCTCTACAGGTATATCATCAGGACCGACTGCCTTTCCACTCTTCATCCTCTTCAGTGCTCTCCTCACTTCATCCTGGCTAATCTTTGCTACATCCTGGTCCACAACAGTCATCTCTTCTAGTCTTTGTTCTCTCTCATTTTCCACGTTCATCAACTCTTCAAAGTACTCTTGCCATCTTCCCATCACACTACTGGCACCTGTCAATAGACTTCCATCCCTATCCTTAATCACCCTAAGCTGCTGCACGTCCTTCCCATCTCTGTCTCTCTGTCTTGCCAGCCTGTATAGATCAGTCTCTCCCTCCTTACTGTCCAACCGAGCATACAAGTCATCATAAGCTTCTTGTTTGGCCTTTGCTACCTCTACCTTCACCTTACGCTAATAAATATATTTAAAAAACATAAAAAATGTAATATAAAACTATAAAGATAACAGAAAAGCTTCATATTGTGGCAACACTATGTCTGTTGTTATGAACAGTGTAAACGTAACAGGGTAAACATAAACAGTGTAAACATAAACGGTGATATAAACAGGTATACAGTTACAGGTAAACACAGAAACTGAAGGGAGATTCAAGAGGAGTTTTGGTCGTTGACAGCTTTGGGAACCAAGGTAGCTTTCCTCCTCTGTGTCCTTCAGCCGGGGCAACGGAAACGATATTGTGAGGGGAGCCACTCAGAGGAGGAGTGAAGAGCATGTGAGGAGTCCTACAGAATTTTATTGGCCAGTCGAAGTGTTTGTTGGTCATGTATGGAGGAGAGGGATCTGGTTGGACGTCCAATGATCTCAGAAGAAATGTTTGTGATCTTCTCCCGAAGGCTTCTGTTCTGGAGGCTGACAGAGTGGAATCAGCAAGTCAAGAAGAATGTGGAGATGCTCTCAATGAATGAGGAATAAAAAGCCAGCAGGATGTTTTTGCTGACTTTATAGGAATTGAGTTTCGTTAGAAGGTACTGCCACTTAAAAAATTTCCTGAGGATCTCCTCTGTGTTGGAGAATTTCAGCAGGTTATCAAAAAAAATACCCAGATATTTGTACTCCTTTACCTGCTCCACTGGCTTCCCATGAATTGAGGTGATGGATGCAGCGGCCAGCTCCCTCTGCCTGTTAGAAAAGGTCACCACCATCTCTTTGGTTTTGCTCACATTCAGTTCAAGGCGTGAGATTTTCACACCACACAGCTGTCAAGCTGGTCCATGATGCTGTGAGGAACCTGAGAGTAAGGACAAGAGAACAGGGTCGTCAGCATACTTCACCAAACAAAGGTCAGTCAGTCAGTCATTTTCTTAACCCGCTTAATCCACTTACGCAGGTCGCGGGGGAGCCGGTGCCGAAACCGGCAGTCTCAGGGTGTGAGGCGGGGGACACTCCGGGCACGATGCCAGTGTACCGCGGAGCCACATAGAGACAAACAATCACTCACACACTCACTCCTACGGTCAATTTGGGACCTGAAGCGCATGCTTTTGGAGGTGGGAGGAAGCCGGAGAACCCGGAGAGAACCCACGCAGACACGGGGAGAGCATGCAAACTCTGCACAGAGCGGGACTCGAGCCCGGGTCCACCGTGTTGTGAGGCGACAGCGCTACCCACTGCGCCAGCGTGCCGCCCCCAAACAAAGGTATCAAATAACTGATTGAAACAGAATAGATGTATATTTTAGTTTTAAGTGTGTTTATTAATACACACACACATTCGTGTGTGTGTGTGTGTGTGTGTGTGTGTGTGTGTGTGTGTGTGTGTGTGTGTGTGTGTGTGTGTGTGTGTGTGAGTGTACATTAATCAAAAACTTAATGTACTGTAACACTCATCCACCAACCAGCTCTGAACTTCAGGTTCAGAGCTGGGGGAACCATTGTGCTGCTAGTCTGAGATATCTTCTGCTCATCCAAAGGTCAAGAAATCCCCAAATTTAAGGTTTTCTCAAGTAATAAATGAAAGGCAAGTAGACAAAAGAAATAAAGGAGTAAATCTCTGCCATGTGAATGGAGATTATCCTCATGTACATACAAAGTCAAATGGGATGTAGGAGGGAACATTGCTGAGGGAAACATGGCCACACAGGATGACGACCATGAAAGAGCAACAACATGCGGTTATTACATAAATTAGATAAATATTAGATGTTAATTTAATATTAATTTATAAATACGTATATTATAAATTAGATAAATAGAAAATATAAAACCAAACAAAGATGAGTCTCCATCATGACCACAATTCCAAAAATGTTGAAAAGTGCTGAAAAATAACAAAACATTATGTAATCATTTACAAATTAAATAAATTCAAAGGAAAACAGTTCAAGCAAGAAGGTTCTGGGTTCGATTCCCTTGTGTGCTGAATCTGAATGCTCTCATTGTGTCTATGTGATTCTTCGGTTTCCTCCAAGGTAATACGACAGTAGTAAAACTGGACACCGGGACACCATAGAAAAAAACAATATATACAAAATCAATTTTATTGTCTTTGCAGACGATGCACGGATGTATGTACAAAGTGTATATCCACATTTCAATGAATGTATCCAGTGGCGGCTGCATTGCATAAGAGGGAGATCAAACCAGTAGATTACATGTAAATGTGGAGGAAAACTATCTCATCCTTTTTACTCCTGGCAAATTTGCATCTGCTCTTGTCAGCCTTTGGTTTGCTTTGCTTGCTGGAAAAGAAAGTTGATTCTCCTCTGCTTGTAAAGGTAAAAGTAAATGTAAGTCAAATTAAACTCCAAAATTTATGACCCAATATTTTTTAGAAATAAAAATCATGTTTCTTCATGAAAGATCTGAAAGTTGCACATTTTGCAATAGCATTCCTTAGAATTCTCTAATAAAACAACAGGCTTGGAGGTGACGTATTCAAAATTGCCAAAGTGAACAGCGTGAACAGATTTTATCTGGTGAACATATTCTGTACAGATTCACCACTCACAATATAACAAGAGGTGAAACAGGTTTTCTGTGATGCAATGATGAAGATTTGTATCCTCAAGCACTTCCTATAAAAACACACCTCCTGCTGGAACAAGAAATGTCTGTTACTAACACATGTTAAGCTTTCAGAGACCTTCCAGCTTTCAAATATTGGAACTTGAAAGATAATCTGCACACCACATACAAATTAAAATGGAACAAAGGGTAGCTGAAAACTCAGTGTCATCGTCTGTAAGGGCTCGGGTTGAAATAAAGTTTGTGAGTCATTTGTTTGATCAATTTGAAAAAGATTCTATTATTGATTTTTTTGTAATGTCTATCTTAATTATGATGTAAAATCCATTTAACTTTCGATTAAAGTTTCCCAATTGTAGAATAAATGGCAGTTGTTGTTCTAGCTCTTAAACCACTAGACAGCAGATATTCAGCGAAGGAGTCGAGCAGCAAACAGGTTGCGTTAGTGATGTCGGTCAAACAGAAACTCTGTCAGGATTCCTGTCAGTTTCTCTGGTCGTTAGGCGGGTCTGTGCAGCAACGCGCTTGTGTCGCATTCTTTTTCAAAGTCGCCGAGGCAACGGAACCTCCTTTGGACTATCCAATCAGAAACCCAATAGAAGTTTACCAGCCAATCAGATGTGTCTTCAGGTTTGATTGACACCACCTGTGTCCAGTGGCTTTGATCGGAAGTGTGTCAGAGCGAGGCTCGCGCCAGCCTGAGTCAGACCGTTGGCGTTCTGTTCAGGAAGCGTCTCAGGCTTTTGTTGCGTTCAAGTTTTGAAGTTTCCACCAAAATGAGGGAAATTGTTCACCTGCAGGCGGGCCAGTGTGGCAACCAGATCGGAGCTAAGGTGAGAATATTTTTCTTGTGGAGTTGAAGACGTAACTTGCTGATAGTTAACTCTAAATGTGGAGCGGGCGGGCGGCTAAATTAGCTAGGTAAGCTAACGCTAGCCTCGTTAGCCGGACGCCACCGACTGGTTCCAGTGCGGCGCAAAGTTCAGTCCTGCTGGTCGGCCAGCTGATGTGTGGTTCAATGGATGTCTGTTCTACCCACCGTAGTTCTGGGAGGTGATCAGTGACGAACATGGTATCGACCCGACCGGGACGTACCACGGAGACTCCGACCTGCAGCTGGAACGCATCAATGTGTACTACAACGAGGCGACAGGTGAGCGAAAGACGGACGAAGGTTCAGGTTGTGTAGAGTCTGAAGGATCGATGATGATCAATAGCTCCTGTAAGTTGTTGTGAGCACCAGAACCGGCCTGCAGGGGTTATTAGACGACACTGGAAACCAGTTTGAAGGTAATGGGCCCTCACTACTCTGTCACCTGGTTTCCATGATGCAACCAGTCAGCGAACCGTAAGATAATGAAAATATCCATCAACATGAGATTTAGCTTGTGACTTGTTTCATGTATTTATATGTAATTTAACGAGTGACTATATTTTTCTAAAGTTTTTGATCGACAATAAATGACAAATGTAAATTAGAAACTTCTCAGTAAACTTTAACATGTAGGGTTAGTTATTTGAACCAGGTGTTAGTAATAGTTTGCTAAGTTATGTCTACTTTAAAACCAATCTAAAAAATTTTCAAAAATGTAATTTTGTTATTCAGATCACTAAAATATGCTCAAACCCTTGTGGAGCTGAATATCTTGCCTTAAAAATGCTTTCATATGTTGTTTGCGCAACATAAAAAAAAAAAAGAATTTAAAGTATTCCAATTAGAGGGAAATATGTGTGCAGTGTTCAGTTTGTGTTTCATGTGTTTTCAGGTGGGAAATATGTCCCCCGTGCGGTGCTGGTGGACCTGGAGCCAGGTACAATGGACTCTGTGAGGTCTGGGCCCTTTGGACAAATCTTTAGACCTGACAACTTTGTTTTTGGTGAGAACTTGAACGAGAACTTTGTTGTTTAAATTCACTTGGTTTGATAGCTTCACTGCAATGAAACATCTGGAGTCACACTTGTATTATTAGGGGTGAATATTTGTAAAATGGTAAAGGAATAGTAAAGGAAATTCTCCCTTTGAGTGCATGCATTGCTCCGTATGACAATTTGTACAAGGCTCTGCCTGTATGATGAGGTCATGAGATTTCCATCCAGTAGGTTCTAATTGCTGTATTTGCATGGAACGCAGGCCAGAGCGGAGCAGGTAACAACTGGGCGAAAGGCCACTACACAGAGGGAGCTGAGCTGGTGGACTCTGTCCTGGATGTGGTGAGGAAGGAGGCCGAGAGCTGCGACTGCCTCCAGGGCTTCCAGCTCACTCATTCCCTTGGAGGAGGCACTGGTTCTGGCATGGGCACGCTGCTCATCAGCAAGATCCGAGAGGAGTATCCAGACCGCATCATGAACACGTTCAGTGTTGTGCCTTCGCCTAAGGTAAATATAAAGCATGGAGATATTTAGAGTTAAATTCTTTCTTCGGTTTGTTAGCTGTGTTTTCTTGTTGTTCACTTTGCTCCCATCGTCTCCATTCTTCAGGTGTCTGACACGGTGGTGGAGCCTTACAATGCTACCCTGTCTGTCCACCAGCTGGTTGAGAACACAGATGAGACCTACTGCATTGATAATGAGGCCTTGTATGACATCTGTTTCCGCACACTGAAGCTCACCACTCCCACCTATGGTGACCTGAACCACCTTGTCTCTGCTACTATGAGTGGAGTGACCACCTGTCTGCGCTTCCCTGGCCAGCTCAATGCTGATTTGAGGAAACTGGCTGTCAACATGGTGCCTTTCCCCAGGCTGCACTTTTTCATGCCGGGCTTTGCTCCTCTGACGAGCCGTGGCAGCCAGCAGTACAGGTAGAGAGGAGAGACAAGGCTTTTCGGATGTCTCAGGCCCAGAATTCTGTATTGAGTGCATTTGAGAGCGTCTTTAATGAATTCTCTGTCTTTCAAAAGGGCTTTGACAGTTCCTGAACTCACACAGCAGATGTTTGACGCAAAGAACATGATGGCAGCTTGTGACCCGCGGCACGGACGCTACCTCACTGTTGCAGCGATCTTTAGAGGCCGCATGTCTATGAAGGAGGTGGATGAGCAGATGCTGAACGTCCAGAACAAGAACAGCAGCTACTTTGTTGAGTGGATCCCCAACAATGTCAAGACGGCCGTCTGTGACATTCCTCCTCGCGGCCTGAAGATGTCCTCCACCTTCATCGGCAACAGCACAGCCATTCAGGAGCTGTTCAAGCGCATCTCCGAGCAGTTTACCGCCATGTTCCGCCGCAAGGCCTTCCTCCATTGGTGAGTGACGAATGAATGAGGTCAGGGCAGCGGCTGAAGTTCCCATGTTTCAGTGCATGTCGTTAAATCGGGTTTGTGTTTCAGGTACACGGGTGAGGGCATGGATGAGATGGAGTTCACAGAGGCTGAGAGTAACATGAACGACCTGGTGTCTGAGTACCAGCAGTACCAGGACGCAACCGCTGAAGAAGAGGGCGAGTTTGACGAGGAGGAAGAGGAGGGGCAGTAGATGTTTACCGTGTTGTTTTTCTTACTATGCAACAGTTAAGGCTGGACAAATGGTTCAAAGTAGTTCTGCGTTATTGATAATTAGCTTCATTCCCTTTGTTTCTATGATAATTCTGGGTAAATTCATCATGTAAATGTTTAGTCATCCAGCCTGAGTGCCTGCAGTGGTTCTGAGTCTTTTGAATGTCTTCTCTTTTGGATGTTAATGTTTGTCAGATGTCCTCTTTTCTCTCTGCCTGTTCTTGTCCCAGTGTCTTCAGTCTCTGTTCAGTTTGTTTTCTAAGCTTCAGGTTAAAATGGGCTGCATGTTCTCAAAATAAAGTTTTCTTATTACCTGTAGAAATACTAGCCTGTCTGTTGGCCCATTAGCACTAAAGGTGGAAGGAAAGAATCACATTTTGATCCGGGAGTGCCCTGTTCCGACAAAATATGCTGTATTTGTGACACAGAATGTAGCGCTGACCGGTTTAAGCACTGCTTGAGTTGTTTGATAAGTAAAACCAGATTTCATATCAAAGCTTTCAGAAACTAAAGCTCTGATCAGCACGAGACGTGTCAGGAAGGCCTGCCTGCTGCGTTATTGGTGTGGAGAGTTTGACACCAAAAATGTTGTGTTCTAATAAAGCTTTAATTAATTGGTGCTGCACTGTGTGGATTTCTACGAGTTAAAACTGACATTAACGTTAGAGATACAGAAGTTCTATGTATCTATACGGAACCTTTATGCACCTTGTCAAGTAACTTTGGAACTGCTCAAACATCCAGGTTTGTTTTGCTTCAATTGTCTGCTGGAGACAGGGTTTAAAGACTGAAAGCACCTTCTTCCCATTGCTAATTTTAAAATGTTGAGGATGAAATATTTAATCAGCTCATGTCTAAATGTCATTCGTGATTCGGCATCAGTTGAATAATCAGAAACTAATAATGAAATGATAAAAAGTAATCACCAACCACAATGAAACCACTTTATTAGCCCTCAGGGACCTATTAAAATGGTTACACACATTACCTAATCGGGTCATAAAAAGGCTGTCTCATAAAAGTGTAAAAAAAAATGTACAGAATTATTTTTCTTTGCATCAAATCTTTTCCATTACTTCAGACCTATCCATAGATACAAAGTTTATTATAGTTTTTTAAATTATTGTCTATGTTTATATGGAATTTGCCATTAGAACTTTATTTTTCTTCCAACACAAAATATGATTTATTTCCATAAGTTAGTGCAGTTTAATACTTCTGATAAAAATATTACAACTATTGGATGAATGGAAAAACATGTTTTTGCAGGTGTGTGAACACAGACAGTGGGTCTGGGTTGTGGGGGCAGTGTCTTGCTGCAGACAGTGAAGACCATGTTTTATTATAACGTCAGCATTATTGTATATAGTAATATATACTATATACATATAAATATATACAGTGTGCCCCCATTTTTTACGGTTAATGTTTTCCAGGAACCACACATGAATCACGAATTCCGCAATATAGCAACAAACTATCTTATCATTTACGGTAATTTAAACTTTATGAACCCTCCCCATACTGATATTAAACCACCTTCTATCTGTATTACCTTTTCCCACACTCTGATAAACCGTTTAAAGCACTTTTGTTTCTCACGGAAGTCCGAGACATATGAAAAATAGGTGGTTATAATCAGAGTCAATTGGACAATTTTTGACCATTTTAGGTATTGTGTGTACACAGTGAAAATCTGCTACTCTATACACTTCCAATGACAGGCATTAAGGAATTTAGGAAATTAAAAAAAAAAATAAAGAATAATAATAAATAAATTTTAGAAAATAATGATGAAAGAAAATTACTGGCAAAATTTGATATATTTAGCCTTTTAACTTGCAGATTTATTGGGAGAAAAACGCATAAAATCAACAAAAATGTCACTTTTGGGCCCAAACAGTTCCCAAGGGTTAAATGTCTACCTGTGCTGCATTCACAAAGGTCGTAAGATAAAAGAAAATTCATTGTCTGATAATGACTTAAAATTTAAATTTTCACACACTGAGTGTATTAATGGAACACAGGTCAGGCTGCATGTTGTGTGAAGACACATTGAGACACGGTGAGGCTTCAGAGCGGTTCCTCAAACCCATGATGGGGGCTTGTGTTGTTGATGGTACACCGGAGCAAATGAAACCAGGTTTGGTCCACGTGTGAAAGACTGATGGAAAGCTTCTCAGCCTCATGAGGCTTCAACTCTTCACCAGCTTCAGCTCCCAGCAGGCACTGCGGCCTGGGTTCTTTCAGGTCCACTTCACTCACTGAACTGACAACCGACGGAGGAACAAACACCAACAGCGTTAAACTAGAACCAAGGCAGTCAGAGACTGCAACATCCTGCGACTTACCCTGTACTGCTTTCAGGGTAGGTCAGGGTCAAAGCTTAAGGTAGGTCAAAGCTATAGCTTTGACCACAGATCAAAGCTATGCACTAGCTTTGATCTATGGTCTTACTCACATGGCCTCCCTCGTCTTTCTATCTTATCTGGTTCCTGAGTGTACAAAAGTTGAAATTTGATCTTGACTTAGTTTCCTCAAGGTCAAGGTCATCATCTCATTTTCATCCCCTTTGCCGCCCGGGTAATGTGCTTTTTGTTTCATCTTTCTATCTGCAACAGTTGTGAAGATATTTGACGGACTAATAAACGAACAAACACACGAATACTGAAATTACAATACATCACCGCTTTGAAGCGGGATATAATCAAGTTTTTTGCACATGCGCAGTTATAGCAAGGAACTACGCCTGGTAACAACACTTACTGTTGAAAGAATACCTTCCGCACCAAAGTGTACCATGTGACAAGTATGGACCAATCATTAAACGGCTAATTTTCAAAGGAGCACATTTCTGACGTCATTGAGCAATTTGATGTTTTTATGCTTTAATGTCTATGAAAGTCAGTTCAGACCTCTAGAACCACATTACTTCCAGCACAATTACAAACAGACTGTCATACCCGAGCGTCCTGTGATTGAGTTTCAGTTGACTCCTCAAAACTTGGATCCAGAGGGTAATGCCTGACGTTTACACCAAGAGCTCATTTGTAAACTTTTACAAACGCCCTTCTGAGCTTCTTCTTTTCCTTTCGGCTTCTCCCTTCAGGGGTCGCCACAGCGATTCAGTTGCCTCCATCTAACCCTGTATTCTGCATCCTCTTCTCTCACACCAACTACCTTCTTGTCCTCTTTCACTACATCCATAAACCTCCTCTTTGGTCTTCCTCTAAGCCTCTTGCCTGGCAGTTCAAAACTCGGCATCCTTCTACCAATATATTCACTATCTCTCCTCTGGACATGTCCAAACCATCTCAGTCTGGCCTCTATGACTTGATCTCCAAAACCTCTAACATGTGCTGTCCCTCTGATGTATTCATTCCTGATCCTATCCTTCCTGGTCACTCCCAAAGAGAACCTCAGCATCTTCATCTCTGCTACCTCCAGCTCTTTCTCCTGTCTTTTCCTCAGTGACACTGTCTCTAGACCAAACAACATTGCTGGTCTCACCACAGTTTTGTACACCTTTCCTTTCATTTTAGCTGAAACTCTTCTATCACACGTCACACCTGACACTTTTCTCCACCCGTTCCATCCTGCCTGTACACGCTTCTTCACCTCTTTTCCACACTCTCCATTGCTCTGGACTGTTGACCCCAAGTACTTAAAATCCTCCACCTTCTTGATCTCTTCTCCTTGTAACCTCACTCTTCCACTTGGGTCCCTCTCATTCACACACATGTACTTTGTCTTTCTGCGGCTAACCTTCATTCCTCTCCTTTCCAGGACAAACCTCCACCTCTCTAGCTTCTCCTCAACCTGTTCCCTCCTCTCACTGCAGATTACAATGTCATCTGCAAACATCATAGTCCATGGAGATTCCTGTCTACCCTCATCTGTCAGCCTGTCCATCACCATAGCAACCAAGAAGGGGCTCAGAGCTGATCCCCGATGCAGTCCCACCTCCACCTTGAACTCCTCTGTCACACTTGCAGCACACCTCACCACTGTCTTACAGTCCTCATACATATCCCTTACTGCTCTAACATTCTTCTCTGCCACCCCAGACTTCCTCATACAATACCACAGTTCCTCTCTGGGCACCCTGTCATAAGCTTTCTCCAGATCTACAAAAACACATTGTAGCTCTTTCTGGTCTTCTCTGTACTTCTCTATCAACATCCTCAAAGCAAATACTGCATCTGTAATACTCTTTTTTTGGGCATAAAATCATACTGCTGCTCACAAATGCTCCCTTCTGCCCTTAGTCTAGCTTCAAGTACTCTTTCCCGTAACTTCACTGTGTCAGCTTTATTCCTCCGTAGTTGCCACAACTCTGCACATCTCCCTTGTTCTTAAAAATGGGCATCAGCACACTTCTCCTCCGTTCCTCAAGCAACAGCCACCTCTTCTAGTCTTTGTTCCCTCTCATTTTCCTCGTTCATCTATTCTTCAAAGTACTCTTTCCATCTTCCCATCAAACTACTGGCACCTGTCAGTAGACTTCTACTTTCCTCCCAGATGACACACCAAGTACTCTCCTACCTGTCTCCCTGATCACATTAGCTGAAGTTGTCCAGTCATCTGGAAGCACTGATATAAGCACTGGACCATGGGCACCATGGTCCAGTGCTTATATCAGATTACATCTTGTGTAATCTGTCTACACAAGATGTCTACACATCTTGTGTAGACAGATTACACCGTCTACACAAGATGTAGTCTACCTGTGTGCTCCTACCTCCACTCTTATAGGTCACCCTATGTTCCTGCCTCTGCTGGAAGAAATTATTCACTATAGCCATTTCCATCCTTTTTGCAAAGTCAACTACCATCTGTCCTTCTGCATTCCTCTCCTGGATACCAAACCTGCCCATCACCTCCTCATCACCTCTGTTTTCTGCACCAACATGTCCACTGAAGTCTGCACCAATGACAACTCTCTCACTTTTAGGTATGCTCTGCATCACTTCATCAAAGTCCAACCAGAATTTGTCCTTCTCCTCCAGCTCACATCCTACCTGTGGAGCATACCCACTAACAACATTGAACGTCACACCTTCGATTTCTGGCTTCAGCCTCATCACTCTACCTAACACTCTTTTTACCTCCAGGACATTCCTAACAAACTCCTCCTTCAAGATAACTCCTACTCCATTTCTCTTCCTATCTGCACCATGATAGAACAACTTGAACCCTGCTCCTAAACTTCTAGCCTTGCTACCTTTGCACCTGGTCTCCTGGACACACAGTATGTCTATCCTTTTCCTCTGCATCATGTCAACCAACTCTACCTTTTACTGTCATAGTTCCAACATTCAATGTCCCTACTGTCAGTATTATACTCTTGGCGTTTCTCTTCTCTTTTTTCCTACGAACACACTTTCCTCCTCTCCTTTTTTGACCAACAGTAGTCCAATTTCCACCGGCATCCTCTAGGTGAACAACACCGATGGCGGTCGATGTTAACCCAGACCCCGACCGATCCAGTATGGAAGTCATAGATTCAATTCACATATAGATTTGGCAAAAGTTTTGCGTCGGATGCTCTTCCTGACACAAACCTCTGTATTTATCCGGGCTTGGGACCGGCACAATAAGACACTGGCTTGTGCCCTCTTGCGGCTACATTCCTTCTGAACTAAATATAAGTATGTGAATATTTAATGTAACATATACATTTATATTTTAGGTGTGTTTCACTGAAAATGAATGACAAATTTCATGAAGTTTAGTTTTTTTTTCATTATAAATCTTCCAGTCAATCTGAACTTTATTAGTAATGACGTGTTAAACGGTGACGATGTCAAAGGTATGATTGTTTGTGGAATCATAGCGATGGATAATGTGGATAAGGGTACTTGTATTAAGAAACAAACAAACGAACATCCTTCAAAATTAAACTGTGGTTACTTTACAGTTGCATGACATCATCAACGTGCAACACTTTATTAACATGTAGTTCTTCTTCTTCTGCACTGACAATGACTCTCGGTGAACAGCTGATACCATCAGGAGCATCTGTCGTCCCGCGGAGACAAAATCCAGACCGCAGGAGAACAGCAGAATCAGGAGGAGGAACAGAAAAACAGTCCAGATGGTAGGAGAACTTCAAATGAGAATGTTCTAGTATTTATTTCACCCATCACTCATGTGACCTGCTACTTTCATGTGCTGCTGTTCTCCACAACTCTAACAACTGCTGACTACAACTTTGTGTTATCTCACTAATTCTGTTCACATCATCTATCTCTTCTTCCACACCTGTAAAGGAGGAAAACGTAACGCCCACAGCCGAGGTCCTGGGCGGGGCACAGGAGCAGATGGCAGAGGGGGGTCAGGACATCAAAGCTGTTGATGGGGAGCTCCGTGACCTCCAGGTGAAATACGAAAAGGTCACGATGGCGTTGGACGAGCTGCGGAAGAAGCAGGCGGTGGTGGAGCTGGACAGCAGAAGCAGAGAGGAGCAGATTGCTGCTCTTCACCAGAGCCTCCACACCCAGACAGAAAGACAGGAGAAGATCCTTCAGGAGCACAAGGAGGAGGTGACCTGGCTCAACGACCTTCTGGAGAAGAAGGAGCTGGAGCTCACCAAGGCCAACCGGCGTGCCAGAAAACACAGGGAGACGTTGTACGAGCTGGACGACACCAAGCTAGCTCTGCAAGCCGTCCGAGATGAACACCTCACCTGTGAGGAGCAGAAACGACTGCTGATGGAGGACATGGAGCGCCAGCGGGAGAAGGCCATCAAGAGAGAGGAGCAGTTAATGGAGATTCAGGAGGCCTATATCAGACAGCTGGCTGAGCAGAAGGAGCAGATGGAGAAGCAGCTGGATGAACAGAAGGAGCAGATGGAGAAACAGCTGGTTGAGAAGGAGCAGGTGGAGAAACAGCTGGTTGAAGAGAAGGAGATGGAGAAGCAGCTGGTTGAGAAGGAGCAGATGGAGAAACAGCTAATTGAACAGAAGGAGCAGATGGAGAAACAGCTAATTGAACAGAAGGAGCAGATGGAGAAACAGCTGGTTGAGAAGGGGCAGATGGAGAAGCAGCAGGTTGAGCAGAAGGAGCAGATGGTTGACGTGAGAGAGGATGTGCAGGAGGAGAGGGAGGTCCAGTCTTCCGAAGAGGACAACGTCCCACTTCAGGTGAGCCTCCTCATTCTAGAGTCACAAATTTCCAGCTTTTACCTGCAGTTTGTCACCGATCCCCATAACATAACGAGCCCTTTGGAGATGAAGTCAAACTCTCGTCTTTTTTCTTTTCAGGAGCTCCAGAAGAAGAAGTCAAAGAAGTTGAAGAGGAAGATGCGCTCCTGCCATCGTCCATTCTCACGGGTCAGGAGAGAAGAACCCCCTGCCCTCTCACATACCGAACTATTTCTCAGTATGACTAGATGTGTGATATATATATACATTTGCACATATATATATGCATATTTTTTGGGAAGATAAGTACTGAAAATGAATGAATTAAAAGAATAAAAAAATAACTCAATTTCTGACATCTTGTTTGACACCTTTAAGAGAGGATGACTACCACTCTTCCTCAATCTCATCGAAAACATTAACTAACAAAGAAAAAATTAAACAGGTTTGCATCATATATTAAGAGCTGGAACAACAACAACTGCCATTTATTGTACATTGGGGACAAATGTGTAAAAACATCCGTTGAATATGTCAAGAACACTAAAATAGAAAGCCTTTGTACTAAACAAGCCAAAACATGCAGGATTTACAGTGAAGTAAATCCTGCATGTGTCAAAAATGCAATCTCAGTAAAAATGTGACTTTGCTGAGATTGCGTCAGAGTTGATTTTATGTGCGGATTTTTTCCTAACATTTTGGAAGTGCTCATCATACCAGCATTGTAGAGCAGCCCTTCACTTTGCCATAAAGCATTTACATGTATTTTTTTATTTCTTTTAATAAAAAGTCTACAATTAGACACTTAATATATTATCACACATTTCCTCTAAAAGTTGTAATTGTGTAAAAAATCATTCCTTTTAATCACCAATGAAATGTTATAAAATGTGAATGGATCAGTGACATGTGGAGAGGTTCATGGCTGGTGAGGCACTGACTTCATCATAATCAGATGAAGATGTTTACACATATGAACCTACAGTGTAGCTTATTCACCATTTAATTAGTAACAGTGAGTGGGTTATTTTTAAAGTCTCATAGCAGAACTATTTACACATACAAACTGTACCACTAACTAATTTCCCAGATAGACCCTCCTGAAGGGATGAATAAAGTCCTATCCTAACACACAAATAAGCACATTTGATTAAAAAACTTATGTTATGTTATGTTGTTACCTACACAATTTTTTATGTTATGTTTAGTTATAAATGAAGTCCATGCGCAGCTCCTTCTGAGAAAAAGCATCAAAAAAATTTCGAGTTGAGTCCTCCATTTTTATGGTAAGGCAAGGCAAGCGGACAACAAATGAACCGCTGTACTGTACTTGACTGGCTGGGTATACTGTTCATTGTAGTTTGTTGTCACTTCTTCTACGGCCGATGAAGAGGAATCCTCAGTCGAATCCCTAGGATCACCAGCGCCCCCTTCCGTGAGGCAGGAGAACTGCGTGCCTCACTCTGCCTTTTCCCAACGGTTTCAGGACCGCTCAACTCAAGAAAGACATTACACACATACAGTTGTTGACAAAAAAAACCTGTACATTCTATACATTAGCTAAATTATGGAAATTTAGTTTATAGAGCAAACGTGTTTGAAAGTTTTATTAGCGACGTATAGTGAGATAGCTTTGTGGTCTCACTGTAACCCTTGCATGCCACCATTTGACTGGAATAGATCTAGAAATAGAAAGAATAACACTTAAACAATAAAGATGGATTCAAATAAAATAAGTACCAAGCATAATTTCACGTAAAAAAGACAATGATGTAACATTTCTGTGTTTTTATTAAATTAATTTATAAATTAAAAAAAACAACAAAATCTGCGTAGCGGCGCTTTATTTTGGTGAACCGGTCTCTGTGACGTCACAATCCTGCGACTGTTTATATGCGACATGTCTCTGTTTCCAGCTTTTGCAGAAGAGAGCACAAAAGTTGAAGTTTCGTCAAAAGGTGATCACTTTTTCAGCTAATGTCTTTGTAAACGGTTTTTATAAACACCGCAAAACAAGCGGATGAATGAATTGAGCACCTTTGATTGATAAACGCTGACAGGTTTCAGTTAAAACTGACTTCCACCAAAAAGTAAAGGAAGCTACTGCTAGCTTAAATCACTGTTTGGATCAGGTTTGCTAATGGAGAACAAGAGAAATACAAGGATTCTGTTCAACAGAAGCTGCAACTCTCCTGTCGCTGCGATTCTCACAGATCTCAGTCGTGAGGATTTCGTGAACTTCTTCATTAACAAAATACACAATCTTTTAGGGACGGCATTCATTTATGTGTTTAATTTTTTTTTCTTCAGACAGTTATTTCATTTGAATGAAATTGTTTCCTATTTGGTAACAACAAGTAACAGGACGAAGAAAACTTCAGCATATCTATAAACAACAAGAACCAATGCAGTCACAGACTGCAACATTCCGCGACACCCCTGAATTAAAAATTTTACCCTGACCTACTGTCATTGACCAAAGCACTAGCTTTGATCTATGCTCTTACTTACATTGGGCTTCTCCCTTTTCTTTCTATCTTATCTGGTTCCTGAGTGTACAAAAGTTGAAATTGACCATGACCTAGTTTTCTCAAGGTCAAGGTCATACTAACGAACGGACGGACACTGAAAATTACAAAACATCACCGCTTTGAAGCGGGATGTAATACTCTGGCCAATATTTGTCATCAGAACATTGATGAGTTGTTTGCTTTAGACTCTGTCGTAATGTTACGTTTGTGTGGATGTCCTGCTGTTGTCAGCACCATTACATCAGACGAGGGACGTGAAGACACGTGTGATTCTCCTCCATCCAGCAGGACAATACGTTCAGTAGAATTGACTCAGATTAGTTTCATATTTCTTACACCCTCTGGATTTAACATGATCTAATCTCAATTGCAAGGGATTAAAAAAACTACTACAAAACTACAGTAATTTGTGATTGATAGCCATCATGATCAATAAGCCTCCTTATTATGTACTGACTCTGTTTTATGGCCTCTTTGTAGAACTAGACTGGCTGAGAAACACCAGTTTCCAGTCTGGAGATGCCCTCTCGATTCACAATCAGTATTTGGAACGGACCAGTGAGAAAGAATCAAGGTACAAATTACCAACAAATATAAAATGCATCTGAACTGGAATAAATCACCTAATCCTTTATGACGTACTGTATATTGAATTAAATGAATATTTTACTTCATCAACATTATTGATTTTGTAAATATTGTTTTTTCTTTGGTGTCAACAAATTGCAAAGAAGTCCTGGTGTACAGTTTTACCACTGTGTTGTATTACACAAGCAATTTCCTTTGCTTTTACAAGAGAAACATTGCAGTTAGTATTTTTAAAAATAATTCTTAAAGTAATTTTTGTGTACATTTTTCTGTCAATTTTTAATATTTTCTATGTTTTTGCAGCTGTATTTACTTTATCAACAGGGAAGCATCTAGCTCTGTTAAGAAACCTGAACAAAAAAAAAAAATTTCTAATCACTTTTCACTGTGATGAGAATTTGAGAAATGTTTGAGGCTTTGGGGTTTTGTTTTAATGTGATTTCTTCTGATTTGTTATTGTTTGTCTCACTTTGTGATCACCATTGCAAACAGAGAGTTGGGCTCTGGAGGAAAGGAGAAATGCGGTGAAGAGCCACCCAAAAAGAAGAAAAAGAAAAATGTCAAGAAAAAAAAAAAGAAGAAAAAACACAAAAAGACGAGTGGGAGATATTCTGACAGCAGTGAGTCTGACTCTGAAACCATTTACCCCAGTGACCTCAAAAAGGAAGAAGCAAATCGGTATTGACACACACATTTACTTTCTTTTATTGCTATGCTCACACTCTTAAATTTATAACCCATTACCTGTTTACTTCTGTCTGTACCGTTGGTGTGTGTGGGGCTGTGTGTGCATCGACGCAGACCCCAGGCTGCTCCGTTATCAAGTAAATTCTCCTGGTTGGATGACGTCCAGTCGCCCACGGAGCAGCTGTTCTGTGTGGACCAGAAGGCAGACGCAGCCAACTGGACATACAAGTCCCTGTACAGAGGAGACGTCGCCCGGTAACACACACCTTCATTCACATCCTCTGTACTGCCACATATTTCTTTCAGTTGTCATTTTGAATATGATTGTAAATTGCGCGTGTGTTTTCTAGGTATAAGAGGAAAGGCAGCAGCTCCTTGGGGCTTAACCCTCGTATTCAGGGAATCAGCTGGGAAGACTCCGAGACAAATAAGAAGCGCAAAGGTGGGGACAAGAAGAAAACGGAAGACAGATACTTCTCTACAGTCAGTCGACAGCTGCTGCGGTCCAATCCTCCCATTCCTACATTAGCAACACTACCTGAGAGCAGCAGTGCTGATGGCACCGCCGCCTTCCTTCCACTGGAAGGAGAGGAAGAGAACAAAGGAGGAGAGGAAGGTAGGAGATGTAACAACAACAAGCAGTGAAGAGATTTTATGTCTCAAAAAAAATAAAAACTTCAGCTGGTGTTGTTTCATTATAACTAATAAATGCCAGTTATACATCCAGCTCTTACTGCATCAGAAAGAAATAGATTAAAGTTTAAACGTCTCACAGTATTAACAGGTAATCTGTAAAATCTAGGACAGGAATGCAGACTCCGAGTCGCAGTATTTGAGCGCACTTTTTTTTTGGGTGTTAGAGATCTCAGGTACATCAAATTCTATTTTATATTTCCTGTGTCAATCCAGGAGAGAGAGCGCTGACATCATCGGTGAATCCCCTCAGAGTGTACGACTCCTCCACAGCCCTGTGGTTGCAGGGAAAGGGGCCGCAGGAGCTGATGGAGCAGGAGAAGCAGGACGTGCAGACGGGGTACGGCGCTCTGCTTCTGTCTGGCAAAACTGAAGAGTTCAACAAGCAGCTGAGAGAGCGGCCAGACGACACTCAGCTTTGGATCAACTTCATAAGATACCAGGTAACGCAACTCTACTTCTGGTTTATACAGGCTACATATCCCATACAGTCAGGTTTGAGTGAGAGAATGTGTGATATGTGTTTGATATCAATTAAGATGATGAGGTACAGCTTTAGTTTTATTGATTTTTGTATTGTTTTCAGTTGAACAGATTGTTGCCAAGCATTAGTTTTATTAATTTTTTGCACAATTGCAGTTTTAACATCAGCCCTAATAAGAGAACAACCAGTAACTCTGATGAACGCTCCCTGTTTTTAAACAGTGAGGTCATCCCTTGCAGAATTATTCCTCAACTTATTCACCCATCCCTCTCCAGGATGAGCTCAGCGCAACGGTGTTTGGAGGTGAGGAGGAAAAGCAGAGCGGCGTTTCGTCGGAGCGTCGCAAGTCTTCCCACCGAGCGGTCCTGGAAAAAAAACTGAGTATTGCCGATCGTGCGGTGGCCACCAACCCCACCTGCATCGCTCTGCAGCTGGAGAGGCTGAGGATCTACCAGGAGCTCTGGGAGCCATCTGTTCTGTCTAAAGAGTGGAAGAAACTGGTCAGTCTGCAGTCAAAGCTTTGTGAACACAGTCATATTCCTACCATTGACCATTAATCAATCTTACAGTAAATTCACGCTTGGATAACATACATTTCACCACCGCATTCCCAGGTGTTCCTTCACCCAAATAGCGCCCCCTTGTGGAGGGAGTACCTGCTCTTCACTCAGAGTTACTTCAGCAGCTTCACCGTGTCGAAGGTGAATGCTGCCTACGGGAAGTGTCTGAGCACGCTCAGTGCTGTCCGTGACGGCAGCATGGTCTCCCACCCCGCCCTGCCTGGGACCGAGGAGGACATGTTGGGTAACAGAGTTTTTGTTCCGCCTTCACATTTTCAGATTTTCTTTTCCAAGAACAAATTAGTGGATGACAGTTACCTGACTCAGTTTGTCAGGGAGCCCAGTTTTATCACTGTGTGCTTAAATCGTCAAGTCAAGTTTCCTTTGATACATGGGATAAATTATTGTCTCATTTCTTTGAGTATGAAATTGTTTTTCTTTATTTCACAAAGTGTTCAAGGAAGCTAGATTTTTGTTAGTTAAACTTTGCTGCTGATAAAGATTATTTTCAGAGTCCAGAATTTCTTTAGGAACAGCTCCAAGAAATTTTCCCTCTAAGTTCAGTGACAATGTTATAATTTTTGGACTAAAATTATAGGATAAAAATCACAATAAGATCTACCACACATCAAATTATTTTTTGGATCCAACTAATACTCCAGATATGATGGTACAAAATGTCAAATTTATTTATTGGGGTCTTGAAAAATTCATTTATATTACAAACTTGAACTGAATGAAATTTGGACTGAAACTGTAAAATAACTTTTTTGATTCCAATTCTTGGATAACAAACTAATAACTTTACCAGATTAGATTTTCATGGTCATGGAGTCAAATAACGAAGGTCTGATTATCATGTCTCACCTGGTTGTAGGTGAGATTACATCATAGGGAAACTCCCTTGACAGGGGTATGTGCCTTCTTGAGTGCTGTCTACTTTAAAGTAATTTTTCCTTGTCTGTTCTCTCTCCAGATATTTTCGCCCAGCAGTGTCATTTCCTCCGTCAGAGCGGCCACTCAGAGAAGGCCATTTCTCTGTTTCAGGCCATGATCGACTTTACTTTCTTCAAACCTGACAGCGTACGAGAAATGTCCACCAAGCAGCAGGTAACATGTATACATGAAATAAATCATTACACATGCACTAACGTAATTGTAATTTTTGTATTAAAAATCTGAATCCAAGCCTAATAAGTAATCTAGAATCAGTATTTGTAATGACAGCCAAAGTGTTCAGTTCAGCATTTTGTTGCACTTCTTGGATTTCTGTGATCGATGTAAAATGAAATAAAATATCATGTTTTCAAATTTTTATGGACGAAAGAAAATACAGCGCATATTAATTTTTACTTTCTGTGTGCACAATTATTAAGAAACTATTGGTATGCAGGATTATCATGCAACTACAACTACATTAAAATTATTTAAAAAAATATCTAACTCGTTTACTTTCATATGTTAGAGTAAGAGTAACAAATACAGTAATTTCCGCATTATAAGGCGCACCTAAAAGCCTTTAATTTTCTCAAAAACTGATAGTGCACCTTATAAATGCCAAAAAGTTTTAAAATAAGACATTTGTTGAAGGTGCACCTTATAATCTAATTTAAAAAAAAACCTATTTATTTATTTATGACTTTTTTTTGGAAACAGGCCATTTGTTGAAGGTGCGTGTTATAATCCAGTGCGCCTTATAGTGCGGAAAATACTGTACTTCCTTACCACATACCCAACCATTCAAGCAGGTATCCATCAAAACGTTCTGTGTAATCTGTTTACAGTCGACGAACAAACAGAATGCTGGTGGGTGACTTTGGGAGTAAATACTTCTCAGAGGGCCGTGTAGAAACACGTGTTCCAGTGCTGTAACTGAGGAGGACATTGAGTTCTGAGTTCTGTTTCTACATGTGTGCACAGGTTGAGTTCTTTGAACCATTCTGGGACAGCGGGGAGGCCAGAGTTGGGGAGCTGGGGGCCAGAGGCTGGAAAGCTTGGATGCTTCAACAAGAGCGAGGAGGATGGTTACAGCCCCCTGCAGGTAAAACACACAGGCTGGTTCCTAAGACAGCGTTAGACAGGTTCTAGTGTTGATTTATATACTGGAAAATCCATAAATGGTTTAAATTAAAATTATAGAAGCAAAAAAAAAAAAGAATCTACGTTCACTATGCTTGGCTGTTTCCACAGAAGAGGAGGAGGAGGAGGAAGAAGATGAGGAAGAAGTGAAGGATCGGAGCAAGTCCAGACAAACCATCTGGGTGGAAGTGGAGTCGTCTCGTGAAGCAGCTCATTGGCTTCCCTGGAGGCCCGACAAGGCCAAGGGCCAATCAGAAGAGGACTGTGAAGATCCAGACAGACAGGTGCTGGTTTAAGGCCTCTTTGCTGCTGTGTGATATTAACGTCTTTAGACGCTATAAACATGTGATCTGTGTCCTGGACGTCTTTGTCTCTCTGCCTGCAGGTGTTGTTTGATGATATCGGTCCCTCCCTCATTCGTCTGTCTTCACCGGAGCTCCAGCTCTGTCTTCTCCTCCATTTCCTGTCATTCCTGGGGTTACCTGTAGACCCTGTGCTGTCTGCTGCCCCCCGTCAGCCTGGTCTCCTCCTGGAGAGCCTGTCTCTTCTCACTCAAGGTAAACATGGCATCGATCAAACAGTTGTTCCGATCACTGTTCAGTGTTTGATTACAGTATTTTCCGCAGTATAAAGCACACTGGATTATAAGGCGCACGGTCCACAAAAGCAAAAGGCTTATTTAAAAATACATAAATAAACAAACAAACAAATAAATAAAAATTTCATATACATATAAAAATTATTAAAAAAAAAAAAATCATATATAAAGCGCACCAGATTATAAAACGCACTGGATTATAAAAACTCACTGGATTATAAGGCGCATCTGACTATAAAACACACCTTCAATGAATGGCCTATTTTAAAACTTTTTTATATAAAAGACACACTGATTATAAGGTGCACTGTCGGTTTTTGAGAAAATTAAAGGCCTTTAGGTGCGCCTTATAGTGTGGAAAATATTGTACTACGAGTGCAGCACCAGACCTAACGCCGTGTTCCATTCTAGGTAACGACCTCCATCACCCTCTGACCTCTAACGACCTACCGGACCTTGGTGTTCACCCCGTAGGTCACACGACTCCTCTCCAGGGCAAGAGGAAGTGGGCGGGGCTAGGGAAGCAGGGCGAGACGTTCGTCACCAACCTGTTCAGGAGGGTCCAGCCTGTACTTCCTGCTCATCACAGAGCCGTCCTGGCTCTCAGCTGGATGCAGTACGAGAAACTCAAGGTAGGAATAGAATTTTCTCAGTATTTGAAAGTTCAAATCAGCACCAAATCAAAATAGTGACCAGTATTTCCACTCATTCTCTTATCTGTATCTGTATCTACTTGCGTTTACTTCAGGTGTTGCGTTGCCTGCGAGGCGGCAACAAAAAGCGTCTCCGCTCTCAAGGCAAAAGCAGCAAACACGTTTCCAAGCAGCTGCTCAAAGAGCCCGACAACCGCTCGTCGCTGGTGCTGTGGAGGGAGTACGCCCACCTGGAGTGGATGCTGGGTAACCACGACGAGGCTCGCAAAGTGTTCTCCACGGCCACAGCTATAGGAGGAACCAAAGGGCTCCGGAGCCCCACCCTGTGTGAACTGTGTCTGTTGTGGGCCCAGCTGGAGGCGGAGGCAGGAGAGGTTAGCGACGTCACCGCGTCCCCAGCCGTGTGCGTGCTAACGCGGCTAGCGGAAGGAGCCTCCACATCCTCCCAGCCGCTCGCTCCGGTGTCCATCCTAAAGGCCAGGAGGTCTTATGAGCAGGCTCTGGCCACCGGCCTGGCAGCTCTGGACCAACACGGCCCCGACCTTCAGGCCAAAGGAAGAGGTGAACTCATTCATCACGTCACACGTCGTGGTTCTCATGTTTCATCCTGTTGACTCCACTTAGACTCTTTATTTATTGACATACAATATTTTCAAGCATACTATGTTATTGATTAATGTTTATGTTCGCATATTTATGATGCAGCCAGCGTCTTCTAACAATTTTAGCACAAATATGTGTGAAATATGTGATTTATCACATTTAAAAGCACTCATTTTCACGTGGATAAAAGTAATCAAATTTTATGACAGCTGAATCATAAATATTATTTAACTGCACCGAAAACACACTTTTATTGTGTAGGTTGACTCAGTGACACACTGTCCTATCCACTTGAACAGAAGAGAGCTGTTGTAAATGGCTTCAGTAACACTCCATCGTTCCACCAGCAGGTCAAGAGGAGATTCTGGGAGAGAAGCTGAGGCTGAGAGGACTGGCAGGATGCTACGCTCTGTTCCAGTATCTCACCACGGGCATCCAGGCCGCTCACGCCGTCTACATCCAGGCCAGAGAGAGGATGGAGGATCTGCACCGAGCGCTGAAACCCGACACGCGGCTGAGCAGCGACGGGGAGGCCGACAAGAGTTTGAGCCGTTCTTTAGCTGATCTGAACGGCGGCTACGCTAAGAGGCTAGCTTCTGAGTGCGAGGCGTTAGCGGTGCAGCATGCAGCGCTGCTCAGGTACCACAGCAGCATCGGTGTGTTTCCCCTGGCGACGCTGAGACAGACGCTGACCTCTGCCCTCTCCAGCTGGCCCAGCAGCGCCCCTCTGTGGAGCGTTTATGTACAGGTTAGCTGCCGCCGCCTCTGACAACACCACCAGTCATCAGCTTTATTAGCTTAATATTACTTTTATCAAAATGTTGGCAAATTAGATGGAAAACCAGTTAATAAGGGGTTATTTTACCAATAAATCAAGTACGTTGTTGATTGATAGATATTAAGGGTTGAATAATCATATCAATCGCTGTACGTGTGTGTGTGTGTGTGTGTGTGTTCCCAGCTCTTTACGCCGGTTGATGACTGTCATGCGGCCTGTGTTTTCAGATGGAGAACCGATACCACACTGCGGGTCGCGCGCGTCGCTTCTTCCAGTCTGTAACCAGGGACAACGGCGGTGTGGTGCCACACCTCTTTGCCATTTTCGCTGAACAACAAAGGAAGCAGCTGGTGGATGCTGCTCTGAGGTGAGAGAGAGGCAGATGAGTAGATGAAGGGTTATCCCAGCGTTACAACACCCTCAACATGGGATCAGATTCTCTCCATTCTTTCTACCGAATAAGAAATCTATTTACTGTATACATATTCTCTATTGAAATTCACAGACCTTCATTTACATTAAATAATCACACAATCACTCATTTTTATTTCCTGGTGCTTTTCACCTTTGTAAATAATTTTTATTGACACCCAAGTTGGATATTCTGTGTATATATTTTATGGTCTTTATAGGTCTTGTAGCCCTGATGCTGCTTTGCCCATCCTGCCAGAGAATGGCCTGAGTCATCGTATATGTGGACTATTTGAAAGCACCATATCGACAGAGATGGGTTCCCACTGTCCTTTACCTTGGAGGATGTACATACACTTCCTGGTGAGACCACAAACACTGCGCACAAACTGGAATGCTCACTGGTCTCATGAGGAAATTCATCATCATGCCTGTAATACTGATAGATTTAAAAGAAGTGGGTTTTTATTTTTCATAAAGTCAAACAAGTGAATATGCAGAACAGCTGCAAAAGCTTTATATATCCTGGATTTGTTAAACTGATGTTGTAATATTTAATCTTAACTAAGCTTAAGTCACTGTATGATCGGAAATATAAGATAAATACGGGTTAGTTTGCACATTTAAAGAAGGACGGGTCTAATCATCTCTCAAACTACTTGAATTACAGTGAAGATACAGGAAGTATCAAAAAGCCTCAACAAAACATTTTAACTAGAATCATTAAAATGACAAATTTTCAAAAATATGTGGAATTAATCAAATTCAAACTAAAATGTAAATGTTTCAGTATAAAAGAGAGAAAACCATTTTGCTCTCTAACCTTACAGTTCTACATATACTGTATTTTTCCTCATTGTTCAAATAGAAATCAAAGTATTACACTAATATAAAATAAGACTGGCCCTGACAAACACACTCGTGTGTGTACTTTCTGATGCGTTTGTGTGTGTGTGTGTGTGTGTGTGTGTGTGTGTGTGTGTGTGTGTGTGTGTGTGTGTGTGTGTGTGTGTGTGTGTGTGTGTGTGTGTGTGTGTGTGTGTATACGTGAAGGTATCAGACGGGAAGATGGATCAAGCCATGAGGATCTTCTACAGGGCCTTACAGAATATTCCCTGGGATAAGGTGAGACAGACTGGAGTTATTATTCCCAACAACGACTGATGGACCACGTCAGTTTTTTAATTTCACCTCAAACCCATGAATTCCTCTCCTCCCTCTGTTTTTCTGTATGTGTGTGTGTGTGTGTGTGTGTGTTTATTTTAACGTATGCTAACAGGGATTATACCTGGACGGAGTGCAGCTGTTCCCAGATCACCTGCAGGAGTTCGTGGACGTGATGACAGAGAAGGAGCTCCGACTCCGACTTCCTCTAGAAGAACTGGACATCCTGCTGGAGGACTGAACACAGAACCCATTCAGGAACCAGAGCTTTAGTTTAACTGGGTTTAACTGGCCTAAAGCCAAACCACATGTGAGCACATGATGCCAGTGAGACACACGCAGACGCTGATGTACAGAGCTGAATTAAACAGTAACATTACAGTGATCACATCTATAGATTGATAAGAACCATCCTTTTTTCATCATGTTTTAGACTTTATATACTCCTGGTACTGTGTTTAATCAGCTGACTGTCAATAAATGTGTTTCTTTATTATTATTTACCTACCTTTAATATTAATCTACACGGGGTAATATTAGATGTGATGGTACAGAACAATACAGTAACGCACAAAACAAGATAAACGCTGAACATAAATAAGGATTAGATTCTACAACTCTAACTGAAAATACTTGTTTTTAAATGGTTCAATTTTAAATTATGGCTCCAATAATTAATGAGGTTAAATAATACTGTGATACTGATACCATCCATCCATCACAGAAAGTTGTACCTTTTCTTGTGGTGACGTGTTGTTTAACATTAAAGGCCTTCATCACTTTAATAGCCTAGGTAGATATAATAAACTGTATTTTTCATGTATTTCAATTCTTTAAATTCTAAATCTACCTTTGTGTTAGAGTATTTTCTGAGTCTTATTAATTAATTTACATTGTGGCTGGCGGCTCTATTTGTAAAGTCACCTGTGGATTACCTGAAAGTATACCCACCAATTTATTTATCAAAACATTAGATATACTGAACACACGTTGGAGAGGGGTCGCTCCCTCCTTCCTGCGTTGCCGCGCCGTGGTTTGACGCATTGCAGATCCACCCTGGCCAATCAGGAGCCTCTGTACAACATGGAGAATATGCGGCTCTGCTCCGACCAATCAGAGCTCGCTTCTCAGGAACATTAGCTCGACTTCCCTAGTGCAGTGAGTGAGGATTTTTAGAACGTATCCTTCCGCTCACATAAAACTCTGACAAAAAATAGACCGTCAGTTTCTGTATCTTAAAAAAATGCAAAGGAGGTGGGCATCAGCCGTCACTTCAAGTCGCTTTTTACACTATTTTTCTTGATATTAAAGTCCACCAATATTATTACGTTTTACTGTATAATGTTGTTTTGCCTGAAAATATTTTTCAGGTTGTTTTTTATGTGATTGTTTGTTGTTCCCTCAAATTGCACATACTTGCAGCCAATAACTAAATAAAAAAATTTCTTCAGTTAAAGGTTACTTGATAGCTGCTTTAAAAGCTGCCGATTGATAAATGTTGATATTGATGACCCAGAAAGTTTGAGACAGTGGACAAAAACCTGATCAGTGGCCCTGGGGCCTCAGGCATCGGGCCTGTTACCATCACATTTACCTCTGGATATCCTATAACACATTAACTGAAATTAGTTAACTTTATTAAAACTTATAATGTAAATGTGGGAAATTATTTCATATCAAAACATCAACAGTACTTAATTATAACACATATTTGTGGTGGATACGATTGTCTCATATTCAAAAAGAATGAATGAATGAATATCAATCATGTTTTCATGAGTGAGAAGAGGATTTTGAGACCAGATGTTTGCAGACATTTTAGATGTTATTTGATATGAACGTAATTTACCACAAATGCTTCATTCTTATCTCTACTCCAATAATAAAACATCTATTCAAGCTGCCTCAGTCAAGTTTTCTGTAGTTCACAGTTGTATTCTACTTTAGAATATCCAGAGAAATAAAGGTACACATCCCCATATGTATATAAACTGAACCATGAATGAATGAATTAATGCTGAATTTTTATTAGAAAGATAACACACACTTAATCGCATGTTCATAACTATTAAAACTAATCTGACAGCAGATGTTCAGATGATGCTCGTTGGAACTGTAATTCGTTCACCGCAGGCTTGTGCCGTAAATGACGGACGGGCAGAATTTCCGTACACCTGCGGAGGAATACACAGAGCTGCTGTGAAGTGGTTCGTCTTTGGCCGCGCGCTTCCTGCACGCCTCGTTCAGTGGCAGCCGTCCATTTCCTCTCTCCCTGTAGCGTTAGCGGACCGACGTCTCCAACTCACACAGACATGGTGAGTATTTAATTAACAACGTTTTCAATTAAATACGACTTGAAATCTTATTAAATCGACAGAATGCTTTCAGTGGATGTTGTATTTCTTCCAAGTTAGCAGTTTTGATAAAATATTCTAACGCCTGCATCCTATCTCGGTGGTGAAACCGCCCGCCGTGCTGTTGCGTTAGCTAACCTGCTGTTAATACTGGCGCTCCCGGCGAGCCGGAGGCTCAGCGAGGCGGTGTGGCTGGAGCTGCAACCCGCCGGTGGAACCCGAGCTGCACCTGCGGCAGCAGCACACTTTACTGAACCGTCCTTGAGCGGCCTGATGCAGGTAGACGAACAGCGGCAGCCCCTGAGCGGACTGCCAAATTTAGCTCCGTAGCTAACGTTACATTACCGACAATTAACATTAATAATGTGCTATCTGACACCCTGAAACATCAGCTATGCAGCTGTGTTTGGAGGGATTTGTAGTGTGTTTCAGGAGATATTGGAAACAGAATTGGTGATGAATCACCTTCTGGTCTTTTCTGTTAGTATCGCAGCGAACCTGAGCTCTTTTGTTTTACAGATGTCAGACATTCATCCCGTAGGGCTGATGAGGGAAGGGTTCATAGAGATGTTACAGCAGAGCCTCACTCCTGATAATCACTACGACACTCCTTAAACAATGTCACCCTGTCTTTATGCAGGGCCATAAATGTTCATAGCAGCTACCAAACAATTATCAGTAACATCTACCAAAGTACAACAGGTAACCATTGTGAAATACAGTATTCAGTGGTAAAGGTTAACGGTCATAATGATGTAACTCAGGTTTAAGACCTGCTTTTGTTCTCCTTGCGTCAACAATAAACCATATGTGTGTGTGTATATATATATATATTTATGTGTGTGTGTGTGTGTACATAATGTACTATTAGACTTGTTACTTCAACGTGACAGCTAACTGGTTTTATGAAATAAGGGTATACTTTGATGCTACAATGTATGTTTTAACAAATTGTGGCCTGTTTTATGTGTTTAAACATTGGAAACAAGAATAAGTCTGAGTCCAACAGGATATGTTTGTTTTTTTATTAACAATTAGGTAAGATGTTCATTGTCACTTGTTGACACACCCTCTTTGCATTCATGCTTTGACGTAAATGAGATTGGTTTTCTGTTTGGAGCTCAGCAACAGTGAATTCATATGTGTTAATCTGCATTGTGGATTATATGGGTATAATCCAGAGCAGCACGTTTGTCTTTGTAGAGGACCTCTGTCCAAAACAAGTGGAATAACATGAGCTTTTCTCAAGGAAATGACTCATGTGCTGGGGTGTTATTGGCCTCAACACAGCAGTGTTGAAATCCATTAATTTCTTGAATTATTTTGGCATTTGTGACTTGACGGACATTACTACTACGACAAATATGTTGCATCATATATGTATATACGCGCGCACACACACACACACACACACATTTTTTTACCACAAAAATAACCGTAGTTGTAATTCATAACTGTGTTAAAAGTTATTTTACTTATTTTTCATTTTTAACCTACCTGCTGCTACAGGTACATGTGGTTGAAGTTTTGTGCAGGAATTTAAGGTTGAGATTTTTCTGATGTAGTTACTTTTCCTTTGCAGTTGTGTTATTTGAAGGTAGAAATCTGTCTTTGTCCTGGCTGATCATCCAGTTGGAAGTGAAATTATTCTATATTCTGATAACCCAGAGTGAATTTAATGCTAATGTTAATTTGTTAACATAAACATTGGTGCTCATTAAATGCACCAGTATGCTTACTGGTACTTTTTTGTCAACCCGAGACTCCTTCAAAAATTTGCACACACAAAGATGAAGTTCATTTTCATATTACCGTTACACAAAATAAACATATGATTTAAATGCATTTTTGTATATATTTTTATTTTTGATTTGGCTTTTAGAAAATGTGGTTTTTTAATTGGAATGTTGCACTTGAATGCACAAGATACATTTTGTGTACACAGGTAATATTTAAGTATTTTAATTTTCAAATATACAAAGAAACCAATGTTTTTCCAAAACAGGAAACGAGTAGTTGTTCGTTTAGCCTAGCCTTATCTTCTCTTGTGTATATTACCGTTCCTAGGCGCGCTGTGTTTTTTATTTGATCACTCAGTTTTCACAAAAACTGAACTAAAATAATAATTACTGCACCCCTGCATTTAACTGTACAAACATGGCTTTAGTGTCTCTGACGTAACCACGCAATACAAAGTTAAATTGTCTTTGGCTCGTCAACATATTAGTGTGATATTTTTTTTCTTCAATGTATCATTGCTGATGCTTTAGTTGAATTATTTATTTGGTTTTCTGTTTTGGTTGGTCCACGCTGACAGCCATTTGAGACTTTATTTTAGCAGCTCCCATACCACATCCTGCTTGGTAATAAACAGATGTATAATGTATTGTTTTTCTGCTCTGAACTCCTGCCATCCCTTGCCAGTCAGGCCTCATGCAACAAAGTGGAGGAAAGATACGTACTGACTGACATTGTGTTTCTGCCATTTGATTTGTGATTAGATCAGTCTGGGTCAAGGAATAATGTCCAAAACTTGTCAATGTTCTTTGTAACTCAGCCCAACCACTTTACTTTCAGGTTCATTAGACGCTGCACTGCCATACTGTTATAGTTGAATGATATCTAAGTAGGTCATAGTTCTTAGGCGGGGACATATAGAGCTGTTGTTGTTAATCATTTGTTTATTAGTATTCAGTAGCCGTGGTGAAATTGGTAAATAAAAACATCTTGTACTGTTTTCACATCAATGTTTTTGATGCGGTCTATGAGGGGCTGTGTGTTACATTCAACCCTCTGTAACAGGAACACGGTTTGTGTGGCCTGACACTGCGCGCCATAGGAAGGGGCCTGGCCTGGCCGTGAGGTCAGCAGCTAGAGCCTGCGTTAACACACATGGACACAACTGTCATTAAAAGACGTGATTTGATATTGCTGAAGTTCTATTGATTAAACATTTGAGTTTTGACCAATACTCTCAACCCTCCTCCCTCTCATCCACAATTTAAAGGTCTGCCAAATCCAGATTAACCTCTACATCAGAGATTAAGACTATTGATCATCATTTACATTTTAATCTCTTTAAAACTTGAGTTGCATTTAATGTCATATCATTCAAAATACATTATAACATTGATGTATCAATGATACCTCTGTCTATCATCTGTGTGTGTGTGTGTGTGTGTGTGTGTGTGTGTGTGTGTGTGTGTGTGTGTGTGTGTGTGTGTACACACAAGTGCAAAGTGTCCTTGTTATTTTTCCATTATATTTCCATGAAGGTTTCTGTTCTATGATGGTTTCACTGAAATGCCAGTTGATGCCACACACGCTGGTTTATTTACTTAATATAATCCTTCACTGGTCAAGGTGGAGTCGTTCATGTGCCACAGAAACCAGTTGATGTGACCCATGACACTGTGAAGGAGGTCTGCTGCTCAGCCAATTAATACTCCCTAGGGGTTGAAACTGTAGCCATGAGATGACAGACTGCAGATTAACACGCTTATACACCAATGCAGACACACACACACACAGAAAACCCCGTCTGGACACTGTTACACTCACACACCGTAGATCAATTTGACATCCTCTCCCAAAGTGGCCACCTCTGGTGTGGCCTCCTGGCTTGTGCTCATACACTGATTCGAGGCACATCGTGTTGCACTTAGATGCAGCCAGTGATGGATAACACCTGGTCGTGGACACTCACTGTGCTGCTAAACACACCTGAGCAGAAAGACAGACAAAAAATGGACAAATAATCCAGACTGCATCATCAGAGGGACTTGGTTTTCCATCAGCTCTTCATCCATCTCATGGCAGGAGAAGAAACTTGTCAGGTTGGTGCCAATCTGCTGACCATGCCAATCTGGGGTATTGTGACAACCTCCCGTCCAGAGACCCTGTTGCACTGGATGGATTGAGAAACAAGTGCTACAGTTAGTCTAGTGATCTGATCACCATCATGTCTCCATTCAACTCTCTGAATATTCAGGATTGCTGAAGTCTGATTTGTTGTCTACTTAAATCAATGTGACAATTTCCTCACCTGTCATTCTTCAGAGATGGAAAAATCTTCTTTCAGTTACGTCCCCTGTCCGTCCTGTGTACAAATGAGGAACAACTGATCAGATGTCTGGCTGTTATTTTTTTCATTCAAATACATCACCCATCCTAGGACATCATTGCTGCCCTTCCTGCCGTCGTTCTCTCATCATGCTGCCTCAGAAAGTTGCTGTATACCCAACGGAGGATGACTTTGTGAGTTTGTCCACTGTCTATGACCTGTTGGATGAACAGCAGCACTACTACAAGGAGCTCATTCAGCAACAGGAGAGGAATTACAGAGCCTTCCTTCAGATACTAATGGACTCTTCGTCCAGCCGCATGGATAGTGTGGTTAGAGAGATGCAGGACCTGAGGAACGGCCTGCAGCGAACGAAGGCTGAGCTGGCTGACGTTAAGAAACAGAGCCTACAAAACAACAAACGGTCTGATTGCCTGGCTGAAGGCTTGGTGATGGTGCGGAGCGCACTAGATGGCCTCAACATCAAATCAAGAGTAGTGGAGGGATGTGCAGGAGGACAAGTTATGAATCTGAAGCAGCGCAGAGGTGGTGTTGGCTTAAGGTTGGATAGAGGAGGTGGAGGCAGGAGTGGAGAAGCAAAGAAAACGGAACCGAAAGCAGCGAAGCTGGTGGCAGACCTCACAGACATCCAGCTGGGTGACATCAAGGTTGTACATTGATGCTGATAGAGAGAACTAAATAGGTTAACCAGAGCCACTGTGATTCACTCGTGTTATTAAAAGCATTTTGAAATGATTCTGGATTTGATGAGATGGTTAAATGTACCAGTACCTTAAATTATTCACACCAGTTTCTGATCCTAAATGCTTATTTTTTTAATCAAGTAACTGGTGGAATCATCTGTCTCCTTGTGACCTGTGCATGAATACTTGTTCAAGTTTGTGATTGTTGCACAATTGTTTTGCTAATAGCATGGAAGTAGAGTTTTCAACATCTTGGAAGTAAATGGAAAACCGTGTCAGCCGTGACCTCTGATTGAACTTAAAGGAAATGCTGTTATAATTGAGAACGGTGTGAGTTTAGCTTGAAATTTTGAATAAGCACAGATTCCAGGCAGCTCCTCTCTCCCCCATGATGCCCTTGATAATGATCCCTTGTCTGCAGAAGAGGTCTGTTGTGTTTGATTGGATGAGACCCACAGAATGCTGAAACTTGTTCTGTGTTACTGAGAGAATATTGTGACCGCTTTAGAAAATACTTCAGCCTTATGTAAATGTGAATTATTTTTCTCTTTTTAGGCTGATCAACTAACAGAAGAGCAGATTGCAGGTAATGAGAAATTGATCAACTAAACATCCTCTACGTTATCATCTGTTAGGTCAGCCATTTCTAATGTCTTTCATCTTGTGCTCTTCCGTCTGTATTTGTTTTGCTCGTCTGTCCAGAGTTCAAGGAGGCCTTCTCTCTGTTTGACAAGGATGGAGATGGGACAATCACCACCAAGGAACTGGGCACTGTTATGAGGTCACTCGGTCAAAACCCAACTGAGGCTGAACTCCAGGACATGATCAATGAGGTGGATGCAGATGGTACGTTCATTCCTCTACAGCTTAAGGAATGATGTCTTCAGACCGCCAGTAGTCATTTAGGTTTAGTGAACAGATGGCAATACCAGAACTCCCTGGTGTTATCATTGCTATTCTCCACAACTTGTGCAAAAAGACATGATATTCTGTAAACTCATTTGACTCAATTATTAACTGTTCAAATTTAAACCCAGCTTTGCTCAATACTCAGAAGTCTGGGTACAAAATGAGCGAACCTAAGTCAGTTTGACTTCCCTGTAGTGACTAGTAAATCTTTTATAGCACATTTATATTTTCTGCCATTTTCCCTCACCTAGCAACAGAGAAGAGTTTGGATAGTGGCTTTTATTAAGATTTACACCTTGAATAAATCTCATTTAGTGATATTATCTTTGATTATTTAGACTTAAAATCGATGTGAACTGTTCTGGGTTCATAACTTGGGTTTTTGAAGAACAATGAGAGGCTCAAGGTCAAGGCAGTAACATTTAATTTTCATTTTATTACGCTTGTAAAGTGAGTAAACATTTTTGTGTCCATCAAATCATAAATGTAGAGGACAAAGTTACAACACATCAAACATAACTGCCTGGACCTTCATCATCATTAGGGGATGGGTGTGATTGATGGGTAGAATGAATTAAAAATGACATAAACGACATAGTATCACTGATTCACAGGAGTTTATGGAGCAGCACCGGTTTGGTTTCCATTCTCTTACCTGTTTTTATTGTAGATAACTTGACATTGGCTGGTTATATAATTTAATTTTGGCTTTCTTTCCCCAAGGCAATGGAACCATTGACTTCCCTGAGTTCCTGACAATGATGGCAAGAAAGATGAAGGACACTGACAGTGAGGAGGAGATCAGAGAGGCGTTCAGGGTCTTTGACAAGGTAAGCCTCTGTTTTTGTTGTGTTGTAAAGGTGATGCACCAAAAGTAGTGGTAGTATCTGTAGTTTAGTATTCATAGAAAAACTTAACCTGAAATCCCAAAGGTTATTTGGACAGATGAGAATAGAACTTTATTTACTTGTCAGTCTATTCAGTGAAGACTGTCTTCATCATAACTCTGTAATTGAACTTTATGCTGTGTTTCCCAGGACGGCAACGGCTACATCAGTGCAGCAGAGCTTCGTCACGTGATGACTAACCTGGGAGAGAAGCTGACAGACGAGGAAGTAGACGAGATGATCAGGGAAGCAGACATCGATGGAGACGGTCAGGTCAACTATGAAGGTACAGGAGAGACCAGCGTGTGTGGAGAACATCAGGGTTTTTAGTCTGGATTTTTATTTGAACTGTTAACTCATGTTCCTGTTGGATTTTCACTGCTCTTCTCTCCACAGAATTTGTTCAGATGATGACCGCCAAATGAACTGGGCTCATATCAAGATGAAGAATCAATCGTTTCACTTACCTCTTATTGCAAAAATCTACATTTATTCATACTGTTCTGTATAGACAACTTAAACTGAATGTTGGAAAACTATAAATCTGTTCATATAAACAAGCTAAAAAAAAAAGGTAAAAGACAAAAAGAAAAACCTAAATCAATCTGCATGTACTGGCTTGTAACCCCCCCCCCCAGCGCTGAGCTGCCCAATCAAAACTCAACTTGTTAGCCAAGCAGCCTCCGCAGCTGTCTGGTCCGGCCACTGCACCTTCGCTTCCTGGTTCCATCTGCCTGATGTCATGATGATTATATGGACTGGCCAATCACCTCTCCTGTTTGACTTCCTGTTTTCTTTACTTCTGTTCTTCATGCATGCAGCTTTAGATGGGTTACTGTAGAGAGCCTAATGGCAGACGGCTGTGGTCGGGCCTCAGGTGGGCCCGGGCCCCACAGAGAGAAGAGGTTCATGATGGATGAATGGATGGATGATGGATGGATGGATGGGAGTGAGTGAACCAGTGGAAATCTTTGCAGTTTGCTAACCTAAATGAAGTCACTAACAAAAAGATATTTTTAAAAAAAATGTTAAAATGAATAAATAAGTACTCATTTTAGATTCTGTATTTGGGGCATGTGAGGATACTCGCTTTATCCTTTTAAGTGTTTACCTTTTTGAGGGTGAAGCCTGGTCGGGGGTGTAGGTTCGAAACCCTTGGGCACCAAGTTTGTCTTAGATGAGTTGAAGGGCTGGATGGGCTTAAAGCTGATATACGAAAGCAACACTTGGGGCAATGTTATGAGCGTCAGTGGTGACAGTTTGACACGTTCAAATCCAGTCTGGTTCATCTTCATGAGGTTTAGTTAGCGTAGGAACAGAACATTGCCTTAAAGGTTGCATGTATATCATGATTCTACAGGGGTGATGATTTTAGTTTAGTCTGATGGGGTCGGTGCTTTGCGGCATTTCTATCTTGTTTTCGTGTGTGAGTTTGTGAGTGTGTGTGTGTGTGTGTGTGTGTGTGCGCGTGTGGGTGCGGCGAGGCCTGACCCAGTCCAACTGTTCAGTTCAGTTGATCTGCATTCCAAGTTGTACATGCTAGTCTTTACATTTTGTTTTTCCAATAAAATACCATGAACTAACATTTTGTATTGAAGTGTTTTCTGTCAGTGAAGCTGTGGAGGATGAGTCTGAATGTCAAACCACCTTCAATATAAGAATATGTTTTGGGGTGAGGTACTGTATAAGTCAAGACGTCATCAGCATACAGAGAATTTGGTGTTTGGAAGACGTCCTAGATTGAGACGTTCAGAAATATTTGAGGAAAATGAGTCACGGGGTGGTTGTTGGTTTATGAGACTGAAGTGTGTGTGTGTCCCAAACACTGATGGCACCAACAAGACGTCTAGTGTCTATGGAGGGATGCCACAAGGGCTACTTCAGTCTGCAGATGAGGTGTTGCTAGGCAACAGAACCAGGCACAGGGTGGGTGGATGGTGAAAGAGAGGGAGCAGAAAGCTGTGGGAGTTTGAGGAGAGAAGCGACAAGAATAGAAACCAAAAGGTAGAGACGGATGAAAACAGTTTATCTTGAAACATCTAAAATCCGCTGATTCTAAAAGCTGATAGCTTGTATTTTCACCAGTTAAAGGTAATAAAATTCTACTCAACTCTCCTAGAGGTGATTCATGAGGCGGTTGCATCGCTTCATGTTTGTACAAATGATCCTGATGCTGCTTCCTGTCTCATTAAACGCTCCTGATGCTGCTGACCGTTATCCCACAATCCCAAACACACTGGCTGTGGTTATGTAACCGTCTGAAGTGTATTAATATCTCCCTGCTCGCTGCTTTCTATTAGCGAGCTGCCACTCCAACATTACAAACAGGGTTTCACCACCGATCAAGAACATTCTCTCTGGTTGGCTTTAAGAGCTCCTCACACAAACCTCACAATGGGTTTCACATTCAGAGAAACCCAATCCTCCAGTCCTGCTCCGGTTTTCACCCACATAAATATTTCAGTTCTTTCCTGACAGCCTGATGAATGGCACAGGGAGTGACTGAGTGTATGGGCTGATACTGCATTAGCAGTCATATACAGTAACACATTTCTGTTGTTAACATAAACATGCAGAATACAGCAAGAGTTACAGAATGCAATCAACCTCCAGAGACGGCTGAGTTCTCTAATGTTGTTATGCAAGCACAAAATAGTCTCTCTTATTTCTGGTTTGAATATGAGAAACTAATCAAACAATATAATGAGGGATGTCAGGTCTCTGGAGAAATCAGCCTATTGGGCTTCAGCGAATGTGATTTGGGGTTAGTTAAAATTCAGTATTTATGAATATTGCTGAGACATTAATTATCATGAAGGATTGGATCAGTGTTTTGTGACTGTGTGCCAGTAAAAGGCTCTTCAGAGGGAGAACATAAAAAATTTCAGACAGAAATATTCAAGATTTAAACACAAACACTTCATCATAAATCAAAGATCAATAGATAAAGCAGATAAATCTTACCAATGAATTAGTTTGAATTAATGGAGAAAAGGACGTCTTCAGGAGTGTTATGATGTGTGTGGACGTCCTGCAAGATTCAAATACATGATTTTTGTACTGTGTGGACTTACATATGAAATTTATGCATCTTTATGTTCCAAAATAAAAGATTTCTAATCCAAATTTTCAGAATTATAACATTTTGTTAAATCTCAGAGGTTTCCTGGCTCTTTATTTAATATTATTGTTCTGTTACCATTTGACCACCGACACTCATGGCTGCATGTCAGCAACCTTTCTAATATCTGACCTGTTGATGGATTATTACTGACACCCTAAAGACAGCCATAATTCATTTGGAAAGTAACTAGGATTTTGATAATATATGAAGATGTCATGAATAAGATGCCAAAAACATATCAACAGCAAAAATGGATGAAGAATCATCTCAGCTGAGTTCTTAACTGAGGCGATATTTTCTAGCCAAAGCTGCCGGACGAAGGCTGGAGGAATTAATCTGAGTTAAGAGTTCAGAGTAATTCTAAATAGTGTCATTGCATAAAGGTTCCTTTTTTTTTTTTTAAATATTAAAAATACATTGGCAAAAAAAAAAAATCCATTATTCCCCCCAGAAATGTTATCCTGTTTTGTTTTAAAGGGAGTGTCAAGTTCTCAGCATGTGGTTATAATGTCATTAAAGCTTAATGCTAACAAATTGACAGTCCATACACAATAAAAACACACCGGTCTCCTGTAGATGTGTGTGTGTGTGTGGGTCGGTCTGTGACCTTTCAGGGGGTCCAACAGTGACACCTAACAATCTAGCAGGGACTCTGATGTGTGTGTGTGTATGTGGCTGAACCGTGGCTCCTGACGCTCTGTTAGGACGATACATGTATCAGTTGACACACACACACCTGAGACAGTAACACACACGGAGGGCCGGGGTCAGACGGAACACCACACGTGTGCACAACTGGGGGAAAGAGTGGAGAAGACACACTAGTGGTTTCACTACTTTTATTATCCGTCATGACTGCCGGCGTTACTTCAGTCCTTCATTTACAGCCAAATGCAACTTCAACTGTTTATTCCTCAAACAGCACCTCAGTAACGTCCAGAAAATAGTATTATAATTTACTTTCTAAAATAATATTCATACACTTACAACCATCAAATATACAACAATAATCCTTTGTATTTATAGTAAAAAAAATCAGGTGGAAAAAAAAAAGTATATTCATCTGAATGTATTTAATAGAAGTGTGACAGGATGCAAAGACTGGTTTCATTTACATGAAAGATAAAATCAGATTTTTGAGGAACTGTTTTAGATATTTCCCTTTCTTTAATGAGTTTATTAAAATATAAATGTTTTTCATGAGTTTACATGAAACCCGTTTATTTACAACTTTGCCGCGTCTCTGAGTTTTGTGTAGGTGGAAGTCGTCTTCAGCAAAAAAGTTAGTGGGACATTTTGGAACGCAGACAGAGTTGGATGAGAGGAGTTCACACACAGCCAGCTAGCTTAGCATAAAGTCTGGAAAGAAAGTGAAATGGATCAGATATTTGTTTTGAATAATGTCCTTTAGAGACCTTAGAGAATATTTTCAAACTTTATTACATGTTAAATCCTTGCAGAAAGAAGCTACTTCAGAGTTGCTGGCAGGTCGATCTCGTCTTCACTCTGTCCAGGCGTCGTCTTTACACTCAGGAAGCTGATTGGCTGGTGAATGTAGCTTTGACCTTTACCATTTAGCTTTAACCTGGTATTGATAAGGTTGTAAAAGTGCATTTCCCCACCCGTCTATTAGCGTTAAAGCTAGAGAAAACGATTAAAACACAATTAAAAGAACCTTAGATGAGTTATGGAAACATGTTTTTGACATTTCTGCACAAAGCTGCTGACATGAGATGAAATGCTTTAACCTCGCAGACGGAAAACAAGCAGCCGTCTCTCAGACGTGAGCAGCTTCATGTCTGAACGTGTGTGTTTCTGTTCCTCCTGTCATCACGGATCGATTCCTCCGTCACCTGTTGCTAATGCTAATGCTAATCAACCCAACGCTCATGTCGATTCTCGGGGTTTCGGGCCGTCGGGAGCGATCCGAACAACGATGACGGTCGCGTTAACGGTACGATTTGGCTTTTAAAGTCGAGGAATAAATTAAATATCATTAACAAAATGAACCAGAAAACAAAATAATATCTAAACCTGAATGACAAAGAGGCAGAAACACAAAAAAAAGTCAAACAAACACAAACACACACAGGCCACATGTCGGCGCACATGCAGACAAAAAGGCACAAAAAGTGCAAAACGACACACACTAGAGGAGACACACGCCCTCTCACACGGTCAGGTGTCATCGCCACAGCAAGGCATTGTGGGAAAGTGTGTATGTTCATGTGTACTATGTACATTTTGTCTATTTCGGGGGGGGTCATGCAGGCGTTCTGTGTGTGTGCATGGCGGGAGCCGCTGTGCTAGAGTCCTGAAGTCGTCGCCGTGACGACGTGGGGGGAGGGAGGGGGGTTCATAGCGCTCTGGGGATGATGGTGAAGGGCAGGATGGGGCTGCTGGCCTCCAGCTCCAGGGCGGTCAGGAAACACTCGGTGGCGGCGGCGGCGTTCCCCTGAGCCTGGAGGACTTCGCCCAAACTGTTCCAAACGTCGTGAGCCGTGCTGAGAAGAAACAGGAGCAGCTGAATATGTGCGTGTGTTTCAAATATTACGTCTGTGTGAGGCACGGATACACACACACACACACACACACCTGTTGACCTGCACGGCGTCCCTCAGGACCTTCTCAGACAGACTGTAGCGCTGCAGCTGGTGGAGAATCAGACCCTGAGTAGAAGAAAAAAAAATGAGACGGGAGGAAGAGGAGGACGATGAAGAAGGTTTTACGTCTGGTGATGAATGTGCTGTGTTTTACAGTCATCCCTCGCTTCACCTCATCGCTGATTTTTAGTAGGTAGTCATGTGATACCGTACGCGCATTCTATTGGCTGACGGCCTCCGGAAGTGCGCTCTGTTCCGGACTTTCGTGAGACACAAAAGTGCTTTAAACAGTCGATAAAAGTGTGGGAAAAGGTAATCCAGATAAAAGCTGGTTTTAATATCAGTATGGGGGGGGGGTTCGTAAATGTTTAAATTAGCGTAAATAATAAAATAAAGTGTTCGTTGCGATATCACTGAATTTAGTTTTTGCGGGTGGTTCCTGGAACGCATTAACAGCGAGTAACGAGGGATCACTATATTTCACTTCGAGGCTTTTATTCTGGTGGAGAAGATTCTTCCGGAAAACGTTGATCTTTTTACAGCTGCAATAAAACCCCACTTCTAACCTTTCATAGTTTTCTCATTCATTTAAAGGCAGTTCAGCGACCTGTCAGAGTCAAGAGCTGCATTCCTTCTATAAGTCACGTCCCTCCTGACGGGGAATGACTTCCAGAAGAACACGACCGTCTCTCTATCTTTCTGGTTCAGAGACTCTTTCACTACCGATCGCTCTGATCAGGTGACTGATCAGGATGTCAGAGATCTCTGGTTACAGATGAACTGCTTTCCTCCTCTGATGGCAGATTGTGAGACATTCAAGAGGAAAACGGGGTACGTGATTTGGGAGAAGAGGATTGTGAGGGTCGTTTCCTCTTCAATGCGCAGATTAAAACATTTAACCTTAAAAGGAAAACAGAGCAGCAGTATCTGATGACGTAATATTACAAATATTGAAGGTCTTGCTTGATTTTATCCTGTGAATATTTTTAATTTTTAGATTAATATCTGAAACCTAATCTGTGATAATTCCCCCACGCGTGCGTCCAGCTTACACAGATTTATGGGGTCTAGTCAGACATGAATTATCCCAATCGTTCCATTTGGGAAGAGCGAAGCATATGAGACTGAAAGTGTACTGTAACTATTATGGGATGGGCCTTGCTATGGTGAAACCTCCATGTGAACGCTATACAGAGTCAGAGCTCCAAAGGAGACGGGCTGGAAGGAGGCAGAGGGGAGCGCAGAACCAAATAGGGAGATGCTGCTGCGTCCCAGAGGACCCGATTACATAAAACCAAACCCCCCCCCCCCCCCCGGCAGGGAAGCAAAGCTATTCCGTTCCCAAACACACGGACGGAGCCTGAGCGCTGTGCTGTCTGTGTGTGTGTTTGTGTGTGTGTGGTTTACCAGTCTCTGCATGGTCTTGACGTGCGTGGGGTTGATGGACAGGGCCTCCTCGTACCAGCGTTTAGCCTCGTCCACGTTGCCCCTCAGCTCGGCGATCTGCCCCCTCATGTAGAGCACGTTGTGGGATGTGGGGAACAGGTTGGCGGCTTCCTGCGTGCAGGCAGAGGCCTCGGCGGGCTTCGACATCCCGGTGTACACCTCAGCTGTCGGGTAAACACAGAGACGAGCTTCTAAAATCAAGATGTTTCTGAGTGAGGATGATGAAGAGTTCGTCTCTAAAACAGACTGAAGACGTTAAACTTTAATATTTGAATAATCATCCACACATTTGCAGCCCTTCAGTTGAGCTAAAATGATTTCAAAAGTCAAGCAGAACGCCGACTTTACTGACGAGGATACGTTGTAAATCACAAAAGGACAAAAGTGCGACGAGAAAACTCTTTACTGAAGGAAAACAGGTCACCTAATGCATTGTGTGTGTTACCGATGAAGACGGGGAAAGACAGACGCAGACGAAGGAAATGCGTCTGAAGTATTCTGCCCGTCTGCCCCGTGATTGGATGATTACATTAGCTGAGTCGCGAAGCTGGAAATGACCACCAATGACAGGAAGCAGCTGGACAGATAAACAGGAGCACAAACAAACCTGTGTGTGTGTGTGTGTGTGTGTGTGTGTGCGTGCGTGTATGACTGCTCCTGGGTCCTGCTCCTACTTCAGACGTGTGTGTTGCTGCGGTAGAACTGAGATCATGTTTCCTGCAGGAACACGTTCCGTCGGCTGCAGCTTCATTCCATCGATTCTACTTTTTGTTTTTGTTCACCTGATCGTAAAAACTTTTCTTTTTCTTGAATGTATTTGACAATTTGTGATGTTTGACATCTTCAGACGTCACAACAGTCAGAAAAACATCCCTTCATCCTGATCCATAATTAGGAAGCAGATGGAATAACAGCAGATCCCAGAAACTGTGTAACCCACCCTGTAACTCAATTCAGAATGAATGAATGAATGAAGAATGAATGTAACTGAATGCAGAACTTAAGTTAGACATTTAAAGTTCAAACTGATGAACGTTTACAATTGAAATCCTCAAATTCTTTGCATTTGCATGTTGAGAAATGTTCTTCTCCAAACTGCTGGACTGCTTGTCCCCACAGGTTTCACCTGCGCTGAATCTTCTCCCCCCTCCTCTCTTCATGAGTAAATCAGCCTCAGGAGCTCGTCTGTCCAATCGAACATCCCATCGACCTGCAGAACGATCCCACCGCTGGATTTTGTAACATCAGATTCCAGGATAAACTGGGACGGGACCAATTTTATAACCCAGATTATTTTAAGGCAAGTTAACCAGCTCATGGAATGAAAACCAAAACCAGAAACTTTAGATTTTTTAATTTTCCGGAACCGAATTGGAACCGAAAATAATTGTAATGAGATTTTTTTTTTTTTTTCATTCTTGATAAAAATATCTGACCTCATGTTTTACTTCCTGTCATTCAATAGACGCGTGATGAGAACTGAGAGAAGTTGAGGCAAATCACCAGCAGTCAAGGAAATCTGGATTATATTCATAACAGGTAAACACTGAAGTTTGTTAATCTGAAAAAATCTTTGATTTAGACTTTAACTCTTTGGCTGCCAGTCATTTTCAGTGCGGTGTGTCCCTTCTCCATCATCCTCTGGTTCTCTATCCTCTGTTCCGTAACTGGATCAGAGCTGTTGCTCTGTTTAAATATCTACAGTATGTAAACTAATTTCTTTAGTAGTCAATTTAAAAGTCCTAAAGCTGCCTACTTATTTAAATTTACTAGGAATGTTATTAACCAGTTCAGGAACGTCGGTTCACAGGTGGAACGTAAACACGTAAACCTTATAATTCTGTTTCTGCTCACCTGCATGCAGCCAGATCTGGGCCAGGGTCATCCAGGGGTGGAGGGGCCCCTGCTTGGGGGCGCTGCTCTGCAGGGACGAGGCCACCTCGGACAGAGCCTGCTCCACTCGGCTGGCCGCTATCGACGTGGCGTGAACGGAACCTGGTGGGAAACGATCACACTTTTAACTAACGTCGCTCCCTGCGGGGCGTCGGCCACCGTGATGGGTCTGAACCCAACCAATCGCAGCAGCAGCGGGGGGGGGGGGTGGTCGCTGAGGAGCGTTTGGTTGTGGTAAGAGGTTCAAGGCCCACACTGACACAGCCTGGTGCTCCTACTCTACAGCCTTTACACACACACACACACACACACACAGAATGTTACGTTCCTGCTCACCGTGCTGAAGTGAATTCATGTCTGCACCACCATGCACGAACACCACACACACACACACACACACACACACACACACACACACACACACACACACACACACACACACACACACACACACACACACACACACACACACACACACACCTGCATTCTACTGGTTAGTGATGGAAAGAGCTTCGTCTTTAAAACCACACTGGATCATTCCAGGGAACATGGGAACATGCTACACGTGTGTGACGATCCCTCAAATGTCACGCGACACGTGTTCCACCATCTGCGTGTTCACACTTTATGTTCTTCTGATTGTCTAACTTCTCCACAGGCAGCGAAACCCGATTCTAAAAAGATTAAGATTAAAATGTTTACTGATTATTATTAGTAAAATTTTTAATGTAACTTTTCTGTTTCGCTATTACAGGATAAAATTTTTCCATTTGCTCACCATCCTCTTACTTCCTGGTGATAAACGCACCACAGACGTAGACGACGTGTTCTCTAATAACCTAAACGTGGATTAAATGATAAACTGGGAGTTGTGAGCAGCTCCCTGGAATATAATCCGTACTTGGATAAGAGTTCACCACGGTGCGGTCCGAGTTGGAAAAAAGGTCTTTCTTTCACCGCTGTGCTTGTGCATTAGTGTGTACAAACGTGTTACAGATGAGTGAGAACAGGGTAAGGAGAGAAGACATGAGTGTGTGTGTGTGAGTCAGTGAAGAGAAGGAGTGTGTTGCCTCTGAGTCACACGACAGAAACATCTCAGGATATGCCTGGTTTGAAGCGACTGATGTCATATTGATGGAAAGGAAGTGACTTCCATGTGATGTTTAATCCAGCGCCTCACTAACGGCTCACACACAACTCACTATTTACTTTTAAAAAGATTTTTCAGATTTTTTTCTCTTGATTGCCTTGTTTTTCTGGACATCCCTGAATCTTTACCTTCTGATCACACACATAAAGGCTAGACGTCCTTCACATGCAGACACAAGCACTACCCTCACCACCACTGGTGCAACAGTTTCTTATGGTTTTGCTCCTAAAACGTGACCAAATCACACAGCAGCACATTAAAGCACTAAAGCTGCACATGGAATTAAAGGAATACATGGACTTTAAAATTCCGCTAATCAATCCGGCCGACGCGGGTCGGTGTCGTTCCCCTCGTGCCTTCAGCAGCTGGACGTCAGCAACAGTCTAATTCCTGCAAAATACGTCTCACGTGTTAAAATCAATCCAGGGAAACTGACTAAATGCTGTAAACAGACGGTCAGAGGTGAAAATATTGATGATTTTAAAACGTTATCAATACAGAATCACATAAATTGCTCTTTCTAATCATTAATTCCTTCATAAAACTTTTTTTTTTTTAATCTGCCCGTGGTCCTTTTAGTTCCTGTATCGTTTGCTCTCCTCATGCTTCACTGAAAAGGAGAATAACTCATAACTGTTCAGATTTAATAACTCACTCCTATAAAGGTAAGCCTCCCATTCCCAAAATATTTCTAACCAAATCCGTCTGTTTTGTGAATACTTTCAGTACTTATTCTGATGGATTGTGAATGATGGAGGTACAGAGATCCTCCAGTCGCTGTATTCCTTTAATTGTTCAGTCGCTACTATCAGTTGGATTAAAATCAGAGGAATTCTTCTGGAAATTAAAGCAGAGGATATATGCACACACCTTCTAGTACAGATATTGTACATATATCAGAACCTTGTCGGGAGAAGGAATGTCAACGGGTACGGAAAGGTGAGCGATGGATGGAGAAAAGAGGGTCAGATGGAGGTTAGATGTCTACTTACAAACAGAAAACATGGAGGAAAAACCAAGAGTGTTAGCGTCCTGAAGGCCGCCTTGAAAAAACCAAGGGATGGGAAAAAAAAAACAGAGAAGTTGATTGTTAATGATTGAGAAGAAGAATAAATATCAAAATAATCAAAGCAGATAAAAGTCTCGTTAGATTTCACGGCAGCTTTTTAGACCATCTGGAAGTCGAGGCTCATGGTCACCCAAACAGGCAAAGTGGCAAACTACCTATGATTGTAACGGACTTCTTTTTCTCACCGGTTAAATTATCCTATAAAATCAGGCACTGGAGAAAAAAACAACCTGTGATGAAATGTAGAGAAAGCGTAAGTTTGAAAATGGGAAATTAATTTAATTAAAAAGACTTAAAGATGGAGGATGCAAATTGAAAAAAAAATCAGGATGTAGTGAGAAAAAATTTAAAAAAAATGTGAGAAAATTGAAACTCTATTGTGTTAAAAACGGTGACTTCAGAGAATGATGCGTAATGATCTCCTGGCTCCTCCCACTGTGGGCGGAGTCTTAACTCATTAAGTTCCCATGCGAGCTCGACTGGAGCGCGAACGAGGCTCGATTTCACTCGAGTGTTTCAGGCGTCAGCGGGTTGGTTAGTGTTCAGTCGACTCGCCGAGCGCCGTGGGGACGGGTCGGATTCAGTCCGATCAGATTTAGGGTCTTTATTCTGGTGAAGTTAGTAATGAGAACATTCCAGAATAAATTTATTCTCTTGATTAACATTTTAGCGAAATAAAACTGTTATTCTGTCAATGGGGAAACATCTCATCCTCCTCCTGATGGAGTGTTAACTCAAACACCCGACAGTCAAATGCTTTCCCGGTGTTTTAATATCAAACTGAATTCAGATACTGGAGTCATTTATATAGATCCTGAGGTTCAAAACCGATAATAAACTGGAATCTTCTCATTACTAATCAAAGAAGTTAAATCAGTCTCATGGGTTTCCTTTGAGGTCACTCTGAAAACATGCTACAAGCAAACGTGAACGCGAAGGCAGATTACAGTTGGAGAGCTGGCGAAGAGTGAAACTGTTGCAGAACGACTGAGTCCTGGTCTTGGTAGGTGCAGGAGGTGGAGGAAGAGGAGGAGGAGGAGGAGGAGGAGGAGGAGGAGGAGGAGGAAGAGGAGGGATGGAAGGGCTTTTGGGTGTTGGAAAAGGTGGAGGCTGGAGGACAAAGACGGGAGAGGAAGGGGGGGACAGTGGAGAAGATAGAGGGGAGGATATCGGGGAGGGCAGAGGGGAGGAGAAGGTGGAAACGGTGGATGGGGAGGAAGGAGAGATCAGTTCAGAACCAGAGTGAGAAGAGGAGGAACCTGATGCTTAAAAAAAAGGAAGAAAAAACAAAACAGGAATGAGTGAAATTAATCAAGGAATAAAAAAAAAGGCACAAACATTGATCCAGTTCTATTATGTCGTCACGTTTATGAAAATATCAGAAAAACGCTAACAGAACAAATTAATATCAACTCAATATAATAAAATCATGTATAAAACAATGAGTGGGAATGATTTTTTTTACAGATGTTTTATAGTTTATGTGCAGAAATAAAGGAGGACGGATCGGTAGCAGGACGAGACGGACGAGACCAAATCTCTCCTCACGTCTTCACATAATCAAATTCTCATCGACGACTTTGGCTTTCCTTAAACACGACGTCCATTAGGGGAGGCCCCGAATGTGTGTGTGTGTGTGTGTGTCTGTACCGGTCTCAGGATCGCTCAGGTCAGGCAGCGTCATGGCGTTGAGCTGTCGCCGGTCTGCTATGGCTCGGTCCAACAGGCTGCTGCCGCGGCCGGAATCACTGCCACAAACACAACCAGAGACCGTCAAACTGTGTTAATAAAAACCTGTGATCTAATATTTAATGAAAACAACACAACATTAAATTTACTGCACCATAAGACAGAACTAATACGTAAAGATAATCATGTAGGAAAACACGGACTGCTTCGATTGTGGTAAAACAATCAGCATGGACAGTTTCAGTTTGATTAAAGAATGTGAATGTGTAATTGTCAATGTCATGAAACTGTTATTGTTGGCTTGTGATGCTAAAGACACTTCCTGCTTCCTACTTCCTGTTTCCTGCTTATTGGTTACACATATTTCCCCAACAAATGGTTTAAACATCAATAGTGTGACTGAATGAAACTTTAACGAACAGGACCAATGTTTGCTTTTGAGTGTGTGTGTGTGTGTGTGTGTGTGTCTGTGTGTGCAAGTGTGTATACCTGGGGTTGGTAAGGTTGTAAAAGCTCTTCCAGATCTGCAGCATGTGTTTGCAGGTGAGCAGAGCCTCCTCTGGTCCTCTACACATGGACTCCAGCTTCACCTTTGTGTAGAGCAGACTACAAAACACAAACACACACACACACACACACACACACACACACACACACACACAGGTATGAAATCACCACCTGGTGCTCTGAACGAGGTTCTGCAGTGACGTGCGAATCGTACTTGAAGTTCTCGGGGTACTCGGACAGCGCCATCTCGATGATGTTGAGGGCGTCGTGATAATGTTTCTGAGCGGAGAGCAGCAGCGCCAGCAGGTGGAGGGAGTGGACGTCGTCCCCCTGGAGCTGCAGCGCCTGTCGGACGTAACCTAGAGCCTCGGGGATCTACAAAACACACACGCACACACACACAAACACACACTGCAGGTTTTCACTACAGAAAGGATCAGAAGTACCCTGGGTATCGATGGACATGTGATCCCAGGATATCTGGACTCAACCTCCTGAATGTATTCTGTTCTTAATTTCCCCTCAGGGATTATAACAGCATATATTATTATTATTATTATTATTATTATTATAATTTATGCATGTGTTTACTGTTGTGTCTAAACGTGTGTCACCTGTCTGGAGACGGCCAGCTGCAGCGCCAGGTAGAAGGCAGCCAGGTGGTCAGTGGGAGACAGACTCTGTGCTCTACGGAGACAGAAAGTGATATTGTCCAGAAACGCTGAATACAAAATTTGATCAAACTTGAACGATCCCTGCAGGAGCTGCAGAGTCATCACAGCATGAAGTAATCAAACATCTGGACACTGATAGAAATCAGAAGAACCGTATCAATAAACACAACGACTGAATATGAAGCTAGAATGTAGCTATTCATCAATATGATAAATAATTCAGATGCATCTTGGGTAATCTGTGCATTCTGACATGCAGACGTCGTCGCAATCAGCGGGCAGGAAGAACGAGTGTGTGGAAACAGCGCCGCTGTGTGAAGGACCGCTAGTGAAACAGGTGCATCATGGGTAAATAAAGGAGCTTTCTTTTTTTTTTTGGACACACAATCATCCTGAAGGTGGAAAGAGATTCCGTCCCAACCTCTGGAAGGCTCCCAGCGCTTTCCTCTGGTACTCCTCCTGTGTACTGCGCAGCGACGCTAAAGAGACATGGAGAGAAGGGCTCAGGGAATCATGGGAAATATTCACGTGCATACGTGTAAAAACACAGAGAACACTTAACAACACGGGATGCTGCCCAAAGTATTCTTTAAAACAAAGCATCAGTGTTTGGAATTAGCAACATGTCCTTTCTAGTAAGGAATGTAGAGCGAACACACACACACACACACACACACACACACACACACACACACACACACACACACACACACACACACACACACACACACACACACACACACACACACACACACACACACACACACTCACACACACACACACACACACACACACACCTACCATCAGTGGCTTTGAGGCTGTAAACCAACCCGATGGCCAGGTAGCCTTTGGCTCTGAACTCCGCTGCTTTCTCTCCCATGTCAACCACCATCTTTGCGAAGCACTCGCCCTCATCCAGCTGCATTGTGGGAAAGAAAGAAACGGTTTGATGCTGATTTCATTTATACGTGTGACGGCAGCTCCAGATAATCAAGCAACCGCCTGTTAGTTTGTGTCCAGAGGTTGTTTTTTTTACCCAGTGCAGCGGCCCGATACACAGTTTGACCGCCAGCAAGGGGAGCGTGGGCTCGTCAGGCTTCAGGCGGATACACTCTTTGAGGACTTTAACGGCCCGCGCCGATTTCCCAGCAGCCATCAGGGAAAGGGCTAGCTGGTACCACAAATGAAACTCCTCAAACGCAAACTTCATGGCTCTCTCCAGACACTGGAAACATGAGAAGTGGTACACGTTTCATCAATGTTACGACCAGACTCGTAAGCTTCATCTAGCTGCCACATTGAATTGTGGGAAATGAATGCATCTGTTAGGGTGGGTTGTTCTTACTCACCTCCGACAGCATCTCGTACTGCCCCCTCCTGCCCAGAGCTATCGTCAGCAGGTCGTACACGACGGAGGCCGACTGCAGGCTGATGATGCGATCGTTGTTGTGTTCGGGAATCCGACTCAGGACGGCATCACGGTTGGCCTGGAACACGCAAACAGGAAAGTTCCAAAAACCACGTCGGGAATTCATGGAGACATATTTTCCTGATTTTGTGTCTTACCATGGACTCACTGATGAGCAAGAGCAGCAAAGCCTCTTCTGTGTTTTCTTGAGGGCAAAACAGACTGAAGGAGCAACAAAGAAAAGACAAAATCAGAGGAAACGAGACAAAGACCGAGAAAAAAGTTTGATGAAAAATCAATCAGCGGTAGTTACTTTTCTCCGGAGTACACTCGTGGGCGCCGGCTTAGGCTGTAGTTCTTGCTGTGAGTGTGTCCTTGTCGTGTGGGATCGTCCAATGGGGACAATGTGGGCGGGTCCTCCAAAGGAGACCAGTAACTCTGTTCACACATTCCTCTGAGCAAGATCTCTGCAAGCTGTCTGGCTATGGTCTGCACACACACACATATACACACACACACACACACACACACACACACACACACACACACACACACACACACAAAAAAAATTTGGCAAAGACACTCAGGAACAACAGCAATCTGTTTCCTTCAAACCTACACTGCTTTCCAATATATTTAGCAAACATAATTAATTATTAAATAATTATCACTCTGCAGACTGTAATGTGGATTTTTTTCCCTAATCGTGTAAAAACAAAATTAAATATTCATAAAAACCAATCCACTGTCTGGTTTCCTCCTAAGTTTACTTTTGCTCAGTTTCCCAGAGATGAGGAGACATTTTTTAAATTTTGCACGTCGACGAGGAACGTACAGTAAATAAGAAGGAATTAATGAGGAAGAAGTGACATTTTAAAAAAGATATAACTTTTGGTATAACTGCTCATAAGATGAAGATGACTGATAATGCTGAGGACGTAACGCGAGTGTCTGGTGAGCTTAGTTTAGTTTGAGATGACTGGGAACACAGGTTCCTCAAAATGATTGTTATTATTATTGCAGAATTACAGCAGAATGACAGAATAAAAACTATTTCAGCTCAAATGTGCTGGAAAAATTTAAAATAATGAAATTGAAGAAACCAGTTTTGAGAGGCACACGTATGTCAGAGGGACGGACGAGGGAAACCCCACAAATTGACCTCCAAAACCCCTCCTGATGTCAGACAAAAGCAGAGAGTCATTCCTCACCATACGCAGACTCTGGGTGGTTCTGTTCTCAACGGCCCGAAGAATCTCTCGAAACCGGCCCACACCTCGTGTCAGGTTGCTATGGCAACGTAGTGAGGAAACAAGAAGAGCAGTTGTCACACTGTTATGTGTGTGTTTATGGGGAAAGATGCCGTGCTAGGTTCAGAACATGTCCAAGTTTTACACACGGGCACCTTCGTAAAGAGATGATGTAAGGTAATGTTGGAAAAACAACTTATCTTTTTTACCTTCAAGAATGTTGTGTTTTCATTGTGTTAGGTTGTTTATCTGGATAAGTTTAACTACCTTGCCCTTTCTTTAACCGTTTCCATCTCTTACCCGTTCTTGAAATGGATCACGTGGGCTCTCTGCAGACCAGTCTCCAGGAAGTAGCCCAGCTCCATGTCCTGGGCTGCTGGGCCTGGCTTTGGGCTGCGGTTTGGAATGCTCGCTGACAACGCCTGATGGAAGAGACGTGTAGGGAGAAAGACAGGCGGGGGGGAAAAGAAATGCAAATAAGGTTTATCATGAAAACCACATCACCCCCACGATGGTGTGAGGAGTTTAAAGGTCACAGCTGGACCGATATAACATCAGAGGAAAGGGATTGACTTTGTGTTAGAGCAGAGAATCATTCAGTAAATTCACTATAAATTCTGATATCATTTAATGAAAGAATTCAAATTGACTTGTTCAGTCTAATTATTTATAAAGGGGGTCCGCTAGCAGATACATCTCCTTTATGCAGGAGAAATACTCCTTTCATTCAGTAGTAACAACATTTTAGCGATCAAAATTTATTTTACTTATACATTACATCAAGTCATGATAGGAATATCATATTTAGGCTATAATTAATAAAAAAACGGAATGTGCTGGTTTGGTTTGCGTGCTGGGGACAGTTACATTGAGGTCAAATATTTAATTTCAGGTGTGAAATCTTTTAATTTAATATCAACATTCTTCTAAGAATTTAAACACAACTTTTGATCTACAGGAAAAAAAAATCAAACTATTTCTTTTGAAGAATGTTTTGATATCACTCCGTTTCTGTTAATTCAGTCATAAATTTATAGATTATGTCTCAAATGAATGAAAACATTCAACATTAATGATGGACTGTTTTATCTCCTCCTGTTGTTCTCCAGTTAACTGCACCCTGTCAGACATTCCTCATTAAAAAAAAAAGATTTTTCCCCCCCAGTTTGTGGTCATGGATTAGTTTAACAAACACGCGTGGCAGATTAATTATTCCAAATACCCACGGGGATAAGATCATTCTGGAAAGCAGAAAGAGGCTGTTTGCTGAGCACCTGTGTGACGCTATGTAAACAAGCTAACTAGAGATCACATGACGCAGACACTTCAGTGTAAACCAATACCTTCTCAGCCTCCTGCAGGTAGAGCAGAGCGATATCTCCAGACTTCTCATAGCAGGTGATGATTTCCTGCTCCCGGTCTGCTTTGTTCCTATTGGACGATGGAGATCCAGCATTCTTATTGGACAGCGATGGAGAGGCAGCCGGGACCTTCTCCAGGCAGAGTCCTGTGAGACAGAATGTAAACACAAACCGACCAAACTCATAATTCATTTGTCAACGTCTGATATTTGTTTGGTCTTTTTTAACTATTTCAGTCATCTTCAGTCAAATAACAGGCTATTCATTGGAATCTAATACATCAAGACATGATCATACATGAAACACTTACACGAGTTATAAGAATCCTATGAAAACTGTACTTTGCTCCACTGATTTAAATATGATACAATCACAAGCACCTGATTGTCTATTATTACAGTATTTTCCGCACTTTAAGACACAGTGGACTATAAGGCGCACCTTCAATGAATGGCCCATTTCAAAACTTTTATTTTCTGCCTTATTGTGCGGAAAATACGGCATCACGGTTGTTGATCAGCTGTGGCGGTGCTGCCCCCATGTGGAGGATGGCGGTACTGCAGAGCAGCCTAGGCTGACGACAGGAGTGAGGTTAAACAGGGTGTGTGACATAAAATAATGACTGGGCGTGTGTGTGCTCGTACCTTTAGTAGCGTATGCCTCGGCGATCATGGACAATCTATACACGGGAGCTCCCACCAGCTGCATGTCATCCAGATTCACCCTGCTGTAGTGCCCTGTTGATGTATCCATGATATAATTAATAGATCCATTGGTATACAGTGAACATTAGGGGTATAAGAGAAGCAAACTGTGAATGGATCCTAAATATACACATATAAACCAACCAGGAGTGTGTAAGTTACCTAAAGCGTCTCCATATTCTCCCTCCACGTAACACAGTTTGGCCATCAACAGGCTGCCTTCCTGGAGGTAATCGGCCTGAAAGAAAGCCAAATGTGAATTTGCAATAAAAAAACTTTAAAAAGACAAACTTTTTCTTTATTGTTTTGCAGGAGCTTGTATGAACCACATTTAGTGCTACTAAGATATATGACAACAGAATCTGTTTTTCCTAAAATAAGGTACAAAAACTGTGCAAAGCAAAGACAAATGCAAACACGAACTAATATTGTTCAATAAACCTAACCACAATATCTGCAGCAAACATTACCTTCAGGTTTCCTCTGTCCAGAGCAGCGGTCAGATGTTTCCTGACCTCCACCAGTCGGGGCCGCTGGCCCCTGGGACTGGCACCCTGCTTGATGGGGTTCTCCTTCAAGTACGTCTGAAGCTTGCATTCCCCCAACAACAGCTCCCCGAGATCATCTATATATACACACACACACACACACACACACACACACACACACACACACACACACACACACACACACACACACACCATTAATGTTGGGAGAGACAGTGACCCTTAGGTTTCCACAAAACTTAAGTTCTTGCTGTCATACTGGAATCTTTCTGTATGTTTTATAAATCAATCTAGAATTAACATATTGGGTTTAAATGCAATCTTAATTTTATCCAGAAATAACTGTAATTAGGATTAGCAACATTTTAAGAACAATCTACACCAGAGTCCACTTCAGGGGTTTTAATGTAGGTCATCTTGACTACAGAGGTCCCACATGACCAAACACTGCTGTGTTTAACTTCATGCATGCTTCTAAATCCTGTGACTGTGTGTGAAACTGTGGAAACCAGCAGTAATCCTGTTATTGATCAGCAGCTATAGCTCTCATGTGCCAGATTACACTGATTACACTCCACAATAGTAGCTCTTATACAGCACAGTGTTCACATTATCCTATTCTGTTAGGATGTAATCACCGGTGTGCTACAGAGGAATAAAAGGGGAAAGTTTTTTTACGAATAATATCAAACCTTGAATGAGATTTTATTGTATTTAAAGTCAGAGGATTTCTAATACACTCACTGCAGCTCTTAGAATCATTTCATAACAAGAGAAAGTCCTGCAATGTCAACTCAAAGTTCATACCATCCAACTAGGATGTTTACATGTCATTTTCACATCATAATGTCATTAATACATCAAGAAGGCATTCAAAACAGCATATATAGATACCGACAAGGTTTAGTGTTACGTTTGGAGTATTTGCTTCATTTACAACTGATAAATTCCTGTTTTAAAGAGGATATTCTCTGATGTGTAGCGATGTTAGCCTCCAGCATCAGCAGGGGGTCTGACAGCATGTAGCTATTAATGAACAGCTGGTTGAGATGCGAACTAGCGATGAAAACCCTCTTGTTTCCTCATCCCAGTATTTTAACACGAGTCAAGCGAAGACAACATGAGCTAACGCCAGATTTGTGAACGACGTTCTGCTTCCAGGCAGACCAGAGGCTCCACCGTCCTCCAGGTGAACCACATAGCGGTTCCACGGTCACCTCCACACGGCCAGAAACGAACATATGTCGGCCTGTCTGTCCATCCAGAGCCTCACAACACCAGCAACGCCTCCAGCTAACGTGTGTCTCTGTTTGACCTTTGCTAGCTAACCGGCTCTGCCCACAACGCGGAGCTGAGAGCCACCAGCAGCGGCTGCAGCTGTCAGGAAACACCGAGGACTCGGTGCAGGTAGCAGGCCTCCCGGACGGAACGAACTCGTTTCCTACCGTTGGAAATGAGTTTGGCTGACAGCTGTCGAACCAGCTCCGGGATCCGGTCCCACTGGCTCTCCGACCGGCACCGCTCGATCTCCGTCTCCAGCCGGGAGCCAGACTTCTTCGCTGTCATCTTGGTGTTTGCTAGCGACTGGACCCAAACACCGCAAGAGGAAGCGGATCCCTCCGGTCGGCATTAGAAGTACAACTTCCGCTACACCTTTCAAAATAAAGCTGCGATCGCCAACAGGAAAAATTAACTCATTTTCCGGGTAACATATTTTTTGGGAGGTTGACTATTTTTAATTGCTAATTCCTTGTAGATGTAGATATGGTTGTATAGAGACAGCGCAGTGGACTATAAGGCGCACCTTCAATGAATGGCCCATTTCAAAACTTTTATTTTCTGGCATGTATCCATGCAGTAAGGCATGTATCCATGCTTTACTGCATGGATACATGCAAAATACATGTTAATAAATGTAAAAGTGAATACAATATCTTGTCAAGCACGCGATGTACTCTGTAAAGTTAAGTCAGCAGATTCAGGAAAACATAGTGCAGGAGTTTTTGCAGGCAGCGCGGTGCCAGTTTTTCTAATCCATTTTAGCAAAGTGAATGGGAACGGATTACAATCCAGTACTGTGTAACCTGAGTACTTTATTCTGAAAGGTGAACACCGGAAGTGTCATTTAAACGTGTCACGCGTGACCCACTACCAACGAAGAAGATAGACAGAATATTAAAATGTCGAGTTTGCCATTATTTATGACGAATGTGAACGTTTCGCTGGGACAAACTATAGAAATGGAAAAGGTTAGTTCGTGCGGTGGAAGTTTAATTTTTTTGTGTTTTAGATTAATATTTCAAAGAGTTTACAGTTTAATAGGGATTTACTTCCTTAGCTGAGGAGCTAACAGTCAACAAATAAGTAAAGTCAAAGTCATTAATGTTACATTCCTTTGAAATATTAACTTTTATAACCTAATTTTGTAGTTAACTTAACATTATACAATGTCACAAACAATTCAGCTCTCTACAGAATTACTTTTAAAGGTACTTTTGTTGTGTTTTATGAGTTCTTGTACGCTACCAGACGGTCGAATGGCACAACAAACTGAATAAACTCCATACTGCTGATCAACATGTGTTTATTTATAGAACACATGAAAATGAATAACAGTATAGCCTGTGTGTTTATTAATCCTGTTGATGGTTATGTGTGTGTGTGTGTGTGTGTGTGTGTGTTGTTTTAATATGATAATGCTATCCAGACTCTAGGAGGGGGGGGCAGGTCTGAGGGCATAGAGATGGAAGACTTCTCACGGAAACGGGTGCGGGAGAAGGTTCCACGCAGGACCATCTTCTTTGCCAATGGAGAGACCATGGAGGAGTACAGCACTGATGAGGAGGAGGAAGAGGAGGCCCTGAAGACAGACGTCATTACTGTAGATTCGGTGATTTGAGAACACAAACACTGTTCATGCATCTCACTCAAACATCCACCCACAAAAAACATCCACCCAGAGACTGTAACAGCCTCAGGTCTGACACGCATCAAACAGACGTGGCTGAAAAATCTAAACTAGTTGCGCAGTTTGGTGTCAGGATTGTATTTCTCATTGCCACTCAACCCCTTTGCATATCCGAGGCTTAAGACCACATGTGTCAAACTCAAGGCCCGGGGGTCAGATGTGGCCCTCCACATCATTTTATGTGGCCCGCGAGAGCATTAAAGGTCAGTGTCTAAAAAACAAATGTGTCAAAAGTGTGCTGTGAACAAAACTATATTTCCCACAATGCAGTGATTCAGCCCATTCTAACTTTGATAAAACCATTTTGAACAAAGTTAATGTTGTAACTTGTTTGATTCTTTTAATTTGTCAGGTTTAATAACCTGACAAAAGAATGTATGTTAAAACAGAGCAACAAACATATTTTTTCTGTGCTACTGTTATGTTTTCAATTTGAATAAGTAATAAATTTGGAGTTATTTAACATTAAGGAATAGTTACATTTATTTTACATTACATTGAGTTACATTTATAAGTTACATCTGGCCCTTTGAGGACAGCCATGATAATGATGTGGCCTTCAAAGAAAATAGTTTGACATGTTCTTTAGAGCCATCTAACGATGCTTAGAATTAATCTGAATCTTATTTCTCTCATTTTTTAGTCCATAACTAATGTGTGCGTCTGTCTTGTATTTTAGTCCAAACTGACTTGGGGTCCATATGTATGGTTCCAAATGTGGAGAATGGCCACATCTACTGTCTCAGGTAAAGTACTAAACCTTTATACCTTTTTACTTTATTTATTATACTTGTTGAGTGTCCATTCTTTCATTTCTCTGATACTGCTGCTGTCATAATAGAAATTTTCCCACTGTGGGACAAATAAAGAATATCTTAGCTTATCGTTTGCAGGAATCGGAGTCTCCTTTTATTCAGAGAAATACTGAAATATCACAAGTTTGGGTCTTTGTGATGTCGTGTTCATTCTCTGAAGAAATGCTTAATGTTGCCAAATGTTTACCAGGAGTTTATCATAAAGAGATTTACAGCTGGTTCAAGGGTAAGAAACCATCAACGTTTGTTTTACAGTGTGCGACTACATGGGGGAGAAACTGGCTTCTCTGTTCGGCATCACTACTCCTAAATACCAGTATGCTATCGATGAATATTACCGTATGAAGAAAGAGGTAGGAACGCCCACATCCTTAAGCATCTTTTGGTGCTGTCATAAGTAAATAGGAAAGAAGGTGCAGGAGTGGGAAGGCAAACATGAACTATTAAATAAATAATGTTCAAAATTCCCCTGCAGGAGGAGGAGGAAGAGGAGGAGAACCGTCTGGCTGAGGCAGCGGAGCGTCGCTTTGCAGAGCAGGATGATCAGCATTCTGCTGCCGTAGAGCAGCCGGAGGCGTCTGGAGCGACCTTCATAAACATCAGCATCGATGTAGAACCTGATTGTCACCTCAGCGCTACTGATGCCAACAGAATGCCTTCTTCCATCCCTTCCTGAAACCTGACATGCAATGAAAAAAACACGAACATTTACACATTTCAGTCAGCTCACAAAACCTAATTTAGTTTACTGCTTAACTTTATAGTGTCGTTATTTTTCTATGTTATTTTATAAAAAAAAGTGATCTTCATACAGAGTGCAGGGAAAAATTAAAAGGGCTGTGGAAATGCTTTACATGTGAATGTAAATTAGTGTTTAATACTAAACCCATACTTAAGATTATTGAAATATTTGCAGCTCAGTTTAGATTGACTGTTAGAAAGTAAATAAATGCTAGATTTTTTTTTTTTTTTTTGAGAAATATATGTGAACCTCAGTTTTCTCTAAATGGATCTGGAGTCACCCTTAATTGAACCGAATTTAAAAGTGTTAAAAAAGTAGAAGAATGGAACAGAGGACATGAAAATAACTCATTCACACATTAAATTGTCCAATTCAACAATTTTAGCTGAAAACTTTTGAGTCCTGAAGTGTCATCAAACAGCATCTTGTATGTTCAAAACAACACGGATAAATATGAGAACTTTGCTGCGTCAGCCTAGCAGTGCTGACCCTCCCCTCGTGCTGCTGTCCCACTTTTAAACTGGAAACGGTCACTTTTTTCTGTATTTAACTGGACTTTTGCATCAGACATGATCACCGTCATAGTCGAACTTGAATGGGTTAATTTAATAGACTTATTTACACGAGTCTTTCATCTCAAGCATAAGACTTTGTGGTAGCACGTCTTCTTTTTGTGGAAAACCATGACATTCAAAGTCATTGGAGGCAGAATTTAATAACGGCTGAACAGCCTTTATTCTCCACAGTAGAGGTTGTTGGCCATGATGCTAGAGTGTGTGTAGCATCTGAAGTATCTCTCTGCTTCCTGAGTGCTCTTCTTGCGTTTGACTTGCATCACTGAGACCTGGAGACGGTACTCGATTTGTCTGAAAGCTCAAAAGTATTAATTTATTCTACAACATCAGAAAAGACATGTTCTGATACGGCACCGCTGCCTTCACGTTGTGGGTTTATTCTATTCTTCAAGTGTCCTTGTCGTAACCTTTTCCTGTGCAGAAGCTGTCATACGCTTCTTTATTTTCATCTGCTGCTAGGACTCGAAATAGAGAAATTATTCACAGCCTGATTCTTCAAAGATAAAACTAATGGGTAAATACCAGCATTATCAAATCAAATTTATGTCAGTACTGGTAGGTGATCTTTTTTCACTTCAATGAAGAATATTTTATTTTTAATGTATAAAAAAGGGCAAATACATGCAGAATTTGTTAATATTTAGTTCATCTGTATGTACAGTTATATTTTCTGTGTGTAAATAAACCTTTTAAACAACAGCTGGATTTTGCCTTTTTTTTATTATATATTCTAACCTAGTTCTGTGACATGACATCACAAAAACATGAACTTGACCTGCATGTCTGTTGTTCATATGTTTCATCAACAGAAATAAGCAGTTTTGTTACTGAAGCTGATCCTGAAGTCAAGCAGAAATGGCCACGCTTCATTTGTATTCAGTTTTTTAGAACGCAGATGGACCTGAGTCACCAGAAACACTTTGGTGTTTTTCTGGTGACATCATGTCTGTATCTTTAGGGGTCATCGAGGTCGTGTATGTTGCTGCCGTCCGTCTCGCTGGAAACCAGCACTTCTCTGTTCTCGTAGGTCCAGAAGCCATTCAGGTCGATCAGGATACTGGTGACGGTGTCACCCTGGCAACTGTTCACCAAATCCTGGAGAGTGATCCTGCAGGGGTCTTTAGGCTTCACCATGTCAAAGATCTCATCCTGAAGAGAGACGATGACGCCAGAACAGAGATGAGAACGTCTCTTCAGCTGGAGTAAACCTCATGTGCTCCAAAACAGATATTAGACGCTGTGTGTGTGTGTGAATACCTTTACATCCTGAAAAGACACAGGCTCCTGTCCATGAAGTTTAATCTGCTCCTGGATGGCCTGTAGAACAAAGTTTCATGACATTAACTCAGTCATAATGTTTATTGTCTTGCGTTTCCAGCTGCATTTGACATGACTGGATGATCAGAGTTATATGGATGAGCTGTGGTTTCATACGACACTATTGTGATTGTGTGAGGGATGTGATACCCTGAAGAAGTAGTTGAGGGAGAAAACGTTGAGGTGTCCTTGATTTTCCATGTCCAGAAGTTTAAAAATATACTGCAGTGCTGCTGGCTCCTTCCTGTTTTCCAAAGCCAACACAAAGTCTAGGTAGGTCTTGTAGTCCTGACACAGAAGAAGATAGACAGACATTTACTCGGCCTAAATGTGTGCATAAAGAAGTTAAGAGGATATTCCTAAATTTAAAACATTTAAAAGTGTTTAAAAGTGACATCTGTGGGTTGCCATGAGCTCCGATGTCGCTCTATCGTCCACTTTTGACTCTTGTGGACGTATATAACCATCTCCATCACCATAACAACAACATCAAATGATGAATTAGGTTCACATGAAGTTCCTCCAGTATTCTCCCTCTGATGATGATCGTACCATTTCTCCATCGTACGTGAGACACTCCTGAAAAACTCTGTCCAGGAAGACGGACGTGAGCGTCGCTGTGCTGTAGCGAGAAAGCTCCTCTTTGCTCAACATGCCGTTGTGGTCCTTGTCCAGGTTTAGGTACTGGCCTATAAACGCAGATTTAGGATTATGTAAAGAGGTGATTTCAATTTATTTTCACAAGGATGCTGTCGAGAGTTCAGATCCCTCAGATCCATATAATAATATGGTTCACGACATTCCCTTCCTGGTTCCTGCCTGGATCGCTGCCTCTCCAGTCCCATTGATGGCTCCTGTTGCTCAAAGGCGAATGAAACATGCCGTATAGACTTGATAAGCTAACTGCTCAAATACTGGTTATATCATATTATACAAGTGTACTGATGTCAGTATCTTCTCATGCAGTTTAAGGCTGGAACTCCCGTCATGCAGATGTTTTCTCACCGTAAACTCGGAGAGCAGAGGGAGCGGAGAACCAGTTGGACTCCTGACTCTCTTTAGACAGCTCCTCATCCCTCAGCTGGGAGGACAGAAGAGGGGGGAGAGGGGGCAAAGACGACGTGAGAGGTGAGCAGCGTTCGGTAAGCAGGATTATTTACAATAGATTTGGCTCGCCGTGATAGGCTCTTGTTAAAGTTAAGGAAAAATGATAATCTTTCAAGAACATTAGTAACTGACTGCAGTTAGTATAGAACCTAATGCATTCATAGCATTATAAAACATACCTCTTAACACACACACACACATTCTGACAGCAAAATGTTGAATTAAGGATTAATAAAAGGCTGTGAAAAAACATAAAAACAATTGAGGAAAACTTTACCTCCAACAAATCATCCAGAAAACTGCAGGCCAATATATCCTGGATTTTAATCTTCCCTGAAAACCAAAACAAACCAAAAGCATTTACAGTTTTTCCTTTCAAGAAAGTGTCTGAAAACATTTGTCTACCTCTCATATGACCATCACCCTCACCTGTTCGCAGTGGGTCGAGGAAGAAGAAGAACTTCCGGACGGCGGTGCAGACGTAGAAAGAGTAGAAGGACTTCTCCAGGCCGTCCAGCTGAGGAAGGGTGGGGATCAGCTCCAGGATGTAGTTCTCCAGATCCTACACAGAACCATGGGTTGCAACTTTTTTGATGAGTCTTTTTCAGTTCTACCACAAGTCGTCACATCTTTTCTTGTGTTTTTATCACTTGAATTTTGGTCAGTGAAATGCTTACCGACTCTCTGAGGTAGCCCTGTCCCGCAACGTCATACAGACTCAGGCCGATCCGGGTCTGATGCAGCCAGACTGGAGGTACCGAGAAAACAGAATCATGAGATTAATAGACAATATATTCACCTGCGCTGATAAATCCAGGTACGTGAACACAGTTTGTGGATGTGTGGGTATATTTAGGACACCAAACAGACGATGAAGGTCCAGACCTTTTCTCATGACGTAGTTAAAGAACTGCATGATGGAAATTCTGCCAAAAGGGTCGTTGTGAAGCAGCTTGGCGTAAACTCTGGCTGTGAAGAATTTTCTGAGAGAGAAAAAGGTAGAAGTCTGTTTTCTGAAAAGTGACACAAATACATTTTTATACATCACAATTTATGGATTATTTCCTGAAAAATTTCTTGGCAAAACTTAGTAAACTTCTGAAAAATGTTTTGACCCAACCCTTAATTTATTCATCTTCAATTCTTTGTCCTACATCATTAATAAAGGCTATTTATTTATATTTCTTGTTACATACTTGGACTTCGGCCCAGCCTTCTCTCCAACTTCCAAGTACGCTTCATAGCTAATCATCGCCTCCTCTCCGGTCAGCGGAGGCACCTGGTGCTTATCTAGCAGGAACCACAGATTCTACAGAACGATGAAGACAGGGATAATTGTATAATAATATAAATAATAATAGTTGTTCTACTGGAGGAACCTTTGGTGTTTGACCCGTCTGAAGTGTGAACTTCACCTGTAGTTCCTCATTATCCAGGAGTTCTCTGCTCTTCCTCTGGAGAAACACAGCTCTGGATTCTTCTCTTAGTTTCTGAAGTAATACTTCATCCTCTGCTGGTAGCTGCAGAGCAATATCATCATCATCATCATCATCATCATCATCATCATCATGTGCTACTGAATACACATTCCATCGGTTCACAGAAGTCAGTCACATGTGTGGTGAAATAAAACAAGGAACCTGAATGACTGACATCAGATTCATCCGGTTATTTTATACCTTGTAGTAAAATCTTGGTATGTTCTGATAGGACTCATCTCGGTCACCTTCTCCCTTCCACTCTGAATAATATTTGGAGAACAACTCAGTTTCTTCTACTTTAATTTCCTCTTCGCTTCTCGTATCTGTAAAAACAATTTGGAATCAGTAAAATCAATGGAATTAAAAACAAAAGTAAATAAAGCTTCCAGTGGATAAGCTAACTCTAGCTCTAAAGCGGCTAACGCTAATCAGTACGTAGCGATAGCTCAACGTTTACTCACCTTTTTTAGAGTTCGCCAACCTCCTTTTCAGAATGTTTGACCAGTGAGTCTGTTCTTTGGCCATAACTGCTTAAATATTGACAGTAAATATATATTTCATCAGTGAAACATTTCTAACTCAAAAAAACTACCTAAACACCGGAGGTAAATAAATGGCGCTTTACGAAGAGTTTGGGTGAAAATAAAGCTACTTCCTGTTTGAATTTTTAATTTCAAAATAAAAGTTGTATGAAGGTGGTTAAAACATATCCTAAGCCTAGAAGTAAATATATAAGATATTTAATAACAGGAAAAAAATTCAAATTAAATATTAACCAACAAGTTTTCACGGAAAACGTCAGTATCAAATCCTTCATCAAAAATTAATAGTTTTTTCCAATTCTTACTATTATTTGTGAACTTGACGCAGCTCGGGACGCAATGCTGTCGATTTTAGATGACGTCACGCGTGCGACTGAAGTCATGCCGACGGCCTTGTGGCAGAAGTAACAGTGTTTTGTCACTTAAGAGTTGTGGATTTCGTTGAATTTTAAAGTAGTATAATATATATTAATAATGAAGCAAACAGGACGGTGGTGCAGTAGAACCAGCAACGGTGGGTCATTTAAATAACTACAGTACAGTATTCAGAGTTTCGTGGATCAGGGAATCAGTGTTTTTGCAGGTATCCACTCCGTGATTACATCTGATTTATATGTTAATATAAAAGCCAAGCGATAAATAATCTGAACATGGTCTCCAGTTTGATGCTAATCAGAATATGCCAGAAACCCTTAAAGCCCTTCCTGCACCCATGCGCTCCGGGTTTCTCAGCTCTAGAAACATTTCTGGTCCCTCGCTGTCTGTACACCAAAAACCACTCCGGTCCCAGACAGACATCCAGAGGCAACAATAGACGGGAGGGATTAAAAGATACCACCATCAGATTCAGGGAGAAAGAATTCTGGGGTGATGCAGTCAATGGAACCAGTAAGCGCTCCCTAGTCGAGAGTCCTTCCTTCTCCAAATCCATGTTTGCTGCTGGGACAGCAAAAAGGAGAGCAGAGCAGCTGCGCAGCAGAAAAGCTCCTAACGGTCAGGATGAAGAGACCAGAAGGAAAAGTGGAGGTGGGAATTGAGTGGCTTTCAATTTTGTTTTATATTCAGATCTTCTTGGTTGAACATTTAACATTTGGGAATTTAAGGGTTCTGCAAATACAAGGCAGTAACAATGGGGAGAAAAAGTATTTGATACACTTCCGATTTTACAGGTTTTCCCACTTACAAAGAATGCAGAGGTCTGTCATTTTTATAATACTCTTCAACTGTGAGTGAAAGAATCTAAAACACAGAAAATCACATTGTGGGATTTAAGTAATTAATGACAAATATTTGATACATCAGAAAAACAGAACTTCACACGTTCGTGTGATTTTACTTCTCCTTCTATCTCCAAACACGGCGAGTGGAGTTTACACCAAAAAGCTCTATTTTTGTCTCATCAAACCACTTTGAACTTCTTCCATTCAGCCAACAGTTGTTTACTTCTCACCAAACTGTCACCTACTGTCCTGCAGCCTACCCCAGCCTGCTGCAGGTCTACAGCTGACGACCTGTTGATACAGGTAATCAGTGGAGAACAGGAGGGTTTCTGAAAGAAACTATCAGGTGTATGAGAGATGGAATTCTTACTGGTTGGTAGGTGATCAAACACTTCTCAGGCAAAAATGCAATTTTTTAATTAGAAATCATAAAATGTGATTTTCTGGATTTTTGTTTTAGATTCTCTCACAGTTGAAGTGCATCTATGATAAAAATTATAGATCTCTGCATTCTTTGTAAATGGGAAAACCTGCAAAAACCGAAGTGTTTTGAAATACTTCTTTTCCCCGTGTCTGAAAGACAGCTTTTTGTTTTTGATTTTTGTTTTGGATTTGGATTCATTGCGTCCGTTCCCTTCACTAAAACAGTGCGGCTTCCTGACCGGCCGCTGTCGATTGCTCAGTGGAAGGAGCTTTTGGAGTCTCAGGGGGATCTGGAGGTCGTCACCTTCCAAACAATGAAGAGATTGAGTGTCTCTGGGGCTGAGCTGGATATCGCTAAGTGAGAAACGGACGGGCTTAACTTTGACAATATTTTGCTGCGGCGCAATGTCAATGAATGAATGATGGTTATGTAACAAATGGGCCCTGCACCTTTTGGTTACAGGTCCCTGCTGTCGTTTGTGGTCATGGAAACAGGGACAGTGTCTTACAAGTTTCTGCTGTTTTACCTGAAAATGTGCGTCGACCTTGAAAACCATGAAGAGGTTTTCGATGTCTATGAGATTATGCGGGGAAATTTCTCTAGTCTGGAGACATCAGCAGCCAGTTTATTCATCAAGTCCTTCAGCCAGACGGAGAGATGGAGGGAAGCGATCAGCATCCTGAATAATATTAAAAAGGTGAACGTCATTTTTTTTTTAGAAATGACCTTGAACTCGTTTTGTAGCTAAGGAGATAACAGCCTTAATCGATCGTGATCTGTTTCTATTTACATCCCAGCAGATAGTAAAACCATCATCGAAAAATTATAGTGAGATCATCTCAGCAGCGTTGGCACACGGTGACTTAACCACCGCCTGGGGCCTTCATGATGAAGCATTTGAGAAAGAGATAAACCCTCGTAATGCCTGGAAGGCTCTGTTTCAGGGAGTGAGTGAGATGGAAGTGGAAAAGGGGAAGGAAGCCCAGTTCATCTCTCAGTCAGAGCACAACAAGAGGCTGCTGGGAATTCTCCTCTACATGAGGAGCAACCAGATATACCCCGAATACATCTTCGCCAGCAACATCAAATCCTGGTTTGAGAGGTGAAGAGAAGTGAATGCACATTTTACCATCTTCTAAATCGTCAGTCATCATCTCAGCAGTGGCAAACTTGTTCATTATGTTGTAATTTGGCTAAAAACGTTTAGAATATATCATATCATTACTAAACTATGAATTTTTAGCCACCATTTTTGCTGTGTTCTGATATTTACTGTATAGATAAGGTTTCTCCGACTACCTCTCTCTACTCCTTTCACTCTTTTTCCTTTTATGATGAAAAGGAAGATGAAATTGCAAAGCACCATTGATACCCCTGGTAATGTTACTTGTGTGGGACTAACACAATCTCATCCCCGTCTCTGTCTTGTCTCTCCTCCGGATGTCTTTTCTTTGCTCTCACCAGCCTCACAGAGCAGAAATGGACGGGGAAATGGACCCACGCCACCTCAAAGTAATGTCACCACTTCTTAATTGCATTTTTAAAAAAAATTTTTATGGTTCTTCTGTTTCGTCGGCTCACCTCCGGAGCACTGCCGAGGCACCCTTGAACAAGGTGCCGTCCCCTTTACAAATTGCTCATTTGAGGCCCACCAAGAAGGAGTTGCCTGCCACTCTACCTTCCTTGCTTGCCTACAGGCCCCCCTGTGTGTGGTTGTGTGTATTACAGGGGCCTGTACACACTAATATGCATGCGTGTGATTTGATTGACTAACAAAAACTAGAGTGTGGGTTCTTAATTTCTCTTCGGGGATTATAACAGTGTATTGAATTAAAAAATTGTGTTTGTGTGTAATTTGTGTGTTTAGTGGTTTGTGCAGCTGTTGCGGCTCTGAGTTAGAGTCCATTCATCTGACAGACGAGGAGTACAAACAGCTGAAATACAGAGTGATGACTGATGTCATTGAGGGAAAAGATATTTTTAAGAAGACAACACCTGAGGTACACACACACCAAACACACACCAGACACTTTACAAAGGCTGTGAAGAACACTGAATGAAATAATTTGAATCAAACACCGTAAAGCGTTTAAAAAGCTAAAACCTATCTATGCTAAGACCAGAGGACAAAGCATTCATGTAATTATCATTGGCAATAACAGATTATTTACTTGGTGATATCAAGTTGTGGTAATTCATTTAACCTTATAATTTGTAGGTTAAATATAGATCAACCTCTAAGTCATTAATCATTTTTGGACTAATATGACGGAATGATAAATAAAAGTTTCAGCTCCAGCAGGTTGGAAGCTGTGTTCACATTTAAATAGTCTAGTTTGCTTTTGCAACTTTTTTCACCAAGTGTAAAAAAATAGATCCTTTCTATAAATTTCCTATTTGTTCCAGTATGGAAAAGGATTGTCTTTAAAGTCAAAACTTTGATGTGTTTTTAGGCTTGTGTGTGTCAGTGGTGTGAATGATGTATTAACTTTCTAACTCTGTGTAACGTCTGCTAGAGGGTGTCAGCAACACACGAAACATTAGACTGAAGAGACTGGAGGCCACTAGAAACTTATAAAACCCAAGTAAAGGTTTCTCTAGTAGGAATTCACACACACACACACACACACACACACACACACACACACACACACACACACACACACAAGGCTATAAAACAAGATACATGGAATTATGCTGCAAAAAACTGAATATATTTTATTCAGACAGCTGACGGCCGTATTTGAAAATTGTTAGAATCCAAACGCACCTCCAGTCTTTGTAGGGGGCTACCTAACCAAGAAGCAGAGTGATGGAGTGCTGTGTCACATGACCCGGCCTCCACAGTCACCTGACTGAATCCGATCCAGACGCACAGAGTGAAGACAAAAGGAACAACAAACGCTCAGCTCCTCTAGGAACTCCTACAAAACTGTTGGAATCCCTTTTCAGGCGACCGCCTCATGCAGCCCTCTGCGTCTTTTGGTCACCAGGAGGTGGAACTGTTAGATCGAGGGACTTTCCAGTCCACGGAGCGCCACAAGACGCTGAACCACAACTACCCCATGCAGAGGAGGCAGACAGACCTGCTGTTTAACTTGTCTTGATTAATTCCCAGTTTCCCGGCGATCGATTCTAAGGGCAAGCAGAGTGAATCAGAGGCGAAGGAGCGACAGACGCACAGAGATGGAGGAGGAGAGGGAGGGTTGGTGGGAGTGGGTGTCCGGTGAAGCTCACACACAGAAAGAAATCAGGTCATGCCTTGTGACTCCATGCAGTTTTTACAGAGTCAACTTGAACGTCTCATCTGACCCAGAGGATGCGTTTGTGTCAGGCTTTTCTGTCGGATGTCGTTACGTTGCATTTCCTTTGTGTCCACTCGTTCAGAGATAAACAGGAAATTCATGTTTTTTGGACAAGTCAACTTCAATAAAATCCTCTATAGACCAGAAGTTTGGTCTATTATTAGCATTAAACACACTAAATCTATATAACATGATATACAGTATAAGGTCACATTTGACTTGTACTGTATAAAGAGAAAGTACAGTATTTTCTGGACTATAAGACGTACCCTCAATGAATGGCCTATTTTAAAACCTGTTCTATATATAAGGCACACTGGATTACGAGGCGCATTTTTGTTTTTTGAGAAAATTAAAAGCTTTTAGTTGCGTCTTAAAGTGCGGAAAATACTGTAATCAGATTACATAGATTTTGGAAAGCCCAGGGTTGATCTGAACTTTGACAACTCTTCCATGTAATTGTTTCATGAGAGTAAATGAATTTAGAACCAAAGATTATGTGGGGAGGGGGGGTCAATTTACATTTGTAATGTTCTGAGAACCATGCATAATAATAGTGCTTGAGTGTGTCTGACAGCTTGTGTGTGTGTGTGTGTGTGTGTGTGTGTGTGTGTGTGTGTGTGTGTGTGTGTGTGTGTGTGTGTGTGTGTGTGTGTGTGTGTGTGTGTGTGTGTGTGTGTTTTAAGCAGTCATACTATCCATATCAGCACAATGAGCTGGTTTCATATGTCACCTCTGGAAAGTCCCTGAATAATTTTACCAGACGTCATTTCCATCTTTGCCGTCCCTGTCCTGCTCTTGTCCTCTTTCCTTTACTTTGTCAATCAATTCTGTTTGTATATTTTCTCTTTTATTTTTTCCATCTTTTCTCCATCAGGCCTGAACATTCTCATCTGTCCGTCATCGATCAGTCTTTATCTCTCTTATCTCCTTTTGGGACCCAAAAAGCAAATCAATCATGCAATGTCAAACTATTACATCGCTGCAGAATTATTTATTTGCCCCCATCTTTACAATTCCGTTTTTTCTTGTGCATATGTGACTGTGTGCACATAGTCACGTTTGAAGTCCAGGGGAATTCACAACAATCTGTTTCCATCCTGCTGCCGTCCCACAATGAGAGCACCAACATGGATCACATGCTACTGACCTATTCTTAGCTTCAGCAACACCAGCTCGTCTGCAGGATTTTATGCATTGACCAGAGTGATAACAGTTTTCTCATTCACTGAAATTAGGAAGAAATTAGTAACAAAGAAATTTGATCCACAATGAAAGAAAACCTGATAAACGTACGCTGATGTCGTTGGAACTGCTAGCTGGCTGCCTGCCACCTTAGCAAAGAAGGAAATGCCAAATAGATGTTATTGCAACCAGTCAGTAAGAAAACCAGCCGAGCATCAGGCCAGTGGACTCCCAGGTGTCCGAACAAAATAAGGAGCAAACCTCTTACACTGTTAATCAGGGGCCTCTGCAGAGCTTCGTGTCTTTTTATTATTTCACGTGTCGCCTAGAAACTTTATCCGAAACGACGTTTCCACAGACGTCTTCCTGTCGTCTGTTTTTGGGCAACCAGCTTCAAATTGATCAGTTATTCAGTAAAATACAACAGGTGTCTCCACATGTCAGATGGACTGAAGAAAGAAATTCTAGTTTAGTCGAGTCCAGGGTACACCCCGGATGTCTCGCCAACATTTTCGCAGGTGCCAATTATTTGGAACTGTGTCCTATCATCAGATACCAAACTACTGACACTATCAATGTGTTAAGTTTAAAATTGTTGATCATAATGTGTTGGTGATATCTACTAAAATACCAACATTGTCATTTTGTGCGTTCAGCACAAAGCATTTAGCTGAAGTAGAGTCTCACAGATGTTTCAAGTAGATTCTTATTGTAGTAAAAACTTCTAATATGCTGCAACTCCTCAGTTATTTCTTAATGTTCTCATGTTTGTGTCTTTATCTCCGTTCCTATTCATTCATCTCTACATCCGTCTGTACATCATCTGTCCAGGAACTGGAGAAATTCAAGACATTCGTGAAGAAGTCGCTGCCTTATGACATTGTCCTGGATGGACTAAACATAGCAAGCTCCCACAGAAGGAAAATACAGCCATCAATGGAGGTATGAAAACACACCATTGTACAAATATACAAAATGTGTTCAAAAAAGATAAGAGAAGAGAGGTTAGATGTTTGACATTCAGAATCATTTGTTGCCCCTGCACACACAGTTTTACACACTACCTTGTATTGTTTTATTTCTCCACATGTCGGTCCAACTCTGGGGCTTTTTTGTTTCTTGCATTATGACTAACCCTGCGGTGGATGTCTCTGTGTGTAGGAGGTGGTGCCTTTATAATGGTCCAGTACCTTATTTTAGGAGTGTTTGGCCTACTTTTAGTGCTGCTTTAAAATAAGTCATTGAAGTGTGACTGCAGGGAAGGAAAGTAGAAAAAGGCAAACCTATTTCTGGGTCATATACACTATTTTCTGAACTATAAGGTGCACCTTCAGTGAATGGCCTATTTTAAAACCTTTTCCATATGTAAGACACAAGGAATTATAAGATGCATTGTTGGTTTTTGAGAAAATTAAAAGCTTTTAGGTGCGCCTTATAGTGCGGAAAATACTGTAGTTAATAAAAACGATAATCATGGTAGCAGGAGAGGTGCCAGTTCACCTCCTGGGCCCTGCAGAGGTGCCTTTTAGCAAGGCACCAAACCCCTAACACGCCACTACAGATACTGTATATACTGTACATTACATACTGTAGTCCCTTTGTGTTTGTTCAGGCCTATATGTGTAAGAAAAGTCCCAATTTGTGTGTGTGTAAGAACTCCCCCATTGTGGGATAAAATAAAATATTGTGCTTCCTCTTTGTTATTGGTTATTGATATTGGATTATCAGTTGAGCAGATACAGTAATTAGCCATCTGAGTTTGTAACACTCCTGTCACTCACACCAGAAACAGTCAGTCATATTTGTGGTGTGTGTTACAAAGACTAACTTCCTGTTTGTTAGCTGCCACTTTGTTGTTACTTACAAATGTATTTAAATTTGCTAGCATCGCTCCACTCCTCATAGCGTGTAATACAATGTACCACAAACACACACACACACACACACTCATATGACGTTGACTGTGTGTGTGTTTTAGTTGTTGAACGTGGTGTTAGAACTGGAGCGTCACGGTCTGAAGATGCTGATGCTGGGGAGGAAACACATGATGAGTAACAGCAAAAACTGGAACACACAACACATCAACCAAATACGACAGAAAGCTCATTGCTTCTTCACTGAAAACATGTGAGTAACTGTACTGAACATACCCCATTAAAATACAGTTTATTTGGAGTGTTTTTGTTGTCAATACAATTTTTTTCCTTCAAATTTAACTGTATTTAATTAATAGAATGAGTTAAGCTCACACAATTTTTGTGCGTGTCTGTCAGTTCAGAGGATGACCCCTTCTTGCTGTATGCTGCATTGAATTCTGGGAAACACTGTCAGTTTGTCAGTAAAGACCTGATGCGGGATCACAAAGCCTGCCTTTCAAAAGAGATCCGACAGCTCTTCTTCAAATGGCAGCGAGGCCATCAGCTCGTGGTGGAATGTCCTGAAAGAACGGGCATCAAACTCATGGTGAGCTGGAAATGTGAGGAGAAAGGTCGAAGAAAGAAGCTCACAACTTCTCATTTAACTATGTGTTTGTGTGTTTAGAGTATTCCCATGTATGACACCATCATCCAGAAGTCTGAAAACTCATGGCACATCCCTTACGATGACACCGACAACAGGAAGTCATATGAAGTACCACAGCAATGGTTATGCCTCACCAAAGAGTCCTGATTACACAAAAATCAGATGTTCTGAGGATTCAGTGGATTTCAAAATAAATTTTCTGTAACATATAATTGTGTGTGTATGTTCCCTTGAAAAATTCAGGAGCACTTATAATGCACAACACAAGAAAAAACTATTATAATATATCTACATATCATAATCATGCGAAACATAGTGATGCTAATTATTTGGCTAATTATAGATACTAGTGGTTGTCAGTTCCTGCTCATTATGAGAGCTGGTGTTCACTTTCTTGCATATACATATATTTTTAGTATTAAAGTATTAAAGCAGAGTCAAAGATTAAGACACACAGTATTTCTCTGACAAGAGTTCCATACTAGAAGCTTCCAGTGAATTCCACTTAAGTTCATGGAAGAAATATCCCAGAAAAATGAGCTATGTAGTTAGGTACTGTAGTTAAAGTTCTGTTTCTATTCTACATTAGAACTGTACTGATTTAAGTTGTCACTGATATTCTGTGTTGAAATTGAAAAATCAAATGTGAACATCCCTGTATGGTAGCAAAACCAAATTTTTGCTGCTTTTAAACAGCGTTAGATTTATTGGGGGGATCATCCCCCTTGGTTTTTTTTACATCTCTACCTCTGCTGAGTCACATCCTAACTGATGAACGCAACAAAATGAATGTGTCCACGCTGAACAGTCTTGTTTTTGTTGCGCTTAATGTGTCAGACGTGCGTTTTATTCCTGCTCAGAAGTTCAGAGATGTGAATAAAGGAACGAAACGCTGCAGATGACCTCCAACATGAAACAAGAACAGGCCAAATGAAAGTTTGACATCAGAGCAAACTGTTCACTGAGTCTGAGATTTGCTGAGTTATTCTGACATGACATGAAATCTGAATCTTCTTCTTCTTTTCCTTTCGGCTTTTCCCTTCAGGGGTCGCCACAGCGAATCAATTGCCTCCATCTAACCCTGTCCTTTGCATCCTCTTCTCTCACACCAACTACCTTCATGTCCTCTTTCACTACATCCATAAACCTCCTCTTTGGTCTTCCTCTAGGCCTCCTGCCTGGCAGTTCAAAACTCAGCATCCTTCTACCAATATATTCACTATCTCTCCTCTGGACATGTCCAAACCATCTCAGTCTGGCCTCTCTGACTTTATCTCCAAAACCTCTAACATGTGCTGTCCCTCTGATGTACTCATTCCTGATCCTATCCTTCCTGGTCACTCCCAGAGAGAACCTCAGCATCTTCATCTCTGCTACCTCCAGCTCTGCCTCCTGTCTTTTCCTCAGACCGAACAACATCGCTGGTCTCACCACAGTTTTGTACACCTTTCCTTTCATTTTAGCTGAAACTCTTCTATCACACATCACACCTGACACTTTTCTCCACCCGTTTCATCCTGCCTGTACACGTTTCTTCACCTCTTTTCCCCACTCTCCATTGCTCTGGACTGTTGACCCTAAGTACTTAAAATCCTCCACCTTCTTGATCTCTTCTCCCTGTAACCTCACTCTTCCACTTTGGTCCCTCTCATTCACACACATGTACTCTGTCTTACTGCGGCTAACCTTCATCCCTCTCCTTTCCAGGACAAACCTCCACCTCTCTAGCTTCTCCTCCACCTCTTCCCTACTCTCACTGCAGATCACAATGTCATCTGCAAACATCATAGTCCATAGAGATTCCTGTCTAACCTCGTCTGTCAGCCTGTCCATCACCATAGCGAACAAGAAGGGGCTCAGAGCTGATCCCTGATGCAGTCCCACCTCCACCTTGAACTCCTCTGTCACACCTACAGCACACCTCACCACTGTCTTCATACATACAGTCCTCATACATGTCCTGCACCGTTCTAACATACTTCTCTGACACTCCAGACTTCCTCATACAATACCACAGTTCCTCTCTGGGCACCCTGTCATAAGCTTTCTCCAGATCTACAAAAACACAATGCAGCTCCGTCTGGCCTTCTCTGTACTTCTCTATCAACATCCTCAAAGCAAATACTGCATCTGTAGTACTCTTTTTTGGCATGAAACCATACTGCTGCTCACAAATGCTCACTTCTGCCCTTAGTCTAGCTTCCACTACTCTTTCCCATAACTTCATTGTATGGCTCATCAGCTTTATTCCTCTGTAGTTGCCACAACTCTGCACGTCTCCCTTGTTCTTAAAAATGGGCACCAGCACACTTCTCCTCCACTCCTCAGGCATCTTCTCACTATCTAAGATCCTGTTGAACAACCCAGTCAGAAACTCTACTGCCACCTCTCCTAGACACTTCCAAACCTCTACAGGTATATCATCAGGACCGACTGCCTTTCCACTCTTCATCCTCTTCAGTGCCCTCCTCACTTCATCCTGACTAATCTTTGCTACATCCTGGTCCACAGCAGTCACCTCTTCTAGTCTTCTCTCTCATTTTCCACGTTCATCAACTCTTCAAAGTACTCTTTCCATCTTCCCATCACACTGCTGGCACCTGTCAATAGACTTCCATCCCTATCCTTAATCACCCTAACCTGCTGCACGTCCTTCCCATCTCTATCTCTCTGTCTTGCCAGCCTGTATAGATCAGTCTCTCCCTCCTTACTGTCCAACCGAGCATACAAGTCATCATAAGCTTCTTGTTTGGCCTTTGCTACCTCTACCTTCACCTTACGCTGCATCTCCCTGTACTCCTGTCTACTCTCCTCAGTCCTCTCAGTGTCCCACTTCTTCTTAGCTAAGCTCTTTCTTTGTATACACTCCTGTACCTCCTCATTCCACCACCAAGTCTCCTTATCTACTTTCCTTCCAGATGACACACCAAATACTCTCCTACCGGTCTCCCTGATCACATTAGCTGTAATTGTCTAGTCATCTGGAAGCACCTCCTGACCACCCAGAGCCTGTCTTAACTCCTTCCTAAAGGTCATGCAATACCCTTCCTTTTTTATCTTCCACCATTTCGTCCTCTGCTCTGCCTTTGCCCTCTTCATCTCCCTCACCACCAGAGTCATCCTACACACCACCATCCTATGCTGTTTGGCTACACTTTCGCCTACCACTACTTTACAGTCACTGATCTCCTTCAGGTTACATCGTCTACACAAGATGTGGTCTACCTGTGTACTCCTACCACCACTCTTATAGGTCACCCTATGTTCCTGCCTCTTCTGGAAGAAAGTATTCACTACAGCCATTTCCATCCTTTTTGCAAAGTCAACTACCATCTGTCCTTCTGCGTTCCTCTCCTGGATACCAAACCTACCCATCACATCCTCATCACCTCTGTTACCTGCACCAACACCTGAATCTATGAAATCTATGAAAATATGAATCTGAATCTATGGGGTGTTTATGTTACATTTTACAGACTGTTCGCATTAGGCTAAATTCTTTTGCCATGTTGGCCCTTATCCATAGCCCTGAAGCCTCATAAGGACATTATCATCTTCATCTTCCCCATTGTGGCTGGCACAGAAAAATAAACGTTTAATTCTATTTTAGTTTGTATTAAATATGAATATTAAACTGTTCAGAATATACGCTCATAGGGTCTACCATTAACCTGAAAATTAGAATGCCTGTTGATTATTTTTTCATGATTTGAAAAAAGAACTATAACGCCGGTAACGTGAACCGGATATGACCGCTTTTATTTTGACAGTCCACTTCCGACATTGATGATTCGTCTCAGTTTCTGTTCAGTTTAGTTTCACTTTAGTTTCTACTTATTTTAAACTCGTGTTTGCATCTATTTATTGACGGTATGTCCCGGGGCTCCAGCGCAGGCTTTGACCGTCACATCACCATCTTCTCCCCGGAGGGAAGACTCTACCAAGTCGGTAGGAAGTGGAAGAAATGACCAACCCGCTCTGTCATCGCAGGCTAACATGCTAACATCAGCTGCTTGCTTCAGATGTTCAGGCTAAAGCACTGAGAGTAAAGTCTTTTATTTCAGTCCTGACATACGTTTATAAGTGATTAATTAAACATCCATTAGGTTTACTAGCAAATTAGATTTTTGTTAAAGCAAAACAAACAGTTCCTCGTGATTTTAGTCAGTGACTGAATGTTTTGGATCAGTGTCCTGTTGAAATATCCAGTAACATTTAAGATTAGTTTCCCACACAGATGGTGAGCTGGTTTTCTTCCTGATATTTGGTTGGATCTATCTTAACCTCTGCATCCTGCACGTTTCTATTGTTAAAAGAAGCAAACAGCCCTTAAAGCATTACTGCCATGCCTCACTGTGGATCTGGTGTATCAACAGACTGTACATCAGTCTTCATCCTCCAGGTGTTACACCGATCCGCAGGTCCCAAAGGTTCCACTTTTGTTTAATCGCTCCACAGAACAGAATCCTAAACTTCTGCATTCTGTTGAAATGTATTTGATCATTCTTTAACTGGTGCTTTGGTGTCATCATTGTTGTGAGTCTTGAAGATGAGCATGGAGTCAAATTTAGGCTTAAGTTAAAAAAAATAAAAAATGTAAGTACTCTACTGCTAAAGTTAATCATTGAAGATTTTCACAATGTTTTACCATTGGTCCTGTGTCAGTCGTGTGGGTTTGGTTCCATTTGCCGGGTCTTTTCCTAACATATCCTGAATTTCACTTTGGCTGTCTCTGTCAAATGAAAAAATGTTGCAAGATAAATAAATAAAAATAATACATTAAAATAAATTCAATATGTTTTAGCTATAAATACTAGTTTATTGTAACTGTGAATCTAATATTAAGTGTGAATTGCTTTCAACTTATCGATGTAGACATTGTGGGGTGTTTTTATGTAGATGTTTATTTGAATCATCTAGAAACTGTTAGAAATGCATCATTTTAAACATGATCATAGAAATTTATAAGATGGCAGCATTAAGCTGCAAACCAGAGTGTTAAGTCTGTGATTATTTTCCATTGTGTCTTTAGAGTATGCCTTCAAAGCCATCAACCAGGGAGGACTGACCTCTGTGGGGGTCAGAGGGAAGGACTGTGTTGTGGTTGTCACTCAAAAGAAAGTCCCTGTCAGTACATACAACACACTTTAACACACAGAAGTTTGTGCTTCTGTTTCAGCACAAAGCATGTCTTCAGACATTACAGCTGTCGTTATGTCTGTTGAGTCACTGATGAAGTTTATGAGATGTTTGTCTTTGTTCTGTTTCTTTTCTCAGGACAAACTCTTGGATGCCTCAACAGTTATGCATTTGTTCAGAATTACAGAGAACATCGGTTGCGTTATGAGCGGCATGACTGGTAAATTATTTATTACGGTTTAAACAAAAACCTGTGAGCTATTGAGTGGTTGGTAGTTGCCTTTCTGTCATGGTATTAATGTCCTTAGAGATAGAAGTATTTTCTGCTCTGTAAGGCGCACAGGATTATAAGACGCACCTTTAATGAATTGTTTATTTTATAATTTATTTCATATATAAGGCGCACCGCATTATAAGGCGCATATAGTTAAACAATGAAATGTATTTTTAAAAAACTAGTGGCTGTAGTTGCGCTATCCGTCCACTAGCTGGAGCATTCATGACTGTGTACCTTTAGTCAGCTGTGAACGACCCTATTGTTATTTCAATGAAGCCATTCTGAACCTCATCAAGGAAACCTGATCACTTGATCACTTTGTCATCTTAGAAAGAAGTCAATACGCATATTAAAAAACCTGACATTAAAAACTGGTTAAATTCATCACGAGTGGACCACTCAGTTCGAACAGGGCGGATTATTTCCTGATCTGAAGTTCGAATCATATTTAAGCTCCGACGTTCGTCTTCGTTTATTAATTAAATATTGTTTCAATCGATTGGTAGTCCAGTCGGAGGTGAGGTGCAGCTATTTGCTCCTGCACTGTGTGTCCTAAACAGTTTTTAAACAGTTTTTAAGTGTCAGGCTGCGAATTAACTGGCAAGTGAGAGGCTGTTTTACTCCTAGAAGTGACTTAAACGTCGGCGTCTCACCTCAGTGAATGTCACGTCGCTGCAGACAGAACACACAAGCCTAAATGCGCCCCCCAGACTAATAGAATGGACCGTAACTAGATACCAGATTACAGCACAACGGTATTTTTTAGACCAATTAAGTTTAAAGTGGGTAATTTCCGGCGCCACAGTGGTTGTGAAATACTGAGATCAGTCAGTTAGTCAAGCTTTATTAATAGAGTTGTTGAAAATTCCCCTGTTTTGCTACGTTATCGTAGCCGATCACCGGTGCTCTCTGCAGGCTGCTCTGCCGTCAGACCAGCAGGTCAGTGAGAGCCGGGACTTCGGCAACGCCCCTTGACTACCGTTGTTAGGGGGCGTAGTGCCTTGTGAGGGTGCCCCTGGTGGCGGAGTGCGGCATGACTGCCGGCCAGACTGCCGGCTTTTTTTAGCGATCCTGTTTTTAACCAATACTAATATTATAAAGTGCATCGGATTATAAGGCGCACAACGGAATTATGAGAAAATTATAGGCTTTCAGGTGCGCCTCATAGTGCGGAAAATACTGTAAAATAGAATGACAACAAAACAGTTATAGTTAGAACACAAAGTAGAAAATGAATGTGACGATTAGAGGAAAGATAGCATAAAAATATCTTTGACCCAATAATTGTGTAAGATGGAGCTAAAATAATGATAAAAATACAACAATAAATATGCATGTAAAAATAGCATGCATGTGGTGAAAGTTGTGCGAGCATGCAACGCAAACTTCAATTTTATCTGAATAGATTTATTTGGAAATCCATTGGTCATGTAGGGAGTGCCTCAGTTACACCTGTACGCCATATGTTCCATAGTTTTTTTGAGTTAGTTGAGAGCAAATGAAATGAAGCAACTGTTTATGTATTTTCTTTTTTAAATTGATCCCCCCCCCCCTCCAGCTGACAGCAGGTCTCAGGTGCAGCGGGCGCGGTATGAAGCCGCCAACTGGATGTATAAGTACGGCTATGAGATCCCTGTGGACGTGTTGTGCAGACGCATGGCGGACATCTCACAGGTCTACACACAGAATGCAGAGATGAGGCCGCTAGGCTGTTGTGAGTAATCCTTTATAGTGATCATTCACTTCTAAAAATAAAATTAATCAAATGTTTCTCTTTGACCAACTACCTACAGTTCCAATTTACAAATTAAAATCTGAACTTATACTGGCTCTGATTTCCCGTTCCTTGCGTCCTTCTTCCAGGTATGATGCTGGTTGGAATGGATGCAGAGTTGGGTCCTCAGCTCTATAAATGTGATCCTGCTGGATACTGCTGTGGGTTTAAGGCCACGGCAGCTGGAGTGAAGCAGACGGAAGCCACCAGCTTTCTGGAGAAGAAATTCAAGAAGAAACTGGAGTGGACGTACGATGAAACTGTTGAGGTGAGGAAACATCCTTCTTTACAAATGATGCGCGCGCCACACTGCTGCCCGCATCATGTTCAGTCCTTCTAGATTTTTGACATCTTGCTTCTTCCTGTGAAGATGTGAGGTTTGCTCTCCTCTCCCTCCCGTCACCAAAACCTTTTCTCCAAACAGACGGCAATCTTGTGTCTGTCAGCTGTCCTGTCCATTGATTTCAAGCCCTCAGAGCTGGAGGTGGGAGTTGTTACAAAGCAGGAATCAAGATTCAAGTGAGTATTTTTCTGATATAAAGTAAGAAAGTTCAGAAACTCTGTTCACAGGTAACAATCTGTTCCCCAGCTACTGCTTTAAATGGGTTTACAGAATAAAAGAACCAATCTGTCACTAAAACCGGACAAACATCATGGGTAAAATATTGATTTTGCTTTTTAAGTCTTAGAATGATTTTAAGGGCTTAAATACATGTGTTTTATCTAGGATTCATTTACATTTCTAGTCACACAGTGGCAGGTTTTCATGTCAGTTTGCTTTCATTCAGGGTTTAGTTTGGTAGCAATAGTGTCATCGAACACAAATGTTTGAGATAAAAATCAACCAGAACAGATGTTTTTGGTGATGGAAATTCCCTATAAAGATTTCATGTCCGAATGTGTTCTGTATCTACAGTATTTGTGTCTGACTGATTAAATCTAGCACAATTTTATTTTCCAGAATCCTGTCGGAGTCTGAGATTGACGCTCACCTGATGGCTTTGTCTGAGAGAGAGTGAGGAAAGTTAGCCGACCAGTTTGTCCAGGTTATCTTCCCTTTAAATTACACTGGCCACACAAATCCTCCTGGTCATAAAAGTGTCGCCTGGAGGGGAAGTTAACGAGTTTGTGGCGCCACAACAGCACAACTGAGACAAAACCAATGAAAAACTGAACAGTAAATGGTCACAGGTGCATTTTGTTTCCTGGGTAGGAGTCGCCCATCTGCCTCTTCCTCCTCTCTGGTTTTTCCTGGGACTGGAAAACCCACAACAGACAATGTCCTCGGTCGCCGATGTGATGACGGGATGTGAAACACATCAGCAGATCCTCTTCGTACCTGATTCCGTACGGACTTGCAGTTTCAGAATTTCACCTGTGCTTCTATTCTTAACTCAGGGCTACTTCAGCACGTATCCCTTGTTTCATACGTCTGCTTCATACATCTGTCACTTCCAGGATGTTTACGCTCTGACGTTAAACTCATTTATGTCTGCAGATGTCAAGTCTGATTATTTCCTCCTCCGCTCTGCTGCTGTCAGCGTTACACTTCTATTAAACACCATGTTTTTACTCATTATCTGTTTGTGTGTATTGATGCTGTTGCCTACATTTACACTTCAAAATAAGTTGTGTCTGATAATAATACTGAGCTGTGGATTACGATTGGAAGTCTGTAAGGTCTCTACACACTAAGGTTTGTCTGTAATTATTTTATATGTACTCAATAATGACATATATTTCACATTTCCACCCAAAGGTTCACTGGAAAAAGTAGAAATAGTCTTACCATTAATGAAAGTATTACTGTTTTGTACAATCAGTTATATTTACAGCTGATATTTTGTACACATATGGGTGATTGTATTTATCTTTTACAATTTCATGGTCAATTTATAGTGATCAATTCACTTATGTTGTATATTTTTGGTGGTGGGAGGAACCCACAGACTCTGTACAGAACTGCTCCTGGCGGAATCGAACTGACCATGTCAGCGCGAGGCGACACCAAGCTTCCCGATTTGGGATTTACGCAAGTTGAATTCCAGAAACACTTCCTCACCTCTGAAAGACCTTTTTGGACGGAGATTCCCTCATTAGAGGAAGGAGGTTTCAAACAGCTGAGCGTTCTGTTCCCGGGGAATTTCCTGTTCCTTCCTGAACCTCCACCCTCCAGAACACTTCCTGATGGGACTGAGCGCTCAGCCTGAACACACGCATTTCCTCCTACCTCTTAACAGACTGGAGGGGGAACTCGGTTTGTCACCAGTTCCTCCTTCAGTGGAAATGAGATCTCAGCACTTCTCTGTACGAAAAACAAAGAGCAGCTGCTCGGAACCGTTTGGGATAAATTGTATTTTTGTGATCGCGTGTCGTGTGTTTTGACACATTGGTCATTTGACCAAGTTTTCACAAACGCTCACGCGGATGTTCTCTGTTAAATATGAGTTTTAATTTAACTGGAGTGTGCTGGACTGTTTGCTGCCTCACATATACAACCTGCTCAACTGTACACATTCACAGCTTCCATAAAAAATACATCTTTGTATGCACAGGATTTACAATATACAACAGAGCTACTGCAGGTGCATCGGTGGTTTGACATCCACCAAAAAAAGAAAAGAAATCCTCTCGTCATCCCATGAGGATGGGTCGCGTGTGCTCATCTCAGGGGGTGTTGCTCTCTTCCCCAGCCCGGAGGAGACTGGTTTATTCGGCCATCAGTCTGTTCGATCCTCCTTCAGGTCCGTGCCTTTTCATCCACTCTAAACGGCTCGTGCGACCTCATCGCAGGAAGCGGCAGACGTGCCAAGCCGTTTCTCTTTACCGTCACCTCGCAGCCTCTGGAACGTCTCCTCTCCGTCGCCCGTCCGCCGCTAATGTCCGTTCCACTGGATGTCGTCGTAGCCCACCTGCAAACATGCAGGAGAAGAGAGGCGGTCACTCGCTGACCGCAAAAACCACCCACACGGCGGAAGCTCCGCCCACAAGTACCTCGTCGTCGGACTCCTCGTCCTCCTCTTCCTCGCTGTCGTCCGACTCGCTGTCGGGCAGCTCCCTCAGGTCGGGTTTGGTCAGAGGGTACAGTTCTTTCCTGATGTCATCGTCGTGGCGACCGTAGGTGAGGTGGTAGGGCGTGTGGCCCCCGGAGGTCAGCAGGTTGGGGTCCGCTCCTTTCTTCAGCAGGAGTTGGACCAGCGACAGATTCTGCTGGTCCACAGCCAGGTGCAGCGCGGCGCGACCGTTACGCAGCTCCTGTAGGCGAGAACAGAATCAACAAGGTCTCAAAACGGCTCTTCATCATCCGATTTTATTTTGGAATTTGATTTCATTGCCGTTCTATTGATTTTATGCTAAGGAATGTATCTTAATTTCGTGTTTTATTTACCTTTGCATTAATTTCAGCTCCTACATCCACCATGTTCTCCACCAGTGATAGGAAACCCTGAACAGAGGCCAGATGGAGGCAATTCTGGCCTGCACAAAAACACAAGGGAGACTTGAACCCTTGTATTTACAAGTGAAGTGAAACTTCCCACCTTCCTATGTGGAATCTAGCATTCACCTTGGTTTGTTAAAAGTTATTTTACACCTAACCAGAGGGTTCAAGGGTTAATCAGTAACACAAGTTACTCTTCCATTGCCCATCCCTTCTCCTTTTAAACAGTTTAAGGCCATCAGTAGACCGACTTATGTCAGTCAACTCAAAATCACACTCACAGCCCTTTTACTGTCATTTACAGAGCTGATCATGAAAACACATTCAAATGTCATTCTGGATTTCCAAACACCAATCCTTGAAATATTCCTATTTATTTCCACTAAACATACCAGAAGTTTATCTTTTGACCATTAATCAGAGATGTTTTAAAAACTAAAACTTCTGCTGGCAAAAAGAACAAGATCAATCATTTTAAGAGGCTCCTCTCCTTCTTACCCTGATAGTTGCAAGCAGCCATCACCGTATGTAGATGATCCAGCTGACAGTTCTGTGTGATGACGCTGAAGCACAGCATATTACCATGGCGACAGGTTATGTGCAGAGGTGTGTCGCCATTGTCGTCCACAAGAGTGGGGTCGCAGCCGGCTAGAAGGAGGCGCTGACACACGTCTGCCTGGTTTGTTATCACGGCTAAGTGCAGAGGCGTCTACGGTGGGAAAAGAGAAGTGGGTCGAGTCAGCACGTGTTTTCACGAGGCTTAATGTCATTACACACACACAGTGCACAATGGATGTTTAACTCCAGTTGCGTTTCGACGCAGAGCGGCGTGAAGACGGACACAGGTAGGTTGGGGGGGGTTTCAAACACCTGTCTCTGGTCATTTTGTGCATCAAGGAAGTCGGTGTTCCTGGACAGGTCTATCATCGTCCTGATGTAATCCTTGGCCTCGTGGATGATGGCCAGATGGAGCATCCTGCAGAGACAGAGGTCATCTGTTAGAATACACAATCTACAGGAGATGAGGGACACTTCCCACGGGAAAGGCAGCGGCCCCCCTAGTGAAAACCAGATCCCGACAGGCAGGAAGAACAGAAAACAGAACACAGGTATAGTTTGGGAAATCAGGTGAAGGATAATCTATATTTAAAAATTCCAACCTGAACATGCAGAAAACTATGTCTGATTGGAATCTTCTGAATAATACAACACTGATCCCTCTAATGTATTATAGAATAAATCATGCAATGTGTATGCAGTCTGATGTAGAAAAATGGTGACTGAACCCATGTTCTAAGGCAAATCAAGCACATTAAAATCAGTAAAAAATAGTCGCTCCTATTGGTGAGTTTGCATTTAAAATTTCCCATGAAAATAAGTTCGAACTATTTTTAAAAAATAAAAATAAATCTCCACGAAAACTCCTCATGTTCTTCCCCTGGTTTGATCACCGCCGCAGGAACCCGTTGCTAGGGAGACGTCTGATCCTCCACACACGCGCGTTTCGGTGATTTAAACGATTTTCTCCGTTTCCTTCTCGGGCCTCGCGGGAGCGCGCGCGGGTCGGATTCCTTGGCCGCGCGCCTGGGACTTTCCCAACCTGACCCGCAGATCCCGTCCCGATAGAGGCCTTTTGTTTACCTCCAGCTCCGCGTCCGACCGCAGCCAGACCCCCTGAATGAAACCGGACGGCCGAACTGTGTGTTATAAACACCGCAGAATGTTTATAACGTCTTTACTTTTAACATTAATCCAGTCAGGCGTGAGCTATAATAACAAGCTAGCGGCAAAAAAACAGGAAAGGGATCGAGTTACGGCCCGAGTCGGGCCTAACTTCTTTAAGCTAGTCCTCAAACTGATAAATATGCCCCCCCGTCGGTGTGGAGCATGTACCCCCCCGGGGTTACTTACGTGTCTCCGTCCTCCGTGACTTGTGTTTTCCATTCGTGCAGCTCCGCGGCTCCAGAGGGAGCCTGTTTGTGCGGCGGCGGCTCACATTCCACCTGGAGCCGCCGGATCTCGGCCGCCACAGCCTGGTACTCCTCCTCCTTCAGCGAGTCCAGGCCGCTGTCGAGCCGTTCCTCCGTCGCCTGATGCGGCTTCCCCTCTTTAGACTCGCGGCTGTAATCCATTTGGTTTGACATGCTGGTCCGGTGGAGGTCCATAACGGTTTTGCTAGCCGTGACGCGATCGGTTCTCGTGTTGAGGAGCTCTGCTGAGGACTGTGAAGGTCCCGCTGAGTGGAGGTTGCAAGGGGCGGAGCTAACAACTGGTGGAGGGCGGGGCGAAGCTAACGACTGGTGGAGGGCGGGGAAGGGCGGAGCTAACGACTGGTGGAGGCGGGGCGGGGAGGAGCTAACTACTAGGTGGGGGATTTCCAGAAAACTGTCACTTAGAATAACACAGAGCGCAGATCTGTGGCTCCTGGAGGGGGTTTCTATCGGGGAACAGAAATACATTCAGCCCGACAGCACAGCGACAATCCAGCTGAACTTCGCCTCCATGTTCTGTTCAGTACTGTAGAGGAATTTTTAAATGTATATTTTTCTCCCCCAGACACAATCACTGCTGCAACAACTCAAATGCTGATTCTGCAAAATAATTTTTAAAAAAATCAGCATTTTGTGTTTTTTATTGTTGGAATCATGTTCCTGTTGAATCAGACAAACTCGAGTTGCTCTATATATGAAATGTGATCAAAGCATGATTTCACTTTATTACAAATAATATGATCAGCACAACAACAAATCACTAGACCTGTTGTGACATCCTCTGAATGTGACCTCATGGTCCTAAAGATATATTTCATTTTGAGATTTATGTCAGATGAGCTTCTAAAACACATTACGTCTCTCAGTGTCCATGCACAAATGTGTAAAAAGAGCCCTTTTAATATTGTGTGATAAAGCTGCTTCTACTTAGCAAGCACAAAGGTTTTCCCGACAGTTTACAGTCATGTATTGTGACCACAGTGAATGACTTTGCTTTTACACTTGATTAAACATCCACCTACTCCGCCGCAATGTTTCTTAAGAACTCATCAAATTAGACATTAATATCTTTTGTGGTTAAGATGGAAGGACTCCAAGTTCTCACTGTGACCTCTCCCTTCAAAAACAAACATTAGTTAAACGTGATGTTCTGGAGCGCTGAGGGAAACTCCAGGTGACTTTTATCTGTCATTGTTCAAATCAACCTGTTAGACGGCTTTGCTTTCAGCAAACTGTCACCATGGATCTGGATTCTATCATCAAAATTACCTCTCAACAGAATATTGCGCACCACATAATAGATCTAGACATTTAGTTAATTACACAATGTTGGATTAAGGATTGTTCACTCTGCAACAATTTCAGTTTCTTTCTTGCGTGTCAGTTTCTGAAACAAGACAACAGTGACTCATTTGAGTCACATTCATGGTTTTTCCTAAATCCAGTTCATGTATCTTGACAGAACCAGTCCTAACTCCAGGAAAACAAGACTCCTGTTTGAACCAACCAGGCAGATGAATGGAGATGAATGGAGACAAAGCCGTCCTTTGTGAATTTGTAAAATCCTTCACTGTACTTTTGCGTTTTGAACAGTTTTAAAGTTACTTTTTAGGTTATTATTACTTCATCAACAATCTAGACAAAACAGCATCTATTAAACTCAAGTTTGTCGGGAAATTTGTGCAATGAAACAGACAGTAAATAAATATGTGAGTCTTTCACCAGCAGCTTCTCACGCAGATGGAAGTCACCACACTTTAATAAACAATGAATGACCTGTTTTTTTTAAATGGAACCAGTGTTTTTTAACGTGTCTCCCAGTAGATTATTTTGGGATTTTCCAGATTTGACCAGTCATTAACATTGACCCAGGTTACCCATTAAAGGTCGTAGAATGGATTAAGTGGAAAACACAGGAAATGGAAGCTGAAACAGTGTTTTTGAGCCTCTGAGGTGTTCTGCGTCTTTTTATCTGAATAATACATGATGATGGTTTTTAATGCTTCTATAAAAGTAAAAATATAAGTGAGATAATTTAACACTGTTGTTGGTGGTGTTTGAAGTGTTACACATTATAACAGTGAGATACTGACTCACTGATCACGTAAGTGAACGCAGTAGAGAAGTGAATAACCAGCCTAATCATTCGGGCTTCATGGATCCTCACATCCAGATTGTCTGGGTGATGCTACTTAGTGCTAATTATGTGAAATAATAAAGTATTTAATTTGCTGTTATGACTTTTGGACAGAGAAATGTGACTGAAATTAACTTCCAGTGTAAACATTGTGCTAACTATAAATAAAACATCATAAATATTGTGGTTTATGACTGAAAAAGTGCAGACCTTGACTGTATGACCTGAAGAAACTTTACTAAACAATAGTCATTGCAGCATAAGTGTGTGTGTGTGTGTGTGTGTGTGTGTGTGTGTGTGTGTGTGTGCGTGCGTGCGTGTGTGTATAGTATCACCTTATGTTTACATGCATGTCATTGGAAATCCCTGAATACACTCAGCATGACCAGGCTTGTCCAGCAAAGAGTGACTCATCATGAATGAAACAGTGATTCAGACACAATAAAATGCATCAACTGTAGTGTATGTGCCCCCCCCCCGTCACACACACACACACACACACACACACACACACACACACACACACACACACACACACACACACACACACACACACACACACACACACACACACACACACACACACACACATATACAGTATATGCATATATATGAGTCTGTCTTTACTTTTAAGCCCAATGTTCAAAGATGGCCCCACGTCATTTCTTTGTGTGTGTGTGTGTGTGTGTGTGTGTGTGTGTGTGTGTGTGTGTGTGTGTGTGTGTGTGGTTTCACTACCAGGAAGGACGGGTGAACATCATTGTTTTATTTACTGAAGAGGAAATAGCATTCAGAGGACAAAGAGACTTAAATTATTTTACATTTGTGACTCTACAGTATTAGTTTAATTTTCAATATTAATACTCTGGTGCTGAAAAGTTTTCTTCAACCTACAATGACCCTCGATGGACATGAAACATACTTGAAGAACGTTGTCATTTATTGTTTACTCTGAGTCCCCTCAGCAGGCTGTAGATGAATAGATGTACACAGAGTAAATCCTGATTGCCACCCAAACATTGTACAGTAGTATCCCTTAGGTAACAGTTACAGAACTCACAATGTCCAACACTACAGCACGTTACCATGACGACGTTGATCTCATATCTACTCGGTTTGGCCCTCATGACCTACCCCAGTTGTCTTTGAGGAGTAGGTCCTCCTTATTTATAGAGCACAAAATCAAAGTTGAAGTGCTTCACAAACTTGATACAATAATTTAACTTAAAAAAATTAAAATGCAAAATCATTCAAAAAACACAAGTATTTAGATGTTTGTTTATGTGCCATACAACCCTCTCCTCAAGCCAGACTCCCTGTGGAGGTGGAGGTTTGTCATCAAGTAAGTCGTTTTATTAGTTTTACAACAGCTCAATCTAAGTAAGAAATATTGGAATGTTTCCTGCTTAAACAGTTGTAGTAACGCCCTACAGCCACTAGGTGGAAGCAGATACTCGGCCCTCTCCTGACGTCCCGCCTGTCAGCGATGTGGAGTCTGTCTGGTTACCCACGCTGCAGATGTGTGGGGGTAATCTCTTAGAGGTTTTGGTCTTGGTAGAAATGTAGAAATGGTGGATTAGGCAGTAATATTTATGTTTATTTGTGTAGCCCCGACAAAATCAATTACAACATGAAACACAAACACAAAGTTAAAAAATGTACAAGACGTGCGAATATAAAATTCCTTCGTGGGGAATAAAGGAAGAATGAAAATTAAAATCAAGAAAGAGTCAAACAAATAATGCAAATAAATTATTAAATGTAAAAATAGTGACTTGATATGGAATGGCATAATGAATAGAGATAAATTACAGAGAGGCGTCATCTCGTAATGACAGTCCTGCGTGTTTGTCAGTGGGGGGGAGCCCAAGGGGAAAAGATTCTTATGTTCACATCAGACCCAGGTTCTCCAATGTGAAGTATATTCTTGAATTTCAGTCCCCACAGTTTTACCTGCAGTTCATTTTCATGTCTACTAGAGCTCTAACTAAATGTTAACGTTGATTCTTTGTGAAGATTTCATTTAAATTGTGATTATTAAGGTGTCAGAAGGTTTTATGTCAGTACAAGCATTGATTTTTATGAAGTGTACATGACTTGAATGACACACAGGTTCAGATGAAGAAAACCCGAGTGGGTCCATGCAGTGGGTCCATCAATGAGACCCTCCATCAACATTTAGTTAAAGTCTGTTGGGGTATGTTCAGAAGACAGAGGGATTATGGGAAGAGAGGCATTTTGATTTTATTGAGTTTCTGTTGCTTCTTTCCAGCCATTCCCCGAGAAGAGCAGAGGGTTCTGGATGAGAAGGCCCAGAGAAAGTTTATGATGAGGAATTATATCACTGTCATTTTACTAACTTATGTGATAATATAATATCAGAATATAAAAAAAAGAGCAATTGACTAAACATAAAAAAACATTAAAAAACATTAAAGAATAAAAAAAATTAAAAAATATTTTTTAATTAAAAAACTTTTAATTAAAATTTTTTAAAAAAATTGACTTCATTTAAAAAAAACTGTTTTCAGGTTTCTTGTCGTTGAAACTCAACACCTCCTGAAGGACGAGCAGCTCCATCATGTATGGACATTGGACGTATCTCCCCTGCAGCGAACGCCATGCCTGACTCAGCAGAATCTCTGTTTTATGGAATCTTAATGTATTATTATTAAATTAATTATTGAAATTATTTTATTAACGATAAACCAGTACATTCCTTAATTCATTCATCTTCAGCCGCTTATCCAACGTTACAGATCACGGATTTTACTGGAGCCTACAGCTGGCTATGAATGAGAGGTAGGGTACACCCTGGATGAGACGCCAGCTCATTGCATCACCATAACCCAGTACAGCACTGTTTAGTTTAATGTGCTGTCAGACCTGTTTTATATCTTTATCCAACCACATGGAAAGGCAGTTCTAGCACTAAATGAATCTCCAGTCTGAAACAAAAACTAGACCAGAACCACACAGACACAATAATGACCAGCTCCCATCCTGAAGTCTGAGTTAAGACATGAACACAGACAGACAGACAAACAGACGGGTCAGATGTATAACTACTGCCTTTAAAGAACTTGAGACTGAGAAGCACAGATCAATAGTCATTTTCAGCAGTCTGGAGGATTATCCACCTCACTGCCCACTGATGCAGTGCAAACTAAACGCACACACACACACACACACACACACACACACACACACACACACACACACACACACACACACACACACACACACACACACACACACACACACACACACACACACACACATTTGTGGATCCATATTTTCACAGACCATCCACTGTTTTTAAACCATCCTGTCTCTCTTGAGGTTCCATAATCGTGCCCTTGTGTTATAGCTTTCTCTCCCATCACACTTTATGTCTGAATTATTCTGAAGGAAATATTATTATACAGCTATTAATTCTGTGACTGTCTAAACTGGTCAGGTTACAATGGGAAAATGGGATGGGAGCTGACAAAATCAATTCTTATTATCATTTAATAAGAATTAACATGCTTATTACATGATAATGTGCATAAAAAACGACAGTGTCATCAAATTATAAAAGAGTTATGTGAAATAAATCACATCTGTCGCTTTAAATTTGCAAAAACAAAAAGCTAAATTATGAGAAGAAAAAAAAATTAAAAAAATTTTTTTCTCAGGATTTTTTATTTTCTTGAGGCCTGATTTTTATCATTCTATCATTCTTTTTCTTTTTGTGGCAGAAAAACTGGACCTTCCATTCAGGTTGAGATGAGGCCTGTTGGTCGTGACAGAAACACCAGCACGAAAGCTTTGTGAGCCTCATCGGACCCCCCCACCACCCACCTCCGTTCTATTCCCCAGGCGGCCCTCGTAAAGCCAGCAGCTCGACCCCCGGGCTTGTTCTCACGCTCATCTGCCTTGATTGATTTCCAGGGACGGCTGCCGGCTGTGGCCCCCGGCCCACCGGCAGGGCTACAGCGCTGAGCCCAGGTGGAAGGGCCGGGGGGGGCATCTCCATCCGATCTCTTATCAGCCAGAGCAGCTTCTAGTGGGAGGATCGGAGTGAATAGCCCCCCCCCCCCAACACACACATACGCAGATGATCAGCATCTCTTCACTCTTTCAATACCTCTCTGTTCTGCTGAGGAGATAACACACACACACACACACACACACACACACACACACACACACACACACAAACACACACGCACACATACACACACTGCTCCGTCCAAGGTTCCCACCAATAATAAAAATGAGACACTTGAGCCGAACAAAACGCTCCACTTGTATCACATGTGACCGGTGATACCTTGGGTGTTTTCTGTGATCACACTGACCCCCAGACATAAAAATATAAATTTAACTTCACATGTTTGACCAAAGTGTGGTTAGTAGAGAACCTTCCACCTGTGCAGCAGAAAAAAACTACAGCTGGTCATTAGAAATAAAAAAAAAGGATATGATTATATGATTATGATTATATTATTATGATTATATTATTATTATTATTATTATATTATTATTATTATATGATTATGATCCAGGAACTCACCACCAACCTTACTGTGAACAAAATAGAAATCAGACATAACAAAAGTGAAGACTGATCATGTAAAAATTTTAATATTTTAAAGAACTTTCACATCATTGTTGTTGTTTGCTCTTACCTGCCATTATTTTTTTTCAGCTGCATTGAAATGTGTAGTTATTCTTAACGTTTGTTATCATTTCACTCCAAAAAGTCTCATCATAATCATTATACCATATATTTTGTAGACTCCACATTCAGGCTTCAGAGTATAATCAATTATAAGAAAGACAAATGATTTTGAAGTCATGTTTGGAGTTAAAGTGGACCAAAAGATGTTAAATAATACTTTCAGATATTCAGTCCAAAATTAATTTATCAATAATTAATAAAACTACAATTTTCATGGGGGCTGCACATCTTTGAAGCGGGAGATCTTGTAAAAGAGAGACACAGGTGACTAGAAACCCCCCCCCTCTCTCTCTCTCCCTCTTTCTCCCCCCTTCTCTCTCTCCTCAGCTCCACTTGAAAGTGCGCTCCCAACAGGAGTTGCGGTTCTTCCGTGGCGGGTCAACGCGCCCTCGTCACCGCCATGCCTCGCGGATTCCTGGTGAAGAGAACCCGGCGGTGTCCGGCGTCCTACCGGTCCAGGAACAACCCGGGAGCGCCTGCGGGTGACGGAACCGACACGGGGGGGTCTGAGGTGCTGAAACGAGTGAGAGAGAATGAGGTGCCCGGTGGGTTCGAGCTGCCCGCGTTCGGTGCGCCCTGGATCCCGCACGTGGAGTCGGCGCTGGAGGCTGAAGCGGACCGGAGCGCGCAGCTCCCGGAGACCGAGGAGCAGGTGAGCGAGACGGACGTTCTGACCCCCGATGGTAATTTCTTCTTCTTCTCACCTCCTCCTCCACCCCCAAGCGACGTGACACTCTCGGAGTCCCGCAGCCCCGTCCAGCCGGTGGGCACCAGACTTCCGGAGCGGCACGTGGAAGCGGAGCGGCCGCCGTTATTCCCCACGCTGACGGACTTACCGGAGCTTCCGTTCCTCGTCAACTCCTCGGTATCCGCGTCCATCGAGCGGCTCTTCGCCACCGGCAGCCGCCACGACCACAACGACAACATGGGGAGCGGCCGAGTGTTCACCCCGTTGACCCTCATGAACCAGGAGCCCCATCCCGCAGCGAGGAAAGCCCCGCTCCTCGAACCCGACCACCGGCAGACCGGCAGCGGCAGACACGGCAAACCACCGACGGGCCACCCGAAGAAAACCAAAGTCATCCGGAAGGTGAACCTGGAGGACGAGTTCACGACCTCCCCGGTTCTGGGTCTGCGGATCAAGAAGGAGAGTCCGGAGCATCGGAGGCAGCGGGAGCGGTCGTCGGCCCCCGGGAGCCAGCCGCTGGGGGAGTTCATCTGCCAGCTGTGTAAGGAGGAGTACCCCGACCCCTTCTCCCTGGCGCAGCACAAGTGTTCCCGCATCGTGCGCGTGGAGTACCGTTGTCCCGAGTGCGACAAAGTCTTCAGCTGTCCTGCAAACTTGGCTTCTCATCGCCGCTGGCACAAACCGCGTCCGCTCAACCCGCAGGTTGGCGAGGCGTCCACGCCGTTGAAAGAGGCGCACGGGCCGGCGGAGACGGACGGGAAGGAGAACGAGCTGCGGCGCGTCAATCAGCACCGCGACGCGCCGGACAGCTCCCGCGCGAGGCGCGAGCCCTCCCTACTGCTGCTGCCGCGCGCGCAGGACGGGACAGACGGCGTCGCGCCGCCGCGCTACGACGCGTCGCGTCACTTCGGTCACCGCGCGGAAAGCCGCGCGGAGCTCCAGAGAGCGGCGGACAGCCCGCCCGCAGGCCTCCTGCTGCTGGAGCCGGAGGAGCGCGCCGACCCGCCGCCGCTTCCGCTTCCGTTCGTCCAGTCGTTACCGGCGGAGGAGCAGGTGTTCGACTGCCGCTACTGCGGGAAGAAGTTCCGGCGACATGCGTACCTGAAGAAACATCTTGCCGCGCACGAGATGCCCGCGCGTGCGTCCCCGCCGCCAGCGTACAACCCGGCGCGCGAGGCCGGCGGCGGGAACACGAGCCACGTGTTCCTGTGTCACCTGTGCGGCGCACGATTCCCCACGGCGGACATCCGGGACAAACACCGCCTGTGGCACGCGATGCGCGACGAGCTGCTGGCTGGCGCGCTGGGTGGAGGACTCAGACCGGAAGTGTTCCACGCGCAGGGAGACGAGAGCGAGCAGCAGCAGGTGTTCACGTGCAAACTCTGTCCGGCCTCGTTCTTCAGCTCGCCGGGGCTCGAGCGGCACATCAGCAAGAGCCACGCCGCCGAGAACCGTCAGGTGATGCTGCTGCAGATGACCGTCCGGCCGTAGGGCCGTCAGCTGGTTCCATGATCAGAGATCATTTGTTTCAGGTTCGATTTTAATGTAAATTCAACATTTTATTTACTTATTTATTTTTTGGGAGTTTTTTCTTTAGGTTTTTATTTAAGTATCTGGAAATAAAACTGGTGCTGGTACTTAAATGAACCACATCACCTGTCCAGGATACTGACAGCATGTCTGTCTCTCTATATTATATATAAATCAATAAACTTAAGAGGGGTAAAGTTTTCAGAGATACTTCTTTAAATGAAATTATTGAGTATTAATATTTTATTTTTTGTGTCAGGGCTCAAATAGAAGTTGGACAGTATTGACTTCTCCTGTCACATAGAGAATTTTCAGCTTCTCATGATCCACCCAGTCACAGATCCCACATTAAAACAGTCAGGGTTATATTAAATACTTTGAGATTGGAAAAACTCAAGTTTGACTGATTTTAATAAATTACATGAGTAATTATACATGAAAGCGACAGAAAAGCAGTTTTCTTTGTATGTGACATACATTAAAATTCATAGTTCAAAGTACTTTTTTTTGGTAATCAGATGAAACTACCGAGGAGTGTAGTGTGTTACATTACACACACATTACATAACGGTACAATATGTAGAGACCTGTAATTACGTTTAGCAAGAAGAGAACTGAAACCAGAATCAATGGCGCAACTTGATTTTAAAGATTTTATGTAAGCTAAAATTAAAAAAAAAAAAATTCAAATAAAAGGACATTAATAAAAGACCATAATATGCCTTTTATAGTCAACATGCCAATAAATGTCAGCTATAAAATATTTTCATACAGAAAAGGAACATTTAATGTCAGTACTGCCAGTAAAGTCATGTCTTGATTGTAAATGACTGTTGAAATATTTGCTAAATGCCTTGATGATAATTAACGTACCCGTGGTTTTATGAAGCCTGTACAGTAATTTTTGATATGTTTCAGTGTGAAATTATTCTAAATTGTCAATAAATGTTAATACAGTATAATGAATGAGTCGATGCAGAGGTCGGTGGTTTGAACCATTTATTGTCAAACTCCAACATGTGTCCAAGGGAGACGTACATATACAGGCCTGACAGTCACGGCTGGAGGAGTGTGTGTGTGTGTGTGTGTGTGTGCGGAGGCAGCTGATCAACACATGCAGTTAGTAGTGAACTGGCATCATGCATATGTACAGTCAGTAGTTACATCAGCGCCGTCCCAGACCATCAGGAGGAAACCTCAGCCGTCATCACAGACTGGGGGTCGACACGAGTTCCCATTCTTTTGTTCGTGAGGGGCTTTTTCTGTCATTGATATAGCAACAGGGAAAAGGGTTGAGACTTTTTTTTTACAAACATATTTAGACAGCCAAAAATGTCAGATTTGGGTCAGAAGAGCTGAAAAATATCTGAATCCATTAGGAAAAAGTTTACTGTCTGTCTGGGCGACAGTTTGGGATGTATGTTGAAACGTTGTAGCGCGGATTAACAAGATTTTGAGAAACAGTCATCTGCATCAACATATCAGTCCCAGAATGCAGTGGGGTAACAGCACCGCCTGATTCCACCCCAGCAAGAAATGTGGCAGCAATAATTTAAAGGGAAACTTCAAAACTCTTCTGACTTCAGATATTTACAGAAAGGAAACTTAACTTTGACAAATAGATCATTTAAAAAAAAAAATGAATGAACCCCCAATGAAGCGATGACAAAAAATGTTTATGATCCCATTCAGTCTCCATGGAGACCCAACGGAAAAGAATAAAAAATTAAACCCTGGGACAAAATACAACCGTGAACACACACACACACACACACACACACACACACACACACACACACACACACAGAAAAGCAGAAGGTAGAACCTTTAAGTCAGATGTATATTTTCATATACATCTGACGTTTTCACACTGTGTGAGAATCTTTAATTACAGGACAAATGGAAATGATGGAAACATGCAGCAAATAAGCCATCAAGCAGAAGGTAAGACGCCCTAAAGCAATTAAATTATTTAAGCTTCTTTGAAGCCTTGTCAGTTAGAATGGAGTTGAGCTGAGGATGGAGTGTTGAACTGAAAATGTTAAATACATAATTACTGCGAAGTCTTCGATGGCGTACGGATCCCCTTCATGAATAGGAAGGGACGAGTCTAAAGGTAAAGAGTGTGGAAAATTTTTTTTTTCTCTACTGTTTCTCCTTTTTCTATCACAACCAGTCAGAAACTGAATTACCATTAACAATACACAAATAAACCAGCCTAAAAAACACACCTTTAAACAATCAAAACCGAGGAAAATAATGACCTAAAATCTCCATGGAATTTTTTTGGAATCTGGCTGTGGTAGCACGGTAAATAAATAAAGAAATTTGCTTTAAACTCCAAGAGAATGAAGTGAAAGCTGGTTATGAAAAAGGAAAAAAAAAACATTTGAAACATTAAATCTTGTAGTGTCGCCACATTTTAAACAGATATGGAGCCTGAGGTTAAACCACAGTTTGGCTTTGGCAGCTGTTCTCACATGACAATATATACACAACAAACCACACTGTACACTGATATTCATGTCTACTCATACACATATATCTGTATATCACACACACACAGAGAGAGAGAGAGAGAGAGAGAGAGAGAGAGAGAGAGAGGGAGGAGGTTTCAAAACAGCTTAAAATGGAAAATAGATGAATGTCAGTGCTTGTCATTTTACAGCATCAGCAAAAAATAAGTGAAAACTAAAGAAAACTAAACTTTATGTAACAAGTACTTCTTCCTCTCTGACAAAATTTTTTCCTTTATTCTCTAAAAAGTGTTTTTTCACTCCACTGTCAAAGGAAGGATTTCACATCTTGATTCAAACATGCAGGATTTTTGGAATTCTCTTGCTGTTCCAGATGCGTTTCTGTTTAGATTTCATCAGGACTGAATAGAAAGTGTCACCCCCGCCCTCATCGCAAGAAACAAAAATAGACTTTTAAGTTGCTTTCTTTAGGCAGCAATTCAGATGCATTCACTGTCTTTATATCAAACCTCTGTCTGTACACGCGCGGACCCACTATAGTACAAATATACACGTTATCCAGCCCTTCCTCTGGTGTGATTTGAATACGCTGTGGTAAATTGTTTTCTACAGTTCATTTAGGATCTCACTCACTGCTCTGTACCGGTAAATGTCAGCATGCTACAGCACCGGTTCAACCGCTTTTTTTTTTGGCTTTTAAATATAATCCACAATTACTGTGGCGTGTGTGTGTTTGGGAGTGTGATCGAGGGTTATGTACATAAAAGGCATCCAATGAGAAAATCTGGGAATTAAACTGAAAGGATATTTAATTTACTGGACTAAATCCGGTTGTCAAACAAAATTTTTTCAGATCTTCTGAGGACTAAGAGTGTGTTTTCCAGGTCAGACATCACGTGACAAACTGTGTACAGAGGAGATCATGTGTCCAAAGAGCTTAAGTCTTATTGGCCGATCCAGAGGAGCGTCGCAGCTTCATGGACATGCGGCTCTTGCTAGTCCGTGGAGACATGGGGGACGCCGAGTCGCTCCCGGCCTCCCCAAGAGCCGGACTTTCTCCCCGAAGAATCTCGAGGCAGGAGCCTGAAGGGGGGTGGGGGGCAGGATGGGAGGAGGGAGGATGAGGGAGGGGAGGTGGGTCAAGGAGAGAAGGGGAACGGAGGCATAATCGGATGAAGGGAAAACAAGAAAATTACATCATGCTCTGCTAAGTCAGATGAACACACACACTGACATACACACACTAACACACACATCAACACACACACTAACACACAGATGAACACACACACTAACACACAGATGAACACACACACTGACAGAGGGGAAACATGAAGCTCTATCCTGCCATTGGTTCTTCTGGAACAGCCACTAGCCCCGCTAAGGCGCTAACGCTTCCTGCTAACCATTCTGAACCCTGTGATCCTGTGATGGAGGGACGACACGCGTGCCGTATTATTAACGTGTTTCATTAAAACCACGTTAAGAGTTGCTGTTTAACACCTCCTTTAACGACCTGCTGCAGAGGCAACATGTTGATCAGTTATTCAAGAGTTAATGACGCGCTCAAGTTACACAAACTCTTTATCTACACCTTCATCTGGAATCGTTTCTATGGTGGTTGAAGGGAAACCAGACTGGATAAAGAAACGACTGGTTTGAATTGTTACAGACCAGGAAGAGGAGCTAATCGTACCATTCACAGCCAGCATGGAGAACCTTCTGCTTCAGACCCTTCCCCTTAACCCATAGCTGGTTCAAGCTGTCTAGTGGCTTAGGGACCATCAGATACAGAGAACTATGATCCTCTGGATGGAAGAGGAAGAGGAAAGGAAAGGAAAGGAAAGGAGAAAGACAAAACCAACAAAAAGACGTTAAGTAAAACCAACGACAGCCAGAGATGAGACGAGAAAATGCAATGGGCAAGGAAACGATAAAAAAGGAGATGAAATAAAATAAAAATTATAGTACAGTAAAAGGAAAGGATGAGAAATAAGAAGCGAAAGGAGATAAAACAGGAGGAGATAAAGAAAGGTAAAAACAAGAAAAAGAAAGTCCAGGAGAACGAAAGAGGGATGATAAGAAACAAGACAGATGATGTCACAAATGAAATGAGACACAAATGACAGACAAAACCAAACGTTGCACACAAAACCTGTCCATAGACAATACTGTATATATAAAACATGTACGTTATTAGTAAAGATAACATTACACATTATTATTACTATACATAACATGACCCTTCCCTAATACTAACATACTAGCTTCAGATTTGTCAATGCAAACAACTGGAGTAAAGAAGAAAGAAAAACTTGTTAGTTGTAGGTCATACAATTATATGTCTACATTAGATAAGCTTACCCATTACTAAGTGTGTGTGTGTGTGTGTGTGTGTGTGTGTGTGCACAGTTTGAGAACATGACATCACATCCAAACCAGGAAGCGAGGAGCGTATGACAGCAGGAGACGGTTTCATCGCAGGTTAACAGGACAAACGGGAGCGTTACTGAGTGAGGGAGTGAACACATGAGAGCAGAGACCTCCTGCCGCCGAGAACGTCTCACCTCCACCGCCAACCTGAAGCTGGTTTGGTGTGAAGCAGCTTCAGCGTTTAACGCCCGCACTCGGAGAGAATGTTGTTTCTATATAGTCTGAACTGAAAGAGAAGCTCATGGAGGAGGACGGAACCAAAACTTCAACACAGAGCGTTTCAGCTTCTCATATAATCATCAATAATGCAAGACGTTTGATCAGCTCCATCGATCGTTGCGGACTTTATCAGCTGACTGTCGTAGATCGCTGTCAGCGCCGCTGTATCTAGATGTTCTGATTTAATCCACTCTCAGAAACCTACCGCTGCTATGTTAGACGTAGCAGAGACGCTATGGCGTGCTAATATTCTAACTTTATCATCTCAGTCAGCTGTATGATGGTAGAAGAACCTCTTTAAGATGATCCTGAATGTAAATATAAACGTCTCCTGAAGGTAAATGAGACGGGAGGTGGAGCTGCATGAAATCCCAGCTGTTTCAGAAGCTCCATCTGGAACCGATCTGATGTTTTCTGAACATGTTGTCACTGAAATTACTTTATTGCTTTTTTAGGAAGGTTACGTATTGTGCGATTATATAACTTTACATGGCAAAACTGCCATTGTTCTCCTGTATTGCTGCCCACATATAAAAATAGTGTTAATAAAACTTTCCAAGCGTAATTAATAATTCCTTAATGCAGGCTGGGAATTCTAACAGCACGCTCAGATCACCTGCAGAGATGATAAACCTGATAAATCAGGCTGGACCAAGACAGGATTAACCCTAGACGTGTTTCAAAACAGAAACATGAATAAAGAAGCAGAGCTCAAGTTTCATTCAAAAAGTAAAAAATTGCTTTTTGACGTCCTGTTTAAGTCACACCAAACTACAGCGTCAGAGGAGCTGAGAGTGAGACGTCCTTTGACGGGTGTGGGGGGTAACCATAAACACATGCAGACCTGCTTCAGCAGAGGAAGACAGGGAGGAGAGAAGCAGATTAAAACACAACACGGTGAAGGATCTGGGTTAGGCTGGAATGTCAGGAGGAAGAGTCATGTCAGGACGGCTCGTGTCAATCATGTGACCAGTCTTACCTTTTAGTTATAGGCAAGTGAGACAAAACGATCTAAAGGAGGGAGGTGGGGGGAGGGGAATAAATAAAAGAAAGGGATACATAAATAAAAAAAATTAAAATTAAATAAAAATAAATTAAATAAAAATAATAAAGTAAAACAAATGGGGGGGAAAAAAAAAGAGAGAAGAAAGTTTAATCATTGCACTGTTAAAGGGAGAACAGATAGAGACCAACAGATGAGGGTGGAGGGGGCTCTAAGTCATCTGAACAAAGTTTATTTCAGAGAACAGGGTTAAAAGTCTCCTTTTTGTCTCAAACACAACCTGAACTTTGTTACATGTGTGCTTCGTGTGTCACATCAAGTGAATCATCTTTAATCCTGTTCTCTGAAACAACATTTGGGGCTGAACAACACAATAAAAAAAAACAAACATGACTGCTCACAGACGATTCAGGGACCATTTAATAACCTGAATTAACATCTGGGGGGGAAATCCTCGTGTTTCAGATTGTGTTAAATGTTATTCAGCCTCAAAGCGGGTTGATTTGTTATTGCATTATTATGATTTCTGACACAAGAGCCGGTGAGATGAAGAGCAGCTGGCAGAGAAAAACAAGGTTTAGACGGTACGTAATGTCACTATGCAAGCTTTGTCTAACACCTGTGTTCCTTCATGGTTCTTGTATAAATTCTCTTTACAAAGAAAAGTGTGTTTTAGCTCCACAATCAAATCACAGTCATTATTATAAATGAATGTCTTGTTGAATAATTCCATTAGGTGCAAATCAAAGGATGTGACACAATTACCTTACCCTTAACCAGACACCTTACAGACAAAAAGTGATCAGTAACTGCATACAAACAGGACTCATATGTATGAATATGAATCGCATGTATTTGTCTAACATCTCTATGACTGATCAGAGGTCAGATGATCCCTCAGAGATGATCAGGAGACAGAAGCCGAGCACAACTCTGTACACAAAACACGACCAACCAGATACTAGAGTGTCAATGTGTGTGTGTCTGTGTGTGTGTCTGTCAATTAAAACCACAGAAGAAGACATGCTGGAGGGTTGACAGTTTACAATCCAACAGAAAAGATCATTATTTTATGAACTTACAAAAAACAAAACAAAAAACAAAAACCAGTAATCACTCAAGTTGTCTTTGCTTTTAGGATGAAATCAGACATCTTTAAACTTGAACATAAATGTATGTAATTACATTCAGCCAAAATAGAGGTTTTCTCTTTTATTTCTCATATTATTACCAGAGCTGAAGACAAGTATTCAGGTATTAGTTTCTCCGAAATGTTTGTAAGAATATAAATTCCCTTTTGATAGAAAAGAACAAAAAGTAAGACACTCGAAGCAGCAGGAAAATCTGCATCCAAAATTGACCCTTCTGACTGCAAACAATTTTTTCAACATGTTTTCGTCATTGTTTTCCTAAAAGCCTTCCAGACATTCTCCTACTGGATGCTTCGCAGCACAAAGGTCAGGCCTCACCTGCATCAGAAGGCAGGTGTGTGCAGGGAGCCGGACTGTACACCCGCGCCGCGTAATCCTCAAAGGTAGTCGGTTCCTGGTGGTGCTGCACGATGGTTTCCAGGTACCGGGCTCGCTCCTCATAGCTGAGACTGAAGGTCAAGGTTCAAACCATCAAAAATGTCTTCAATTAACTTAATTGTTACACATCTTTATATGAAGTATCAGTGTGACCATGATGAGCAAAAGATAAGCAGAGAAATCAGCAATAATATAGCGAGATTTAGTTTAAAAAAATATGTAGGGAAAAAAAATATTGTCTCTAAATAAAAATATCCACAAAATAAACAGAATAGAGCAAAAAACAAAAAGTTTACAGCAAACTAACGTTAACTGAATAAAAACAAGAATATAATACAACGATTAATAATAGTTTGTATTTAATGCTTTGTTTTCCAGGGAAATCGAATGAAAAACAAAAAACCCGCCTCTTGATGCTTTACTTTTTCAGCTTTCATCAATGAATCTAAAAGAAGGGATTCAGCAGAGGAAATGGAAACCAGGTCTTCAGTGTCCGAGCATTAAGAGATAATGTCATTGAATGACATTAAGCACTCTATGTTCGCTCTACTCATACATCCACCTATAATGACGACCATATGCGGTCGTCCACACGAGCACAGACTCCCATCGTCTCTCAGCAGGATCATCATTCGCTCTGGAAGCTCCAATAACCAAGGATTTCCAATGAGAGCAGAGTGTGTGTGTGTGTGTATTTGAGTGGATAGGCAGTGAACACGTAAAATGTGTGTTTGTAAGTGCATGAGTCCCTGTATATGAGTGTGTCACGGGATTAGGCCAATGAATCTTCAGAATGAAATCTGTGTGTTTTTTTCTGTGTGTGTGTTGTGAATGGGTCAGTCATATATAATAGCGCCCGTGGGTTTGCGATTGAGTTAGAGAGCTGGTGTATGGGCCTCAGAAGGAGAAAGATTCAGGTCTAATGGTAACTGATCCAGTTAGAGACAATGATAATAACAACAATATGGCTCCTTTAAAGTGGGGGGACAGACTGCACTGGCAGAATTAGAGAGAGAAGAGGACGGTAGAGGCGGAGGGGTGGAAAAGCTGGCAAGGCAGAGGAAGATGTCAATAAATAGATGAAATACACAACATTCTACTGAAATTAACCACAGATTTTACAGAACAGCCATCAAAAATAATTTTAACCCTCTTGCATTTTGAAAAATATCACTTTATTTGAAAAAACTACACCCTAAAAGTATAGGGGGGAGCATCAGTAGAATATAGTATTTCCTGCACTATAAGGCGCGCTGGGTTATAAGGCGCACCGTCGGTTTTTGAGAAAATTAAAGGCTTTAGGTGCGCCTTATATTGCAGAAAATACTTCACTGCTCAGTACCCTCTGTGCTGCAGCTCAGGTAGCTTTGAAGCTACAGGCCCTTCGTCTTACTGAAGCATGTCTGGACTGAAGCCACAGGTAAGGTGGCTTCATTAAACAAGGCTAGATACCAGACTGGTGAAAGCTAGTTTGACAACAGACAATGTAGCACGGAGGGGCATTAAAAGCAGTTCTGATAAAGACGAGGACATGAATAATTTAGTTCTGGATAGTTTTATCATTCTTTGGCAATAATGTGTTTTCAAGCAGAGGGAAAATACTTATTATTTCACAAGCAGACTTTGAAAGTCAGTGGACTGATGCTGAAAGAAAAAACTTCACATCATTTGAGTTACACTTCTATTGTTTGGCAAAGATCACAAGAGTTTACATTTAAAACTTTTGACCTGAAATGCAGATTTGAATATAAAGTGGTATTACAGGACAGGACGGGGCGGGGGCCTGCTGCTCAGCATGCTAGCTTCACTAGCTTCTCCGCAACAACTAAACACGGCTGCTTCTGCAGTTTCTGCTGATAATGTTATTCAATAATTGAACGTATGAATCAATGCACATAGTTTACACGCTGATCTCTTAAAGTAACACTATCAGAGGCGTTTAAATTGAAGGGAATCTAATCAGAAGAACAGCAAAGACAGAAGAAGGTGAGACATGCAAAGAAAAGTGAGGTGTGGAGACGGGAGGAGAGAGGAAATCGTAGGGTGAAAAGGAAGACGTGTTAGAATTCTGTTGTGAGTCATAGAGGAGGTGATAGGGGAGGGCAGCAGGTGAGATGGGGAGGGAGGATACGCCATCCACAATCCCATGTGTGTGTGTGCATCAGTTACACACACAGCCTGCGGTCTTGCTGTTTGCCTTTTTCCTGCTTCACACATCCTCCCTGTGGCAAATGACCATGTGGATGTAATGACATTAGGAACACAAATATAACACATTATAAATCACTGGAAAACACACATTTATCTTTGAGTGAATTCTCTAATTGGTTGAATGAAGCCGCAGCAAGGTACGTGGACATTATAGAAATATACCGCCGCGTTGAGAGGCCACTAATTCCTCATTTATAAGGTATAAAGTAAATCTGAAGAAAATAAGACAGCCTGTGGAGGTAGGGAAAGAGAAGAAACAGAAACACACACAACACACACACACACACACACACACACACACACACACACACACACACACACACACACACACACACACACACACACACACACACACACACACACACACACACACACACACACAGACCACTGCTGAGATAAATGACAGGGACATCACAACACTCTTTCCATCACTTTTCCTTCTTCCTCTCAGCGTGGGCCTCAATGTAACTCAATGTAATGTAACATAAACGTAACTACTCCTTAATGTTCAATAACTCTGAATTTATTACCTATTCATTACAAACATTAGTTTGTAACTTGAAGAACTACAAACTGTAATATGTTTGCTTGTTGCTTTGCTTTAACATAAATCCTTTTGTGAGGTTATTAAACCCACAAACTCCATCAATCAAGGATCAAACTATCCAAGAGAATAAAGAAAAATTAACATCCAACACAAGTCAGGACATTAGCTTTGTTCAAAACGTTTTTGTCACAGTTAAAAAGTGCTGAATTACTGCATTGTGGGAAATGTAGTTTTGGTCAAAGCACACTTTTGACCTATTTATTTTTAGACAATGACCTTTTATGCTCTCGCAAGCCACATAAAATGCTGTGGAGGGCCACATTTGGCCCCCGGGCCTTGAGTTTGACACATGTGGTGTAAATAATATAGTTAACAATGGAATTTATTCTTTTTGGGGTTCTGGTGTTGCCCAGGCCGGCTCCTCTGTTTCCTGGGATGTTCACTGTGATGTTTTAAAATGTCACACCTTATTCTATCCAAACTTAGGCACCAATGTAAAGCATTGCAGCCTGCAGGGCTTTCAGGCTCCATTACAAATTTGTTTAGAGGAGCAAAGCATGTCACATTTCCACTGAACTAGATATTGGTGTTTATTTCTTTTTTATTCTTATTACTGGAACGTTTGTGGCATTTATCTTCCAATAGAGAACATGATAATCGGTGTGCTCATTAGCTTGAAAACAATTTTAGGTGTTTTTTTGAAATGAGGTTTACACTTTCATCCTAGTCGGTTGAAAATCAGGATTTTATAGCTAAAATTATTTAGAAACATAAGGGAACCTTTTGAAGATGCTTTGTATTTCATCGGACATCAGCTTAACTTGACAAATTTTATACCTTTTTGTACATTTGCATTTGATTTTGTGCAGCGACTGGAATCCAGTGAGGTCAGAGAAAATACACCTGTATTGTATCCATGCTTGCATTCTGCCTCCACCCACCCCCTTCCTCTCTCCCTTCCTCCCGAATGACAGTCGTCACGTTGAAATCTACTGTAATTGAATTTCAGATGACTCCTCTTATTAAGTCATTAGCAGAAAAATATCTCTCTTTTGAAGAGGGGGGAAAAAAATGAAAGAAAGAGGGAACATTATAACAGAGAAAGAGGGAAAGGTCCTGGTGAGGGAGAAAAAAGGAGAAAGCAGAGCTGGGAAAAGCAGACAGGATATAGAGGGTGAGAATTTGGATAAAATGGCTCTTTTGTGTCGAGTCAGAAACTCATTTTCCAGTGCATGGCTGAAAAGAGAGGAGAGTAAAGTATTGTGCCTTTTCTAGCTCGCTCCCTCTGTCAGTCTCTCTCCTCCTCTGTCCATTTAAAGCCTTTTCTTTCTCTCCAGCAGCGCAATTCATTGTGGCTGTGTCCGAGTCCTGCAATCACTTGAGCCTAATGGAGCTTGGAAGAGGAGAGGAGGCGAGAGGAGGAGAATAGGGGCTTGTTAGTGCATTAGGAGCTGGACCCACTGCTGGGATGTGTGTCTATCATTAGAATACGGTGAGGCTATACTGCATGTACTGTAGCTGCTCATGTGAACACAGATTTACAACTAGGACAGCTTCAGATCAAAATGACTTTCATTTTGCATTTTTGCTCATAGATATTAAAACTACAACAAATACAGGCTGGTCAGAGTCTGAAGCATCCAATCAGAGAGCAGCCACAGGTCACATGGTTGCCAAAAGTTGAAGGGCTTCCGTTGACTCAGGTGTATCTCATCTAGGAAGGGTGTGTGTTCACAACAAAATCAAATGGAGAAACAATTCTAAATAAATGCTGCAAGGCCACCAGGTGATTTATTCAATTAACTTTTATGAGAAAATAATTATCTTTAATCATTAATTTGTTTAGGCCCGTGATGATCTGGCGTCTTATATGGGGTGTACCCTGCCTTCGATGGACGGACTGATTTGTTTAACCTCAATGTGTTTCAGTAAATGTTGATGGACGACCGCTGATTTATTTTTATTTTGGTAAATCAGTAAAATCTTAATTACTAAAGCAAAAGATTTGGGTAAACTGTGAAAAAAGATAAATGTTATGTAAATTTAAATGTCATAGTAGAGTGTTATCAGCAAGTTTGAATGGTTTAAAAATTATATTGCAGATTACACTGTAGTTTAGCTCATTATTAGCACTCAGAGGAGCATGCATGCTTGAACAACACACACACACACACACACACACACACACTATCTGTCCTCTCCACCCCAGGCATTGGAACAGACAACAGAGAGAAGGACATCAGAGGGATAATACAATTGGAAAAGCTTTACAGCCTGTAATGATAAAAGTGTGTGTGTGTGTGTGTGTGTGTGTGTGTGTGTGTGTGTGTGTGTGTGTTGAAGCCCAAAGGAACAAGCTAATGGGTTTATATCTTTCTGTGATAGCAATGATATGGAGGCTTCGTGATTTCATTAAGAGTGTGTGTGTGTCCACGTACGCCAAAAGATGAGGACAGAGATACGTTGGTCTAATGCACTACTGATTGCTGGGGGCCGATGTGCACACACACACACACAAACACACACATTCACAATTGCATTTGCCTCAATTCATCTGCTCTTTAACCCGACGCAGAAACAGACACTGGAGGAAAACTGATGTGACGTGATACATTAATTGGCCCCTTGTCACCCCACTATTTCACCCTTTGACATGTGTGCATGCACATACACACGCACACACAGACCTCCTGCCTGTCACCACTGGGGAGCCCTAAAGCTGCCACCACAATCATGAGCTTTATTAAGGAACACACACAGCGAAGCGCACAGACACACTCGCACACACACTGCATCGGTGTTAGTGAACATCAAGGGGCCATAACAATAATTCTCTGATTAAGGACATGGATCCTGTTCTTATCTCCAGGCTCTAGTTGGACAATATTTATCCCACCCCCAACCCCCCTAACTCACACATGAATCCTTAATATGGATATGAGAGGTGACACAGAAAAAAAATAGGTATTGTTAGAGACAACCTGCTTCCATCTCTCTCCCTATAACCCTTTCTAAGAGCCGTTTACAAAATGCTTTAATACTCAAAATAAGTAAATGAGAGAATACAGTATTTTCCGCACTATAAGGCGCACCTAAAAGGCTTTAATGTTCTCAAAAACTGAGAGTGTGCCTTATAATCCAGCGCTTTATATTTGAAAAAGTTTTAAAATAAGCCATTCATTGAATGTGCGCCTTATAGTCCAGTGAGTCTTATAGTCCAGTGAGTCTTATAGTCCAGTGAGTCTTATAGTCCAGTGAGCCTTATAGCGCAAAATAATACTGTGCAGTATTTTCTGCACCATAAGGCGCACTGGACTATAAGGCGCACATTCAATGAATGGCCTATTTAAAAACCGTTTTCATATGTAAGGCGCACTGGATTATAGGGAGCACTTTCGGTTTTTGAGAAAATTAAAGGCTTTTAGGTGCGCCTTATAGTGCGGAAAATACTGTACTGAAGAACGTCACTGTATTTACAAACCAAATCCCACAGCCATCAGTAAATCAACCTACAGTGGAAGCAAACTTCATTACCAGCAGAACGAATCAATGTTAAAATTCCAATAAGTCCAATAAGTATCTATGTCCAAAGAGTATCACATTCTACTCATACCAAATTCTCTGATAAATTTCAAAAGTGGCTAAATATCCATCAATTATAGATGACCATATATGGAGCGCTCGTCTTTCTTTCAGTCCTTTCAGTGAGGCGGATCAGTTCTGATGACCCAGCTCTGCTCTCTGCTCATCTGTGACATCCCACCTTGAATTTTAAACACCTTGTCCCACAAAAATACTTAAATTTACAAACCCTGCTACGGAGTGCATTCACACATTTACACACACACACACACACACACACTGCAGATTAGCTTGTTTACCAGTCAGAGGGGGGTCTGCTGGAACACGATCTGATCAAGCCACTGATGGCTACGACTCATGTGTCTGCACAGCTCTCTGTGACCAGGTGCGTGTGTGTGTTCATTCAAACATACGTAAAAACAGGTTTTGTTCATGCAAAAATTAGATACTTTCAGAAAACAGACAAAAAAACCCCATCACGATCATCCAAATATTAATGCGTGTTATTTTATCTTTCTGATATATTAGGATATGAAACGATAACACACATCTGAAACACACTTCAATGACTTTTGCAAGGCTCTTGTTTCTCAAAGCACATGCTTACAGACGCGCACACACACGCACACCCAGGAGAGATTAGCTGTGACCCCTCTTTCTCACCCTTGTCTTTTCATTTCCTCCATCACCGCGATGGGAAACAATTAACCACAATCACCTCTTGGCCCCCCCCCCCCCCTCAAGCATTCACACACACTCATATCCATTTCCTCACCCCTAACCCTCAGTGTACAGACAGTTCACCTGATCATAATTGTTTCCTAAAGCATCAAAGAAATATTCTTGTTTTTCAAAATGCAGTTTCTCATTTAATGCTGTATTAAGATGGATAAAATACATTGGATCCTCCGTTTAGTTTCTCACAGACAAAGTGATCAAATGAGCATGTTATGACTCTTAATGGTTCTTTAAGAGGAAGAATTTAATTTCACGGCACATGCATTGTCAATATGAGCAGCAGTATTCGCCCAGACAGACGCCAGACAGCGGCAAAGCTTTTCTTTGATGTCAAAGTCGTCCCACGTCTGACTGTTAGAGGAGCTCAGGGAAAGTTAACGATAACATGACCCCATTTCAGCATCAGCAATAACAAAATCTCTTCAATTTGTAAGGTTTTGCCCTCACCTATCTATTATGGCGAGGAACACACACTTCCTTGTCACACATAGCAGATTGTAGCCTCGCTGGGACAATGGGCTCTATTGTGGGAGCTGGCAAAGAGAAGGCAGGCAGGCCGCTAGGTGTTTGGCTGCTCTTGGTAAGTGTGTGTGTGTGTGTGTGTGTGTGGATATGGGGGATAATAGCGCTACATGCCCAGAGCTGCCATCATTTCACTGGGAACAGAGTGTGAAAGACAGAGAGACAGGCAGCAATACACACACACACGCGCACACACAAACACTGCATCGCTATCACACGGAGCCATATGCTGACCCCAGCCTCAGTGCAGCTATCTCTGCCAATCAACTACTACAGGAGTGTCACACACACACACACACACACACACACACACACACACACACACACACACACACACACACACACACACACACACACACACACACACACACACAAACACGCACACACACACAAGCTCTAATCCTGAAAGTTAAATACATGCAGATACACACGACATAAACAGAACAATGTAAACGTATACATCTGAAAATTCATGCACATAAATATGAATACAGACACAGGCTGTGTGCGGAACAGCTTAATGTCTTTCCAACATTGTTCCCCAGAAGCACAATCACCCGGGAACGTGTACACACACACATGCGCGCGCACACAGACACATACACACACATCAGACGGTGGGGCAGCTGTAGATCTCAGTGAATCTTGGTCAGTTCAGAGTGGCTCCCCTCAATAAAAACACAAAGCTGAGTTTTAACTGATATTTCAGCTATTTTGATTTATTTTTTAATTAACTATCGACTTTTATTCATTAACTCACTGCTTCAAGGACAACATGAGCTTTTGCCTTCAAAAACACTCCAGTGTTTCCATAACAACAAACAGCGGTTGACCCCAGAGATGCTGGGTTTCACCAACCCCTTCAGACCCGTTCCTTCTCCTCTCTCCTGATGACGACCAGTGGAGAGAAATCAACTGACCCCATAACACCGGTGACCTCAGCAGGACACCGACCCGTCATCGTAATCGTCTCGTCTACGGCCGCTTATCCGCTTTGTGGTTCACGGGTGTAGCTGGAGGTGATCCCAGCGGACTGTGGGTGTGAGGCGGGGTACGCTCAGGATGTGTCGCCGGTGCATTGTGTAGCCACATGAAAGACAAACGACCACTCACACTCAATTGCATGTTTTTTGGAGGTGGGAGGAACCCACGCAGACACGGGGAGAACACGCAAACTCCTCACACAGAAAGGACTCGAACCCAGAACCTTCTTGCTGTGAGGCGACCCCGTCTACCCACCCACTGTGCCACCGTCCTGCCCGCAAGACCGCAATAATTAACTTAATAACCAGATATTTCGTTGCATGACAGTCATCGTCTACATCACATGTGTCAAACTCAAGGCCCCGGGGGCCAAATGTGGCCCTCCACATCATTTTATCTGGCACTTGAGAGCATAAAAGGTTAGATTGTCTAAAAATAAATAGGTCAAAAATGTGTTTTGACAAAAACTACATTTCCCACAATACAGTAATTAATCCCATTTTAACACTGACAAAAATGTTTGTGAACAAAGTTAATGTCCTAACTTGTGTTTGATGTTATTTTTTTTATTCACTGATAGTTTGATCCTTGATTGATGGAGTTCTGTGGGTTTCGTAATCTGACAAATATAACCGAGAAACAAGCAAACATTTTTTTCTGTGTAACTGTAATGTTTGTAACTTGAATAAGTAATAAATTCAGAGTTGTTTAACATTAAGGAGTAGTTACATGTATTTTACATTACATTGAGTTACATCTAACTCAATGTAATGTCCGCAGGACGCCTCAGATCACAGCAGATTGAACAGGTGTCCTCACACAAATACCTGGATGTTCAGCAAAAAGCCGGGGTGGTCTAACAATGTAGTCTGTCCGGCTCAGACAGACTGACCCCTGCACACGTTAGTCCATACACCGCTCACGCTTTCACTAAAAATCTCGTGTTCATGAAACGTCATTAAGTCGTGCTGCTAGAAATTGCTGTACAGCTTTCTGTGAATATCTATCACAAACACGACCCCATGCAGGAAATGTTCGTGAATGTTTAACAGCCTGTGAGACAGCAGCTTATGAGTTCAGGGGGATTGATGTAGCTACAAGAGTTATCCATTTGTCTATACCCTGGGTAAAGATGCTGCTTTGGAGGCATAAAAGGGCCGAAAAGTTTTATAAACTAAAAGGTGTGTAGGAAAAAGTGTAGGCTTTAAGGTGAGGGCAGTGTGTGTGTGTGTGTGTGTGTGTGTGTGTGTGTGTGTGTGTGTGTGTAATCTTTCGTGAGGGTCTTGGATTGCTTTTGTCACTGCAGTGAACTGATATGTGCGATAGAGCCGTGCTTACACACAGCTGCTCCAGCAGCCTGGCATTGTGTGCTGCTGGATGGCTCTAGTCATGGTGAATGAAAGATCAGAGAGAGAGAGAGAAGGCAGAAGGACCGCCCTGGGGGGGCCAGGAGACGGAGACAGAGGGAGGGGAGGAAGACAGACAGAGATGGAGGGACGCAAAAAAAGAAAGAAGGCAAACATGCCAGTTCACCAATGACACGCTTTGCCCTTCCAGCCTTCATCCTCATCCTTCATTTTTATGTCTCTTAAACTCAGTAGTTATGAATGTAATGAAAAAAAAAATCAAAAATTTTACATACTAACACATTATCATAATTATTAGTACATTTTAATAACATTCTGCATTGATCTGACTCTCTACAAGGTTGGAATGCCACGTAATAGAAATAAGTCAATGTATTTTTCTCAATTATTTGTGAATTTTTTCATTACATTTAATAAATTGAACACAATCAATTTGAGATATATTTTTTTAATACTTTCTCTTTCAAATTTTATACAAGAAACAAATTTCAAATAAGGTCGGACCGATTCCTACCCCCCCCCCCCCCAAAAAAAGGGTCTCAAAAACCACATGGAAATTCAACCTGGTCACCTGTTGTCCAACACCTTCATTTAAATTAAATAGTTTGAAATAATTTGCATATAACAATGATAATGTGCAGAAAAGATGAGAAAGTAAATTAAAAAATTTGTGTCCAAGGACGCAGATGCACCAGCAACTGGACAAATGCAATTACTGCCTCATGGGTAGACCATAACCTTTACCATAGTAGCGTAATAGCAGAATGACATGGAAATAAAATAAGTTAAATCATGTGTTTAAAATATAAAAAGAAGCTAACTGAAGAAACTGGTCTTGAGATGCATGCCTTTAGGGCCTGTACAAATCACGTGTAAAATTTCAATTAACTGTACAGAGATTTTTGGTCAGATGTGACTAGACCGTACCCCCACTATGTCGGTACGTATCAGGGTAAGTAATGAAATCTGAAAAAGATAGGAATACGATAGAAGAAAGAAAGATGAGAAATTTTGGAGAAGAAAAAGAAAATATGGAGACAGATTTGGAGGTGGAGATAAAGAATAAGACAGAAGGAAAAAAAATAAATTAAAGGTACAACGAGACAAAGACAGATGTGAAGACGTTGATGACGAACTAGACGGATAAAAGAGGAAGAAAAGGAAAGAATGAAGGAGTGACAGACGTCCAGCCTGAGGTGGGGGAGACAGGAGAGGTGAGGTGTGTGTAGCAGAGAGAGATGGGGAGTCAATAATGACTGATTACTGTAATTCAGCCTGTCAGAGACATCGACCTGCTGCTACCACCAATCAATACACACCAGGACACTCGCTCACACACACACACACAAACACCTCCAGACAAGCTTTGCACTTCATGTGTGTCATCGGGCAAGTGTACAGCATCACACACACACACACACACACGCACACACACGCACACAAATGAAATGGGGTCGGGGGTAGTTGGCCATGAGCTACCACCCCACACTGGGCTGAACAATCTTTAAGTCTTTGTCTTGCTGTGTGGATGTAGCAGAGCAAAATGCCCCCCCCAACCCGCATCACCTTGTCTCATATATCTATAAAAAGTAGAAGGGAAGGACAGGAAAGAGAGGGAGGAGGAGAGAAACACCGGTTGATAAGAACAAAATAAAAGATAAAAGGGACGCCAGTGGACAACAGGGAACATAAAGAGACACAAGTGGACAGTAAAGAAACACGAGTGGAGAGAAGAAGAGAAGAAGAGCTGAGGGATGAAATAAACAAGACCAAAGAGGCAGGATTCAATAGGAGAGTGAAATCAAATGGACCGGAAAAGAAAGAACACAATAGTCAGAGGCTAGAATATACAACTAAACCGTTATGAATTTTACTTCGACTGAGTGGAAAATAAGTATTAAATTAGCGCAGTAACTGTTTATTCTGAGCAACTGTACTAGGACACAACATTACAGTGTAGGGGTGTCAAACTCATTTTCACCGAGGGCCACATCAGCCTTCAAAGGGCCAGATGTAACTTAAAAATGCAACTAAATGTAACTTAATATAATGTAAAATACATCAACTACTCCTTATTGTCATCAAATTATCCAAGAGAATAAAGAAAAAAGAACACTAAAACACAAGCTAGGACATTAACTTTTCAAAAAAATTTTTGTCAAATGTAAAATGGGCTTGATTACTGCATTGTGGGAACTGTAGTTTTTGGTCAGAGCACACTTTTGACCTATTTATTTTTAGACTGACCTTTAATACTCTTGAGGGCCACATAAAATGATGAGGCGGGCCACATTTGGCCCCCGGGCCTTGAGTTTGACACATGTGTTAAAGTAGGTTTATTGGGTTAATCTGGTCAGTAGAGTCACTGCTCCTTTGGATTAAACAGAGCCAGTTTTGGATGGCAGATTAACAGGCTTCCAGGGTGCCTCCCCTTTGGAAGTTTTCTTGTCACGACTAACTGGGTGGGTGGGGGGGCTGGGACAGACCCAGAACTAGCCGGATGGAACACATTATAGATTGGAAATGCCTCGGGATCCCCCAAGACAAGCTCCAGAGTGTTGTTGGGCAGAAGGAGGTCTGGAATAAACTCATCTTTCAGCCACTGTGTCCCAATCCTGAAGAAAGTGGACAGATGGATGGATGGAAGCGACTGGGCTAAACAACAAATACGCACAATCCCACATGGTGGGTGGATTTCATCGAAGGGAGACAAGCAGTCGCTGCTAATTCTGATCCCTTTAACTGCATTGCAGAAAATCTGAAATTTTAGAAACCTACAAATAAAGACTCTGAAAATGCAGAAAAGGCACTTAAATACTTAAATAAGTGTGAGATGTGTACACAAAGTTTGACAGAAAGAAACTGAAACTAGCAATTTTTGATTTATTCTCATCCTGTTTTTTTTTCTCATCTCTGTTACAAGATGCACTTTGCAATTATTCTGGAACAGAAGCTGGAAGATATGAGCAGAAGCCTGAAAAAAAAAAATGTTGAAGAGCAAAGTGGCTGAGATTAAATGTGATAATGTACTGCTTGTCTGTTGGTATTTATTTTAATGGTTGATATTTTCCCAACTGAGAATTTGATAAAAATGCTGGATGCCTTGCAGCAAAATCTATTTAACTTGGTAGCAGCGGCAATGTGTCAATAACTACACTAAAGAACTCTTTAAAAAAGTTCATGAAAATCAAAAATGCTATTATTATTATTATTACTCATCTAATTTTTATAAATTACATATTGAAACATGCTCACTTGACCCCACTTTTAAAATGACTTCTGTGTCCTCTGTTAAAGTATTGCACCACATTTTAATCCAGAATTCACATAATGAACAATGGGTAGATGCAAATATAAACTTTGTTTGATTACGATTAAAAAAAGAGGATATGAGGGAAGGAAATAGAAGAACAGGGAAAAAAAAGCAGACAGACAAGAAGAGAGTACCATTAGGGGGTCAAATTGCTTTAAATGCTGCTTAGAAGAAATTCCAATGATGAGTCAGTAGCTTGGTTTGTCTCAACGGGGGACGTTGTCACCTCGCAGAAGAGTTTGTGTCGAGTTTGTGCGAGTGAAATCGTACATCAGTGTGTGTGTGTTAGAATGAGCGTGAACACGTCTGTGAGACCAGAGAGCAAAGCCCCTCGTTTCGAAACAGTGTTAGAGAGAGGAGAGTCATCAATAAATATCGATCGCTGAGCTTCTTCCATTCACACTGCCATCCATCGGATCAAGCAGACAGACAATACACACTCTTTCTCTTCCTTTCCTGCACACACACACACACACACACACACACACACACACACACACACACACACACACACACACACACACACACTCCAGCTGTGTGTAACAACTTTGTCTGCTCGGCCGAGCGCAGCAAAACTCACAGCTGCTCTACTGCATTTCAAGAGCCACCTAAATACAGCTTTATCATGGTAGCACTTAAAGCTTGAAAGCTAAACAACACTGGACATTGATTTGCAATTCTTAACACTTTAGCTGGGTGAAACCAACATACTTTCTTCTACATACGAGGATTTCATTAGTCAAGCAAATGGTGTAGAAATATTTGAAGTTTACATAGCTAAAAAAAATGTTTCCGCATATTTGAAGAATAGCTTTCAAAGGATACAAGTTCTGGTACAGGGGAATAAGGGATTTGAGAGCCCGGCTGGCATTGATAGCTGTGGCTCTGACCATGGTGGGCAGAATCTTCATGTCCACTATGGCACCATCAAACAGTGGACCAAAGAATGGGACCTAAAGATACAGACCAGTAAGCAAACAAGCAGTCAAGACAGAAAAATGACATTTTCTAAATCAAGTGATTTCATAAGCTTAATGATGATCCTGCTGTCTGTTGAAGCATCACAATGAGATAAAACTTCAATATTGTAATCGAGAAATGTTTTTCAGCTTTAGTGAATCAAGTTTAACAAGTAAGGACTGAATCATATACTATTTGATTCAGTCTGTGGGTTTCTTTTTTAATCCCTGACTTTGCTTGTGGAATCCACCAAAGAGAATAATGTCAGGCTTTTTTTATTTGATTATTTGCAGACCAGGTCTCTGAGCCATGCACTCTGTGACTGAATACAGTGCTTTCAAAAACAACATCACAAAGAATATCTTATCAAACTTGTTTTTTGGATTCATGATAATTCAATATTTTCGCTTGTAGGATGAATGACATTGAATAAGGTTATGTCATTAGTGCTGTGGTATCTATGTCATACAGAAAAAAAAGCAGAATTTTATTGTGTTAGGTTTTGTTTGAAATAGAATTATGCTATCAGTGCTGTGGTATTAATGTCTGTGTGTTTTAGACTGATACATTAACCAGAGCAGCAAAACTCAAGGCAAGACTCTCTTGGATTGTTAGTCAATCTAGATGCATGTCTGTGTTGTCTGGTAGGAGCCACAAGATGATGAACCTAACCACTTCCTGTTCACAGTTTGATTCCTGCATGGCTCCCTTTAACTTTCAACCCCTATGATTATTTCGTATATAATGTATCGATCCAAAGGAATAATATAACAATCATCCATATAATCAAGTACAGTATTTTCTGCATTATAAAGCGCACCTAAAAAACTTTAATTTTCTCAAAAACCAACAGTGTGCCTAATAATCCCGTGTGCCTTATATGTGGGAAAAGTTTTAAAATAGGCCATTCATTGAAGGTACGCCTCATAGTCCAGAAGATACTCTATTTTAAAAGTTACTAGCAGCTGTCTAAGGCTGACATTTACTGAGAATGATGTTTACAATCTTCACCATAGCCCTTCTGTTCATTAGCATGCTAGTTTTTTCTTATACCTTTTCACTAAGTTGCTGAGTGTAAATAAAAGGAGTCTGATTTTTCAGATATTTTCTCATAAACGTATTTTGGATAAATTCAAAAAGTGACCTGATAAATGCAACAATCACCAGTTATTACTATTCTGATTCCACACTTTCTGAAAATCCTCTAAAATGAGTGATATTTCTTAACCTTGTGGTGAATCAGAAGGTCAGTAAAGTTCATCCACTGGGGGGGACGACAATCTGTACCTCCAATATCAGAGAAAGCAATAAAAACAGTTCCACAAGCACCATCCATAAAACTGTGCCCACATTACTCTGGTTAGTTATCACAAAAGCAGACATGTTCAATTGCTTATTGATTAGCGCAGACGGGGGCCTGAATCATCATCCTGGGGTTTAATCACAAGCTTAAAGGATTCTGAGGAAACACTGGAAAAAACACACACCCAGAATAATTCTACAGAACAATGACAGCTGGAAGGTTTGAAGCCAAAATTTAAATATTTGTGGTTTGAATAACTAACCTCAGGTTTTTTGAGTATATGTATGGAGTACATGTGGTTCTTCATGGGGTAAATGATGATGAGTACGTCTCCAAACTCAGTGGGGATGATCCCGCGCCGGTAGTCTCGGGAATGCTCCGACCAAACGATATGGACCTCATCATTACCCAGGTGCCTCAGCTGAAGGTTAAGGTAGGGAGACAAGGGTGGAAAAGAGAAATGAATGCCATACATACAAAAATCACATTTCTCTTTCTTGCGCTTTAAGTAGCTCAAACTAAGTCACACACACACACACTGCAGATGGGTTGTATCCATCACAAACCCAAGGCTGCTCATTTTGTGTTTGTACATGCAGTAGGTGGCCCTGGCTTTGATGGAGTGAGTGTGTATGAAGATGGAGAGTGGACCTGAAGACGGAGTGAAGCTACAATGAGATGGAGTACCGCCTCGAAGACAGATGGGATCAGCTGCTGCTATGCAATCCTGCGTGTGTGTGTGTGTGTGTGTGTGTGTGTGTGTGCGTGCGTGTGTGTGTGTGCAGATACAGTTGGGCTTGGTGACAGCTCCGTCATTAACCTTGATGTTTGTCAAAACACACCCACAGCCCCTCATGTCCCTACCTGTTGTCAGACGTCTGCTGCTCTTGGCCCTGGCCCTCAGACAGATACATCACAGATGTTTATGTTTAACTTTATATTAGGGAACATTTAGACCTGAAATGTTCAGAAATAATTTTGTTCAGTTGCTGACTTACGTCACCTTAAGTTTCCAATAATATTTAATCAGTTATTTTGCACTAAAGTAAAAGTGTCTGACCCCTTTCTTTAATTTCTGAGTCAATGATTGAGTTGTCAAATATGACAAAAAACAACAGAAGTCCATGAATATTTCTGCTTCATTCACATCAAATAATTTTTTTTTTTTGGGGGGGGGGGTGAATTTAAATCAATAGGTGAAGGAACATCTGCTGTTTTCCTTGTTTAAATTGATTAAGCTGAACAGAACTTATTAACTGTGCTTAAACATACTGACCTAAAAGAAGTATTTTATTTAAAAAAAACTGTAAGGTATGTGGTCGTGACCGAAAGAATGAGATCCAGGATACAAGCGGCCGAAATGAGTTTCCTCTGCAGGGTGTCCGGGCTCTCCCTTAGAGATAGGGTGAGAAGTTCGGTCATCCGGGAGGGACTCAGAGTCGAGCCGCTGCTCCTCCGCATCGAGAGGAGCCAGATGAGGTGGCTCGGGCATCTGGTCAGGATGCCTCCTGGACGCCTCCCTGGTGAGGTGTTCCGGGCACGTCCTACCGGGAGGAGGCCCCGGGGACGACCCAGGACACGCTGGAGAGACTATGTCTCCCGGCTGGCCTGGGAACGTCTTGGGATTCTCCCGGAGGAGCTGGACGAAGTGGCTAGGGAGAGGGAAGTCTGGGCTTCCCTGCTCAAGCTGCTGCCCCCGCGACCCGACCCCGGATAAGCGGTAGAGAATGGATGGATGGATGGATGTAAGGTATGTGTTGTCTGTATAGATGGAAATCATTTTTTCCAGTCCATCATTGCGTAGTTTAATCAACATGATTTCACCTCACACAACTTTCTTCCATAAGTTATCCCCTTCATCGCGTTTGGAAATGATTTCATCCAGCAGCCATTATGACAAGCCTTGAATTGTCAGTTTTGAGTAATGGGATTACTTAGCCTGATATCCTCTTGACTAGCGTGATGCATGATGCTGAAGGTGTGAAATACAGACATATTCATCAGGATGTAATCAAAATAAATCAGACCCACAACTCACGGATCTGCCATCAAACTGTGACCTTTGAGTTGTATTTTTGGGAGAACCAACAGGAGGAACTGTAACACAGCACAGAGGAGTCTTCCTGTCTGATGCGTGTTTGAGACGTATCACTAATCTTGAAAATATTTCAATGGTGAAGATCAGAGTGATGTCATGTCTGATCAGCTAGTGTAATGCAGGTTTAATCCTTTTGATCGTATTTCAAGTAGATGTGGGATGAAAAGCTGCCGAACAGAGCGACCACTGGATGGAGGCCCAGCGCCGGACTAAAGCACAACGTTGGAAGAGGCAGGAGGACGGGTGATAAATGCCTGCCAGTATGGACGTGTGCATGTCTGTCAGTTTAACCTTTGTATGAACACATGTGTCCTACCGTGTGTGTGTGTGTGTGTGTGTGTGTCCATGTCCAACGATAACATAAATTCATAGTCGTGTGGTCATTTTTGCAGACTAATGTGAATAAAACTCAGGGTGGATGTGTGTTTGTGTCAGGTTAAGTAGGTTTATATTTTGTGTTTGTGTGTGTGTGTGTGTGTGTGTGCTTGATGGGGGCATCAGCTGATCAGGGAGACTGATGGTGTCGGACCAGGTGCTGATAATTCAATCAGGAGCCTGCAGCAACGTGATAGGCCGAAAAGCAGGAAGTATGATCTGATTAAAGGGACATTATGGCTGTGTGCAGAACCAGCAGTGCCTGGGGGTTGACAGGTGTACACATGCACACACACACGTACATACACACACACACACACAGACAATAAACCTTCCTGCTTACACACTTACAGGAGGCCACACAACATGTAAACAGACATGACGGCCAGGATCGTTGACACACTGGTGGATTTTAAGAAAACTGCCATCAACAGACTGGTGTCAATGGGTGTGTGTGTGATTTTTAAAAGCATCTCTCATTCAGTTATTAAATAAAAGGGAAGTAAATCAATAAACAGGGTCGTTCCCCCTACTTTCAGGTTATGGCCTTTAACCAAAGTTAAGCTTTAAACGTCATCCATACTAAAGAAAACACATCCTTAGCCAGTAGTGACTTCATGTAGCTCTGGTATCCTGTTGTTTTTTTGTGTGTTACCATCCTGTCACATGTTATTCGTAAGTTTTATATGGATTACAAAGAGGATCAGCTGACTTACAACCACTTTTTTATCATCTTTCACAAGCAACAGCAGGAGCTTTGACAGGAAAACTGAGTGAAGTTGTTTTTTTTTGCTGCAATTTGGTCATTAGATAAAAATGTGATTCCATAGCCCAAAAACGAGAGAAAGCCGATGACTGTCCAAGGAAGAGGAAGATTCCAATTTTACAGTACGCTGGGACAAAGCTGATAAAGATGATTGTAACAGTGAGGATGGACACTGCAGGATCAATGCTATCTACTCCAGAGTGTTAGTGACGGCCGCATCAATCGGTGAAAGCACAGCAGGGAAATCTGTGGCGAACAAGAACCGCGAGTCTCAGACGAGAGCGATGACCGACGAGAGCGATGACCCCCCCCCCCCCCCACACACACACACAGGAATCCTGTGAATGCTTCATTTCCCAGAGGTCAGGTTATGTGTTACCTTCTTGGTGAGGTTGTGGTCCTGGTCGTGAGGCATGCGGGTGGAGACGTGGTAGATGACCTCGGTGGTGGAGGTGGCGTAATAAGGTGTCGTCTGGCCCGTGCTGCGATTCCTCTGGAGACCCCCCATGAAGCCACAGTGAGTCGTGAGGTCCACCTAAAGTAGAGGAACATTCTGCGTGTTAACAGCAGTACATTTTTAAATCAAGTTAAATAAGTTGAATTCCTAAATTTTACAGTGAATTCATAAATTCAATAATGGATAAACGTGTTCTTACCTCCCAGCCCAGTCCGGAGACAAAGTCTTCATAAGCTTGACTCCCTGCTGTGTTTGTTAATATGGAGTGTTTGTCCTCTTGGCCCTCAGCAACATAAAAAACAGCTATCTTATGGGTCTCTCGGCTAGAAAAGAAAATGGATTTTAATAGTTTATTACTTTACAATGGCTTTTTTCAGGATTTTAAATTCTCTCCCTTAATGCATTGCAGTTTGCCTCAAATAAATACTGTATATACTGTAATGTTGGTTCATTTTCACACATGACAGAAAGAGAATTTGTCTGCACAGGCTGCTAAATGGACAGTTCTCTGAAAAACATCACTGTTTTTCATCCAAGATTCTAAAAATAACAGAATGTTCTATGAAAGGTTATTTTTAGCTTTCATCCAACATTGCTACGTCTATTACTGTCTCATAAACATAAACTAGCTGACGGACACCAGAATAAAAACATGTTTAATGAACAAATTAGATTTGATTTCAATTCAAACGTTCACAATCTACAATTTTGCAGCAGATGCAACCGTTTCTTTTAGGATGTCTAGTTTCTTGGTATTTGTCTGATATTGCTTCCTGTTGGTTTGTAAAATTTGGCCCTTTATGTGATCGTAACTTCATCGGGATAACGTGAGTTGACTTGACCAGTTAACCATAGCTATGTGGTTATTTAGGCAGACTGTAGTTAATGATGCCAGATAACAAAAGCAGTTCTCCTGGATGTGGTGATGTTTCTTCATAGTACAAGGATTAATTATAAAATGAAGCTTTGCATAACTGTCAATGGACCTTGGAACCCCCATGGTAAACATGTCTGATTATAAATTTGGGAAAAGAAGTGAAAGAAAGCCTTATTAAAATTAAAGAGGAGTTCAACTTGTGGCTCAACAGGACATGAATCAGAAGAAACGACAGGTTTTCTCACCACTGCCGTGAGTCCAGGTTCTTCAGCTCTCTCAGTAACTTCTCATTCTTCCTCAACAAATGGAAGTTGCTCCTGTAAGACACAGATTCACACACCTGTTAGAATCACATTCAAAGTTAGAAACAAACCTGGATCGCTACCAATATCGAAGTATAACTGATGACTTGTTTTTCTACCATAACGTAATAAAAAATGATCAATACTTTTACATTTGGTGTTTGGTGTCGCAGAGTACAGACCAAGTGAGACAACAAACAAAATTTTGTATTCAACTCTGGAAAACGAGGGTTTATTTCTACCCAATCATCAAATAAATAAACAAACCTTACATTCACACATAAATTCTATATCAGTTCAACAGGTCACAGCAGATGACTTCCTGCCAGATCTATTCAGAGTTTGTTCATAAAAGGTTTTTACTCCCCTCTAAAGCTTTGTTGTCTTGAGATAACATTTGTTACTTTTTGATGTATAATTTTAATTATATTTAATAATTACATTATTATGTAATTTCCTTGATGATAAATAAAGTATCTGTTAATCTGTCTATCGAAACAACTGACTTCACCCCAAAAGTCAGTATTAATAGTCTAGAAGAAAATGGTAAATAAATGTACAACTGAGACGGAGAAACTTCATCCTAGCAACCTTATCTAGATATACAGTATTTTCCGCACTATAAGGCGCACCTAAAAGCCTGTAATTTTCTCAAAAATCGACAGTGTGCCTTATAATCCAGTACGCCTTATATATGAACAAACATTTTAAAATAGGCCGTTCATTGAAGGTGAGCCTAATTTTGACTATTTGGAAATAAATCTTACCCAGAGATTTACCGTGGTTGATTTTGTGATTGATTGTGGACATGCTTTACCTCTGATCTTAATTACATTACTTTGCTAAAAGTGGAAAAAATGCAGCAGTATCTCACGACGACCACAAGTGTCATCAGGCTCCAAACAGACAAAGACAAAGCCTTTTGATTTTGACTAATGTGGATGGATCGCTCAGAATGTCCCGGTGACTATCCTCCATGCTGCTCACACACAAGACATGAGGCAGTGAGGAGAAGATAGATAATGACACTTCGTTCTTTTCATTCATAGAGAGGAAAAAAAAGAGCGAGAGAGCGCGAGAGAGAGAGAGAGCGAGAGAGAGCGAGAGAGCGAGAGAGCGAGAGCGAGAGAGCGAGAGCGAGAGAGAGAGAGAGAGAGAGAGAGAGAGAGAGACAGAGAGACAGCAATTTGCTCTTTATTAAACTGATGCTTGGTAATGGCCTCATTCTGCTCTCAAAGACTCCATTGACACCCTGGATTATAGGGAAAAGCATAAAAGAGGACACACACACACACACGTGCAGACAGACAGACACCCACACACACACACGCACACACAGGTGACTGTCACTATCCAAGTGTGTAGTATCCTCTATGAATACCTGGAGAGACATCAGGGGACAATAACAGATGATTAGAAAACCTTTTCTTCTCTTTCTTTCGTCTCTTTCAAGCCTCTTTATCCTCAACATCCAAGTTTCTTTAGCTTTCATATTTTCAAATTTTAGATCCATCTCTTTTTTTTAATTCTCACTCTCCACCTACATGTATCTCATTCATCCTGTTTTCTGATTTATCACTTTTCCCACCATAATTCTCTCCCTGAAGTACAATCTTTTATTCTAACTCTAAATGGGTTGAGTGTGATCAATAGCGTACTACGCTCATTACTACACTCCTGCAGACACACACACACACACACACACACACACACACACACACACACGGTGTGTTAAGAAGTCTATTGTGCAGTCTGAACATAGATAGTGTAATTCCCTGTATGAAGTAAAGAGTGATGAATGTCCATTAGCTGGCCAGACACACTCAAAGTGAGACCTTAATGCAGTGGGGTTTTTTTTTTTTTACTAGGAGTTACTGAGAAGATGAAATACTGTTCCACCTGAGTGATAAAACTTGTTTAGTTAGAACAAAATGCTTTCTCAATTTGACATATTTTTCTCCAAATGGGAATTACTCTGTTGTAGAGGATACAAATAAATTGTAATCCATAAAGTACAGAATCCTGAAAACCACAAATCACTTCATTTATTCCTTCTTGGGCTGAAATGTTTTATTCTTCATTAATATTATTGTGATGAAAATACTTTTAATTTTGTTTAAATGTGTTCCCGCAAGAATAAAGGCTTCCTTAAAGTGTGTGGTACTTTTCCACATTGAGATATAATGTCCAGGTAAATACAGTAAAAGTACCGATACCAGTGAATCCTAAAGAACTTCTGTGCACCAGTAGTTGTAGAATAACGACTCATCACTGTCTGTGTTTTTTCGCTGGAGGCAGCGGTTTGACGTCTGGATGGATGACGGATTCACTCATTCTAACCATTAATCTGTGTTTGTGCAGGTCTGTCACATCTCACCGCAGAGAGGAGGCTAAATGTTTGTTATGGTATGACTTCAAATGATAAAAGTATATACAGTTCACAGATACATTATTATAGATATACAGTAGATATATACTTTATTAATCCCGGAGGAAATTCCACATATCCACTGCTCAGGCATACTTAATGAATAAATACTGGATAAACACCAGGAGCAAAAGAAACACTGACACCACAGAACATACCAAAAGACATACACTACACTAACAGACACATGCAGGACTAACAGGACATATACTAAACTAAAATATAAACAGAATAAAACAGAAAAAAATTATTTATTATTATTATTATTACATAATGGCGGTGTCATTTGTAAATGATAAAAAGATTCACTTATATAGAGTACGCCCTCGGTCCTCGCGGTTAATGCGTTCCAGTAACCACGAACGGATAACGAATTCCGCAATATAGCGACGAACTATTTATCTTATTATTTACGATAATTTAAACATTTATCAACCTTCCCCATACTGATATTAAACCACCTTCTATCTGTATTACCTTTTCCCACACTCTGATAGACTGTTTAAAACACTTTTGTGTCTCAAGGAAGTCCGAGACTCACGGAACGTAACGCACTTCCGGATGCTGTCAGCCAATAGAATGCGCGTACGGTATCACGTGACTACCTACCAAAAATCCGCAATGAGGTGAAGTCACGAGCGTTGATGCGTGAGGGCGTACTGTAATTTAGTTTGAATAGTTGTTTGTCACCTCTTCTCCCAGGAGTTGAGTCCCAGGATGTTGATCAGGAGTCTGCAGTAGTAGAAGGCCGACTGCGGCGTCTGAGTCTCTGGTTCTGTCTGCTGCACCGCCCTCATGTTCAACTCCTCGCCTCTCTGAAGCAGTCCAACACACACGTGGTTGTCACAAAAGCAAGTTCAGTAAATTCTTATGCTAATTTCTTTTTATTAATGAGTTTTAACGTGACAGAATGGGGGCAGTTATAGATTTAAAAGGGGAGACACGTCAGTTCACAGGATACGACATACATGAAGAACAAACTCTCGTTCAGCAGCGCTCTGCTTCAGGATGGCGTTGATCACATCGTTCTCCTGCTTCTCTGACACACACGCAGGAGGCGGAGCCGGAATGTTGAGTGGCATGCCTAAGAGAGCCAATCAGGAGACAAGCTGTTAGCTACAAGTACATGCAATGATATTTACGGTCAATGTGCATAAATAGTTCATTACATTTGTTTTGTGAATGCACAAAAGAGAACAAAAATTAAAAGAATCAAACCATCAAAAAAACAAAAAGAAGGTAACGATCAAGCAGAATATTTTGTATTTAAAACAGTATTCGGAAAAATGACACAAAAAGCAATGCAAAGTAAAAACTAAAGCCTGTTGGAAGGTATAGACTCATATAACTAGTTATATCTAACAACTATTATTTGTTCTCTTTAGAATGGTTAGATGTGTGTGTTGTGTAATAGGATTCTGGCTCCCTGATAACACAGAACAAAATGTAAAATATTTAGTGAAATTCTGACCACATACAAAAAATGTCATCATTCTGCATTTTAATTAAGGGTTTGTTGAGAAAAGCAAAGTGCTGTAGTTTAAAATATGTAAAAGTTGTCAGAGAGCCTTGAAACACTCCCTTTCAAAGAGGCTCAGAAAGTCCTTCATATATGTTTGAGCTGCATGTTTAATATTATAACAAGCTTCAACACAAATGATATAAGTGAACCAGGTGTGTGTGTGTGTGTGTGTGTGTGTGTGTGTGTATACCTGCTCTCTGTAGACACTCTGGACTTGAGTATCCCAGGTACTGTAACATTTCATCCAGGGTGTCGTCCCCATCCCTCATGGTGTCCCACGCCGGCACCACCTCCCTACACACACGCTTAGCCAATGGTGGAGCAAGAAGTTGCTCCAAACCTAACTCTTCTACGCCCCCCTCCCTGTCCATCTCGTTCTTCATCTCTTCCTCCTCTTCCTCCTCCTCTTCCTCTCTCGCACATCCTCTAAGCCCACCCTTCTCCTCCTCACAAACATTCCTCTCCTCTCCCTCCTCCTCCCCCAAACGCCTCTCACGCCCCATTCCTGTCCCTCCCTCCTCTGCCTCCCTCTCCTCATCACTCTCTTCTCTCTTCACTCCCATCTTTTTCGGCGGTCCTCCAGGCGGGGTACGTAAATTGAGATTTGCTCCGTGAGGTGATTGTGTGTGTGACAGAAATGTGTGTGCTGGACTGCTTGGGGAACACGGAGGAGGCCCGTAGAGGACAGCGGAGTCCCATGAGTGTTTTCCAGCGATGTCGCGGATGATGACACGAACACAAGCGGGAGCGGAGGACAAGCCGGCTGTCATTCCGCCTCCTGGTACACCAGACTCAGATCGAATCTGAGGAGAGGATAACAGGGGCAAAGGTCAAACAAAACAACTATAAATGAATTTAGGAGATGGTAGCATCTTTATTTAGCCTTAAAAACAAAACCGTCATAAATGTGAAAATCTTCATGAGGAAAATCAACAATGAATCAATTGGTCTTTTCGTTTAGTTTTAGTTCTTTGTCAAATATCCAATAAGTTTTTTACCACACTGAACCAGGACAATCATATTTTTTTGCTTTATTTCATTGAAATTCTGTTTTATTTGTCTAATATTAGTAAAAATATAATAGAAATAATTATTGTAGTCTAGTTTCAGTCAACACAAGCCTATGTTTTTTTTAAAATACAAAGTTATTTACCTTCCAATCAATCCAATGACTGGTTCTTGGTATCAGCTGACAACTAAAGCATTTGGAATCAGTATTAGAGTAAAAAAAAAATTTCATAACAACTCCTGTGTCATTTTTGTTCATAATTATTTAAATGAAAATAAGTGTAGGGTTTTTTTGAATGTGGCTCAGTCTTGTGGTGCCAGGGGCTGCCTTTGCTGTACTGGAGACATAAATATAAAACATACACAGTAGAATCCAAAGCAGGGAGGAAATTAAAAGTATTCAACAGAATCCAAAACTGAAAACGAAAACAAACTAGAAACCAACAAATTAATCCAGGACTGATGTGATAAGTTCCCCATGTCTAGGAGTTGAAAGAAAATTGTGCTCCATCTACATCACTTACCTTTTGGGCTAAAGTAAGTTTCTATAAAACTGTAAATGTTCTGTGAACCTTTGCTCAGAAAAACACCAAACAACATCCTGTCAGTGAGCTTTGTTTGAGAGGAGGTTACCTGATACACTGACAGCAGCGTAGAACCGTTCAGAACCAGAAACTGGAGGTTTGGTGAATGGAAAAGCTCCGGTCCCAGATCTGCACTCTCACAGAAAGGATTGTCCTGGTTTTCACACACCTTAAAAACATGATCAACCACAAAACTGCTTTTATAAAATGATAAGATCTGTGAGAATATTTTAATAACATTTTTAATTATACTCTGCTTAGGAAGGACTGGTAATCACAACCATATTTTGACACTACCTGACTAGACAGAGTAGCAGGCCCTCCAGACATCGGATAATGTCCTAGATGGTTGACCAAGTGTGTGATAACTGTCCTGGCTGCGATGGAAACCAGACCATGCTGAATCCGACTACGAACTGTAGAGAGGTGGAAAGCACAGATTGTACCAATACAAGATTGTAGCTCGAAAAAAAAAAAGTATAGGGTACCTGGTTTTATTTTTAATGGGGCTAAAAAGGTTCAAAGTTACAACAAAACTTAAATCTTAAAGAAGTAAGAAGAGGTTTAGACACACAATGTCCTACTTAGTTTACCACATGCTGTGAAAGAAGCCAATGCCAGCATACACACTGTGGTGGCAGCAGATCATGGCTAACCAATGTCATTACGCACACACACACACACACACACACCCTCCAACAGGTTCTTACAGACGGAGATAAACGCAGACTACAGATGTCTATTGACTAGAGATTCTCAATGCTCCCAGAAACCTCAGAAGAACTCGAGAGGAGGTAGAAAAATAAGAACGAAGGGAAATAAATTGTGAATCTTTCAGAAGTGAGAAACAAAGATGAGCAGAGAAAAATGAAGGAACATTTGTAAAAATAAAAAGAACGATAAAAAAAAGGAAGTGCAGCAGTGAAGTAAAAAAAACAAAAAACAAGAGAAGCGAGGCATGGTCTATCAGGTGCTCCAGTCATTAGATGAGACACTGTGTCCTGGTGGACCACAGCGGGGGACGATACACACTCACACACGGATGTGAACACACACACACAACTAACTTTACCTATCTCTGCTGAGCTGCATTAGAGCAGCTCAATGTTAGGTCATTAAATTCATCACTACGTATGTTGGCGTGACAGAGTCGTGCTTGTATGTGTGTGAGACACACGATGATACTTCTGATCGCGTGGAAAAGCCAAATGCATTTGACTAAATGTGTGTAGACATGAGTTAATGATGGCAGCATCAGGTCTATAATCCGCCCCTGGTGTTCAGCAAAAATACCTTCAGTGACAGGCTGCAGCTTGCTGGAACGTTCAGAGTCCGGGCTGTGCAGCGGTTCTGGTTCTCTGAGGCTCTCTAACGGCAGGAACGGGTCATAGTCCGGACCAAGCAGGTCGGACAGCTGCAGCGGGAAATACTTAGGACTGCTGAAAGACTGAGCTCCATAGACGCAACCGTGCAACACCTGGACAAAGAGGTGTTGCGTGGTTAATCTTCACTGCGCTGATTCTTATACTTCTATACTTATAACTTCTAACATTTGGAGAAATGCATGATTCAGTGATTAAATAACTTGTGTGTACACATGACTGCAACCTGCAACTGCAAGAAGTCCTATCCTACAGTTTTATGTATCATAATGTCATGAAAGTGTTTCATGTGATGCGTGGAACACAGAATTATTGGCTGGCGTAAATAAATAAATCTCAGGCGTACCTTATAGATACAGCTGAGCAGAGTTTTGTGGGGCTGGTCCTTCTCAGGAGGGCTTCGTGTCTGAACAGGCTGAAGGAGAGTCTTTGGAGGCAGAGCCATCACCCAGTCCAACAGACACAACAGGAGGGACACGACCAGCTGCAACACACAGCTTTAGGTTCTCAGAGTGAAGAGAGAGGACTCAAAAATGTGGCGTTTTTGAGCGTTTATTTTTACCCTCTTATCCAGTTCATGAGGCGAGGACTCGGTGGTTGGCAGCAGGTATGTGATGGTGGCGATCAAAATCTAGGGAAAATAAATTCAGACAAAAATGTTGCTTGAGTGAAACTACTGTTACTACTGATACTCTAATTATAATAAATAAATAAAATACAACAAAATTATTGGAATAAGTCGGGGCTTTAAAGAAAACCATACATACACAAGAATGTCTGACTTATGAACATAAAGCATCACTGAATAAATACAGTGTGAAAATATTCTAGTAATAAATAAAGGCTCAGGAAGTTCTTTCTCACCTCTACGATCTTCTTCGGCGTGTCAGGGAGGTATTTCTGAAGGTGATCCACGTGACTGATCAGGAGGTGAAGAGCGTCTGAAGCCACCAGTGCTACGTTCTTATTGGGATACTGGATGATAAAACACACAGTCGAGTTATTCAGGTTCAGTGGTGACATCCATAATCAAATTTGATAAAATTAGGTTAAAAAAAACTCAGATTTATAAATTCAGCTTTAATGGCATTAAGAAGAAATCAGCAGTAGACGTCCGATAAAATAGAGAAAAACAATAATCACAAGGGTTAAAATGAGAACAATCAGCTGCAAATGAGAGAGAAGGTTGTGGATAGAAGACGGACTGAATTATGGGACAAGAAAAAGTGGTTCTGCATGAACATCTAACAAATAAGCTCCGTGTGTCGCTTTTCTCGTATCTGAGGCTGATGGTCTGAATGAATGAGATGATAAAGTGGGCAATGTGTTTATTTGGTGTACATTTATTGGATGAATGGTAGTGAGCATGTGTGAGTGTGTGTGTGTGTTTGTGTATGTGTGTGGGGCACAGCTTGTAGCATTCCCGCTGGATTAGTCTCCTATCTGAAGGAGGACCAAACATATTGACAGTCCAGGGTTTGCTCCCAGGAGTGTGTGAATGCAAGTGTGTGTGTGTGTATGTAGCTGTAATGTCTTAGCAGGCCATTGGCTGCCGATACACAAGCTAGGGATTCCAAGATTGAAAAGGTATGTGTGTGTGTGAGTGTGTGTGTCCATCTAGAGCCACTTGGCCAGGGATGAGACAGTGAATGTTGGATGGTTTTATTCTGATGCTCTGGCCTCCCGGTCTAGTGGCCTGAAACAGACAATACCGACTGAGGCAATTCCACCCTTTCTAACAAACATCCACAACAACATTTCCCATCATACCTTGGCTCCCTGCATCCCACTATGTTAATCACATTAGTGACACAAATATCCAGTTTTCAGTCTCACAGTGTTAATAAAGTCAAAATAACCATCTCTATTCTCCCTCAGTTTAAGCTGGTTATTCACACATTGATGACCTGTGAACCGATTCATCTAGTAAATGTTTTATAAAAGTTTTAGTATACATGAACTATTACAGTAGAGTGCTTTAATTATTTTATTTCACTTTGATCACTTTGAAAAGCACATAAAACAATGATTCCAGGGAGTTAATCACACAATAGACATAAATGCAGAGCCATTCAGTAAAAGATTTTACTATGTGAAAAAGAGAATGTAAATTACTCTAAAAAAATGTTGACATCAAAATTCCAAACATACATACATTAGATTTTTACCATTGTTGATTAAACTGGTTTTGTTCATTTTTAATTAAAGCTGCAATAATATATTTAACTTGCTCGTTTACAACATTAATGGATATTGAACATTATACAGTTAATCAACTTTTAATCAAAATTCCAGACAGAAGAGGAGCAGATGTTCAGGCAATAGCAGCGCAGAGCAGCAGCCAATCGGCTGTCTGTTTGATACCGAGTCACCGCTAGGGCCTCAGACAGCATACCGAGGTCAGCAGGGATAAAGTTAGTGAACCAGTAAAGGACAGTGGCTGTGTGACATCATCACGTTTGGACTGACATGTGACCCTTCGTGATTTGTCCTTCAGTGATTGGTTAATACACTTGTGTCAAACTCAAGGCCCGGGGGCCAGATGTGGCCCGCCACATCAGTTAATGTGGCCCGCGAGAGCATAAAAGGTCAGAGTGTCTAAAAATAAATAGGTCAAAAGTGTGCTTTGAGCAAAGCTACATTTCCCACAATGCAGTAATTCAGCCCATTTTAACTTGACAAAAACGTTTTGAACAAAGTTCATGTTTTAACTTGTGTTTGATATTATTTTTCTTTATTGACTTGGATAGTTTGATCATTGATTGATGGAGTTCTGTGGTTTTCATTACCTGAAACCCACAGAGCAGAGTTAATTAACGTTAAGAAGTAGTTACATTTATGTTAAATTACATTGAGTTATGCTTAGTTACATTTATTAGTTACGTCTGGCCCTTTGAGGACAGCCGTTATGCTGATGTGGCCCTCGGTCAAAATGAGTTTGACCCCCCCATGGGTTAATAACTTGTGTTTGATGTTCAGGAAGTTGAATGCTTTCAGAAACAGTGCAGATTAGTGACTGACCTTCAAAGTAACACAGATGACGTTGAGGGCGTCTTTGATTAGTTTGTGTTGCGTCCCGTGAGCCAACTCCTCACACAGCCAGATGCTCAGACTACAGAGAGCCACACACCTAGATAACATATACAGAGTGAGTCACGTGCAAAAAGACACATAAAAACAAAAGCACATATTGAAGACAAACGGGTGAAACTAGGTGTCCTCCTGCTGGATCATCTTACCTCGCTGGAGCAGAGGGTTCATCTCTGGCCGAGGAAAGGATGGTTTTGATGACATGCTCCTAAAGAAAAAAAAAAGACACACCCAAAAACTCAAACAAGCTCGTCTCAACAAAGATTATTAGTCCAACAACAAAGTTCCTTCCCTTTTTTGCTGAAACACTCAGTTTCTCAAGTAACGACAATTTAATAGAATTACATTAAGAGCTGTTAATATGAATTGTAAACAAGAGTTGTACTAATTCTGGACACAAAGGCATCATGCAGACTTTTCTACACACACATTCACAGACTTGGCCAGTCGAGTCCCTCTAGTCAGTGTTAATGACCGTTTACTGATTCCAAACAAGTTTCTGCCTTGAAAGGAACCAAAGAAAGCGATAAGAAGTCCTGAGACGCTGCCATGCATCGCATTAACAGTTTACAAAGCAACAACAATAACAACACAACTCCCACAGTTCTGGACTCTTACAAGAATGACTGATGAGGCATTAACCTATTTTCTGTCTGGCTGTGTTGTTTGGACTGGATAATACCTAAAGTAAAGCGCATCTGCTTAGAGTGGTGGCCCTGAGCCTTAAATAGAGGTCAGATTTAAGATGACGTCTTTTCATGATGACACACTTTCATTTTTTTCTTCTCTGTTATGCTTTAGTCTCATATCATATTGTCAAAGGAATGACACACATTCAAGACACAAACATAATTTCATGTCTTAGCTTCTCAAAAAACAAAATAGTGTGTCTGCACCTTGACGTCCGGGAACTTTGTCAGCACCACGTCGGCTGTGGTGGGATGGAGGGCTGGAAGCTCCCCATAGAAGTTGGGGAAACACACCAGAGAGCCGAGCAGGATCTGGGCCTCAACTCTTGGAGCCTATAGAGGAGGGAGGAGTGGGAGATAAAAAGACAGAACGTAAAGCAGGAAGCTGCAGCTCAGTGGAGTTTGTGTTGTTCAGATGTGTGAACTTCGCTGTGTGTGAGGATGCTGCTGTGTTTTTTTACGTTGAGGGATGAGCAGGCGGTAACCCTAGAAGCTGCAATGATGAAGTCAAGAATCAGCATGGTGCCTCCAGGTAGACCGATGCTGAAGAATCTGGGACTGCAGTGCTTTATGATGGTGTTCACAATGTCCTGGAGAAAAACACAAGTCTGTTTTACACTCAATCAAGGCCCACACATTCACGCTGATTAACTTATTTATTGTGAAACACGGAATACCTGAACTAGACGTAGGTGATCTGGTCAAAAAAAAATTACATTCCAGTTCATTCTAACTCATATCTTCTCCAACAAGTTCCCTTTTTCCTCAAGTTCACGGTTAGAATTGTGAATTCCTTCAGGTTATACTTTGGTGGAAGTTAATAAAAAAAAAAAAATTAAAGTCCTTGATCTCCAAGAAGGACCTCAATAGTGGTTTTGGTTGCTTACAAATTTTTTTATTTAAACATATAAATTACATGGCAAAACAGTGTCAAATACAGTATTTCAATGCTTTAAATATTTTATATTTTAAAAATCAATATACTTATCATTAAAAATAAAGGTTGCGTGCACTATTCTTAACTTAATCCTCATCAATATTCAGTGTTTTATCTTCAACCTTATCTCAGCGTAATTTTTAAGTCCTATTATTACTCTTGTTTTTATGCATCTCCTTGCATTATTATTCTCAAGCTTAGATTGACTTCCTATAACTCTCCTAATTCATGGAATTCTTTTGTTGTTAAACACTTTTAGCAGCATGTATTGTACGAGTTAAGTTTGTGACAATTACTGTATTAATTTTTATGGAACTTCTATCAATATAATATCTTGATCACCTTCACAACACACCAATGTGACACCCACTCTACCTGGTCTTGGTGCAGCAGTCCTTGGTGCATAATGTTGTAGAAGTGTGTTAGAAAGTCTGTGTTTGGGGAAACGTCCTGCCGTCTCTTCATAATCCTGCAGATCAGCTTGTAGGCGTGAAGCTTCCCCTGCTTGTAACGCTCTGTCAGCATGGTGGCCTACGAATGAGCAGAAATACGTCAAGTATGAATAAATGCTTCCTTATTCTGCTGTGTAGCTACATAACTCTAATGTATAGCAAAGGAGCTTTCGTCAAACCTACTTTAAAGAGCCAGGGAGTCAGGATTCTCAGGGGTGGGATGAGAACAGGGGGAGGGGGTGACGACTGGTTGTCCAGAGAGATCCCCAAATTATCTCTTATCTGAAAAGAACAATTATTTTTCTATATTAAAAGAAATTTCACACAAAAAGTTGTAATCGTGCAGCACATGTCAGTACACACCTTGGCTAAGTTTTGCCAGAGTTCACACAGATAGTCGAAAACCTGAGCATGAATCTCTGGGTCTTTGATGCTATTTACATCCCCCAGGATACCCAGCATCCTCCGCCACATTACCGTGGCAACATCTGCATGCCATCCGGTTAGAGAGCCTCCGGCCATCACACTGCAGTCCTCATTGGGGAACTCGCTGGTTTCTAGAACGGGTCGATTGATTACTAAGCGTCCTCTCTTTCAGCAGAATGAAGTAAACGGTCGTACAGGTGTGTGATCGTTACCCAGGTCATCAGGAGTCTGCAGGACGGAGTTGTGGAGCTTCTGGTCCAGCTGCAGGTGTGTGTGTGGGTGGGAGTGTGTGTGGTCGGTGTGCTCGGCTGTCAGAGTGGCGGGGGATGGCGTCTGGGAGCGGGAGCCTCCAAGAGAATGCATGGGAGAGGCGCTCTCTGAACCTTGACGGGACAATAAAAGTCATAAAGTGTTGGTAGAAAAATGTTAAGATGTGTTTAGAAATGTGGATAAATGATGGAAAAATTACAATTATAGAATGAATTATGCCAGTAATGGTGCAAAGTATTGTAATATTTAGACTAGATGTCTTTGTTATGGATGTACCAGTAACAGTGACAGTGTGGCTCAGACTGCTGGTCTCTGAGTCGAGGTGAAGCGTTGTCAAACTGGCAACTTCATGTTCTTCGCAAACCATGGCCCCTCCAAGGCTGTCCTGGTCCAGAGAGCTTCCTCGCCCACCTCCAGACCCAGGTCCTCCTCCACAAGTTTCTGAACTGAAAGCAAAATCTACACATACATGAACAATTATATGTTTATTGTGGCTTTCACAAGGAAAATCTGATGCAGGGCTTCATGTTTTACCTTCTACCTTCAGCTTGTGTTTATTTAAAGGCCACTAAACAACTTACGTTCACTAAAAGAACTGATGAAGATGTATGAAGACACATATGTCTATGGAGACTGAATGGACGGTTTGAAACAACAATTACTGTCAAAATTTATTGTATTTATTGCATGAATTGGTTGAAAACGTATTGCAATGAGAGGTGTTTCGTTTTTTCTGGGGATGGAACTACACAACCCAAACGGCTTCTACCCATCAGCCCTTTATTTCAGATGTTGTTGATGTTGCAAATGCATGAAGGTGATGACGTCTGCTATAAAGACCTGTCCGGAAAAAATAAACAAACAAAAAAAAAAAGTAATTTATAGTAATTAAAATGAGAACGTTTGAGTCCAAGGACACAGATGGTCCCACTACTGAAAAAAAAAATCAATTTACGCTTATGTACATAGTCCGTAACCTCTATCATAGGTGAACGTGAGCAAAAACTAACATAAAAAGCCCAATTATACCTTATTAAAAATAAGCAATGCGATGCACACCTTTAGGGCTCAAATGAAGCAGATTGTGAGGATACGAAGAGAAGAACACACACTGTAAATGAAGGAAAGATTCGGCTAACACCCACCCCCAACATTAAAGAAGGACTTTAATGTGATTCAAGTGTGACAGAAAAACCTTCCTTTCTGTACTGAAATGGTTTCATCCCTCCATCTATCATGTAAATTTAGTCTTTGTATTTTGATACCAAACTCAAATTAGTCATGAACATGTGTCAAAAAAAAAACTGCAGTAGAAATAGATAAGTGTCGTTTTGTTCCTTACTATCAAACTTGCAGGTGGAGTACTGAAAGGCGGTAAAGGAGTCCGATTGACTATCTGAGCTGACGACATCAGAGCCGCTTGCACTTGCAGGTGACGTCCATTCAGAGGGAACGCCCGGATCGTCAACGGGACGGAGATCATCTGAGGGTCGCGATCCAGGACTCTGACCCGACTCTAGGAGCTCAGGAAGGTCCCTGGGAACCTCTAGGCTTCCTGGACTGCTGCCACGACGACCCTGGGTATCGGGAAGACGCAGATTCCTGTTTTTGTGACAGTGGAAGTTGAATCATCGATCGGTGTGTGTGTGGGTATATCACTAACTGTTCCTTTGGCCCTCAGTCTCTCTTGGATGAACTCATCCATGAGGTCGGAGAAGTTTGGGTTGGTGCCTCCGACATCACTGGAGACCGGACGAGCCTTCTGGACCACCTCCTCTTTGTTGACTGGAAGAAGATGATATGATGATATTTAAAGACACGCAGTACTCATATCTACACACAAAACATGGAAAAAAAAATGCTTAAAGACACACAGATGTGTACTCAGACACTGACAATCAAATAAAAAAAGAAATGGATAAACACAACGGTGATATATCCTTCTACTCACAAACAAGGCAGAGACACAAAACTGAGTATTTTCCACACTATAAGGCACATTTAAAAGCCTTTAATTTTCTCAAATACCTAGTGCGCCTTATCATCCAGTGTGCCTTATATATGAAAACAGTTTTAAAATAGGCCGCAGAGTCGTGAATGCAATCCCTTTAGCGCAGCTCAATCTAGTGGATGCATAATGCAACCACAGCCACTACAGTGCTCCCTATTCTGGTGAAAACAGTTTTAAAATAGGTCATTCATTGAAGGTGCGCCTTATAATCCAGTGCGCCTGGTATATGAATATTTTTTATTTAAAAAAATTGGTCATTCATTGAAGGTGAGCCTTATAATCCAGTGCGCCTTGTTTACAAATATTTTTTAATTATTTTATTAATTTATTTAAAAATTGGTCATTAATTGAAGGTGCGCCTTATAGTGCGGAAATTACTGTAATTACTAAGATAGCTGTAATGTTGCTTATTAATGTAATTATTATAAATGACAGATGACTCACTTAAAAAGCCCCTGAAAGTTTGATCATTTGGGATGTGTGTCCTCTGTGTTTGCTTATAATTTCGTTGGTTTCATTTCCTTCCTTAACTATCATGGCAGACATATCAGATAAGTGTCAAAATATTCATAGCGTAAATTGGAGCTTCTTGGTCTGAACAGTCCTGGTGTGTATGTGTGTGTGTGAGTGTGTACTATAGGCCCTGACGTTAGCAGCAGACTGTTTGGCAGCAGGCAAAGCCACCAGAAAAAGCAAAGCAGAAAATATTTCACACCATGCACAGAGAGCGAGCGCACATCAACTTGTTAGGCCCAAACAAGCAGCAAATCATACGCCTACATTAGTGCAGTTATGTTACCATGGGTTACGTTGCTGTTTGGTCTTCTAGGATTTATGGCGGTCAGTGTGAGTTTGTTCACTCAGGACAGAGAGCATTTATAAGTCCCAAATCAAACTGAATGTGAAATCTATTGATTAAAAACAACTGACTTTTAATTTTAGGAGCTACTAGAGCTGACAGAGGATTCAGAGCGATGACCCTCTCTTAAGAAAAGCCGTATTAAAATCACAACTTTGCTGCCACTTTGCCGATCAAACCTTCATCTGTTTCAGAATGTGAACATTCATTTATTCCACAGCCACCGGCTGTAGATCTTAATTTTAACTTGCTTGTTGCAAGATACCGTTTGGTTCAGATGTGATCAGAGTTGCAAACAAAGAAAAACAATTTAAAAAAATCCAAACCATGGTCCCAAAACCCGTTGCTAAAAAGAACTGAAGTTATCAGCAAATTATCTAAAGACTGGACTGACAACAGCCCATGTTCAGGTCAATATGGCTGATGTTACTCCAGCATTAACTTTAGCAGTAGCGTTACTGTGACAATCAGTTTCATATCTCTTTAAAGCTGGACGTATTAAGGTAAGATCCTGGACTGTAATGGTTATTTGCCATGACATCACCTACATTAAAATAAATGAGGCTTAAATGCTTCATGTTGGCCTGAACAATGAGGTCTCAAACAGTTTCTGTCACAACAGATAGCATGGCATTTTTTGTGGCCAATCAGTAACTCTGATTGAAATTCAGGACAAACACTTCATTGACAGATCATTGGAGAAAGCAAATACAGAATTAAAAATGCAGCACAGCAAAACAACACAGCAGCTCCAGTGGCCCCAGCACTGGACATAAGCTTCAAAGTTGGTTGTCAATGAAGAACTGAATGAGAACTGGTTCAGGGCAGCATTCCAGATCTAGCTGTTGAAGCTCATTCTGTTGATTGACCACAGACATGCACAGTCTTAGTGTTAAGGTCTGGAGTTGTGTGTTGTGTGGTTAGGCTCCACCAGTGTTCATAAAGTTAGAATCAGAAGTCATAAAGGTTTGCTAAGTGATGAGAAAATGCACTTGATCGATATGTGAAACAATTTTTGCACGGTCAGAGGAAGTGTTAACACGAGGAGACAAAACATACAAATGCCACTCAATTTTCTCTGATTTAGAGACCTGCAGTGACATGAACATTTAATTTGATACCAAATATTTCCTGTATGCTACATTACTTTTTTAATAATCAAGTGCCCGATTTATAGGTTAAATCTTTAGCAGTGGTATAGATGTGTGTCATTTCCTTCAAAGATTTATTTCACATTAACAGAGTTTCTGTGTTTTCAAAGCTTGAAGTAATGCTACCGTAACAGCAAATCCAAAAGCTATAGATATCATTAGCAGGAGACAGGAAATAGAACTAAACTAAGAGAGTCTGCATGAACTTATTCAGATCCTGACACTCTTACTGTATGAACCCGGACTAACTGTGTGACCTTGGGATATGAAGATCTTAAAATATTTATTATATAAATATTAATGTAAATAAAATTAAGGTGCTGAGGCTTGTGCTTACATACAGTGCCTCTCTTATGAGAGAATGTCATTTTTTTTACCTACACAATGTAATTTTAACAGGTAATTATCAATGTCTGTATTATCTAATGTGGAACCTTTAGTATATCTGAAATAAAAGTGAACCAAAAATGAATGTGTATATCATTAATAGGTGCTACTTGACTCAAGCTGGCAAGCAGCACATCTTAACCAACAAAAAGTCTGCCAAACAGTCCTCGCGTATCAAGACAGATGTCGCTGATGAATCAGAATACCAAACCTTCAAATGCTCCAAAAATCATTCAAAATCACTTCTGTAGTTTGATGCCTGGAACATTAAAGCAAAAAAAAAAAAAAAGGAATTCTTGTTTATTCTACTTCACACCAATGATAATACCTGATTTTTCACGGTAATGTCCAAGGCAAATAACCATTCATCTCAATTTGACATGCTTTTTCTCATCCATTCAAATTCAACGTGCACAATTCTGGAAAGGCAAATTTCAAATAAGTCCTCTGATGCGCCCTAGTGGTTCAAAATAAAATTACACATTAGGATGAAAATCAACTAATGCCAGCTACCAACATCATGAACTCAACTTTCATCTCTACTCATAAATCTAAATGTAACAAAGGTCCGATACAAAATTAGACAGACACTTAGGGACTTTCTGTATGTATAATAGACAATCAATTTATTATAGGAGGTTTTGTCTGTTCTACATGTAGTTTTGTTTCTCGACAGATTGTTGTTTCTCGTGTGGGGGTGAAGAGGGGCTCGGGTCTGGAGATGAGACGGAGGCCGCATGCAACATCACAGAGAGGGCGGAGGAAGAAGAGAAGAGGGAAGAGGAGGAGAGAAGGTTAAAATACCAAAGCCCTTAGAATGGTGAACAAAGGGGAGGGGGGGGTTTCCGAGGTAGACCAGTAGGTGGGGGTGGTATGGAGGGGGGGGTGGGGGTTCCTTGACAGGAGGCAGGCTGGAGAAGGGGGCTTCGTTCAAGAGGAAACACATCAACAGGGAGTCTGAATCTCAGTCCAGCAGCAAGATGATGAGTGTCAGCCAAAATACATCATTCCGTCAAAACAAACCAGTTAAAAAACAGCCAAAAAAAGGAACAGAGAGTTGCTGATGTTTGTGTGTTGGTGCGTTTATCTGTCTTTCCAAAAAAGTTGTTGTGATCTGTTGTGTCCCGTGGTGAGAGCTTCGTTTGGTGGCGCGATCCTCACCTGGCGTAGCCGTCTTGCGTCCAAAGTAGCCCAGGACGTGGGAGTAGAGGTCTCTTAGAGATGCGTCACCCATTGCTGTCCTGCCCTGCCTCTGTGGCGAAGAACCTTGAGATGACCCTTGACCTCGAGGCCTGGGCTTTGAGGACAGAGCGTGTACCACGGTCTTGTAGACCCCACCCAGGAGCGCCCCCTGGTGGTGTCGTGACACCGTGCTGCCAGGCTCCTGGGAACGCGAGCGGGACGCTCGAGATCGCAAGGCGGAACGTCCCAACCGGCCGCGCACCCCCGACGACACGCTAGAGAGACCCGAACTGTTCGACGCCGCCTCTGGGGGGCGCGTCTCAGAGCCGAGACCGGTTCCTTCGTAGGATCCGTGATGCTGCTTGTCCTTGTCGCCTCCAGTCCCACTCCTGTTTTCCAGACATACCGCGGCGTTCCCCGCCCCGCTGTTTTCCGTAACCGTCCCGGCGGCCAGTCTGTCGTGCGCCCCCGCTCTGTGGCTGATCCCAACGGAGACAAACTTACCTGCGCTTCCTGCTCCCTGTTTAGCCCCCGACCCTGTCCCGGCTACGGCCCCGGGCCTCTCCCCAGCCGAGTGGCTGTGTGTGTGGAAGTGACTGAGGCGGCGCAATCGGGCTTTCCAGTGGGCCTCTTTGTTCTCCAGGGGGTTGTGGAACTGGACCGATTCGGTGGAGGGTCGAAAGCTGACGTGAACGCCCCCAGAATGGTGCCTCTTGTTTCCACCACGGGAAGCCTTGGCTTTAGTCGCATCGGACGTTTGGAGGGGTTGATCTGATTCGGGGACGGAATCGACTCTGTTAGAGTCTTGTCTGACGTTTACGGTCCTCTCCTTCGCTCCTCCTTCTTTTTCATCCCGTTTCTCTTCTTTTTCTCTCTGCTCATCGCATTTCCCATCCCATCCCGCTTCCTTTCCTGCGTTCCCTCCTCCGTTTTTCTCCCTTGTGTGTCTTTCTAAGCTAGCGAACCCTTTGGAGTTGGGAGACGGCCATTGGCACTGCAACTCCAGACACTCGTAGATGCTCCGCTGCTCTCCCTCGGTCTCCTCTGCTGAATCTACGCTGCTGTGCCTCACAGATTTACTTACCTGTCTGTCATCTTTACAAGTCTGTTTTCCTTGCCGTGTCTCTTCTCCCTGTCCTGCGTATTCCATTTGTGTTCCAGTTGCTACTAACACAGGCACAGGTAAAGTTACGACGCTGTTGTCCGGTTGATGATCTGGACTATCTTTCCTTCCTGGCTCGTCTTTCCTCTCAACTTCTTTCTGAGCGAGGTAGTCTTTAATAGAGGAGAATAAATCGTCTTCCTCTACTCCAGCCTCCGCTTCGCCCTCTCCGACTACGATTTCCTTTTCAGACGAACGTGTGAAAGCCGAATCCCAGTCGCTTACCCAATCAGAACTAAAACCTTGGCTCTGAGAACCGATCTGGTGCCAGAACTGATCGTAAACACTAGCATCATCTTGTACTTCTGAGGAAGAGGCAACGTTACCATTAGAGAGGGTATGAGGGGTGGGAGAGGAAGAAGTGGAGGGTTGTGGGAGAGGCTGAGCTGCGTGACTATTGGCTGAGAGTAAGGAAGAAGTTGTGGAGTGGTGGTGGTGGGGGATTGGGGTGGAAGCAGGATCCCTCTGGGGCTCTTCACCTTTGACGCGCTCTGCAATAAAAGGCTCCATGATGTCAGAGGCGCTACTGCTTCTCGCGAGGGACGAGGGACCCGGGGGGTCCAGGTCGCAAACCCCTCCCTGGAAGACCTCGGAGCAGGAGATGGGAGGGGTCTCCTCGCTCTGGGAGGAGTGACGCATCCGTGTGGTGCGGGACGTCAGCGTTATGGGCGGGTCCTCGAGGTCTGGTAGTTGGGATGAAGAAATGGGGGGGTGAGGTTAGTGGAGGGTGAAAAGGAATAGAAGTAAACACAAACAATAACACAAACATAGGTAGAATTACATTTTTAAAAATTACACATTGATATTATTTTATGATTTATTTTATGATTTGTGTCTATTTGTCTGTCTTTAACTCCATGATGGTAACTGATGACTGGTCAAAATGCATGACTGGGCTCACATCACGACTTGTAAGATCCTAATTGCTGAACTTGGTTTCAGCACACAGATAACAAGAATCTCCAAAGATCATTTTATGTTTAAGTATAATTATACACACATTACAAGACTGGAAAGCAACTGGGTATCACACAATACTGATTTCAAGTACTGTTCCAATCAGCTAATGAATGCAATGCCCAGTGTCGTCTCTGGGGAGGCGCTACAGTCATGTGAACAAAATGCCTGATGGAGCTGTTGTATAAGCAACGAAAATGAGAGTAGATGAGGAAACGGTTGGAGTCAATCCTTGAGAACTGGTTTGGCGTCCGTCCACAGGAGTACATTAACAAACATTTGCATAATAAACGGCAAAAAATATTTACGCTCATGAAAACGATCGGGCTGGCAAGCAGGTCTCGAGGTATAAAGGCTCATTTATACCGTATGACGCTTAACAAAAAAGTAATATCACGTGCACTTTTTTAAAATTTGAAAATGATACATCCACAAGAGGGCAGTGAAAACTTGACAGTTCCTACAACACATGTGTAAAACTCAAGGCCCGGGGGCCAAATGTGACCCGCCACATCATTTTGTGTGGCGGCCTCGAGAGCATAAGTCAAAACGTCGAAAAATGATTGGCAAATGTTTGCTTTGACCAAAACTACATTTCCCACAATGCAATAATTAAGCCCATTTTAACTTAATGTCCTAACTTGTGTTTGATGTTATTTTTCTTTATTCATTGATAGTTTGATCCTTGATTGATGGAGTTCTGTGGGTTTAATAACCTGACAAATTTAAAGCATTTATGTTACAACAGAGAAACAAACATTTTTTCTGTGTAACTGTAATGTTTGTAACTTGAATAAGTAATAAATTTGAGTTATTGAACATTAAGGAGTAGTTACATTTATTTTATATTACAGTGTGTTACAATTAGTTACATTTATTAGTTATATCTGGCCCTTTGAGGACAGCCATTGTGCTGATGTGGCCCTCGGTGAAAATTAGTTTTACACCTCTGAACTACAATAACAAATACAGGAACAACAAGAGGAAGTTTTTTTGTTCCCTCACAATTAAAGTCCTGTATTCAAATTCACCCAAAACTTTCCTTTGTGGAGCTTGTATAATCTGTGTGTGTGTGTGTGTGTGTGTGTGCGTGTGTGTGTGTGTGTGCGCGCGTGTGTGTTTCTTCCGTATTCTCATACGAAATAACACAACGTAGGTGAACTGGTGACTCTAGATTGTGGGCTTGAATGTGATTGTGAATGGTTTCTGAAAATGTACACTAATATCTACAATATTAAAGAAGACTTTGAATCTGTAAACATGCTAAATGTTGAGCTTAAACGTTCCGTGAAACTGGATTAATAAATGCCTCACGCTGCCAGATAATCAGGGCTGAACATTTGATTTGGCCAAAATTCCAGACCAGCTTTCTTCTGTCAGGACAGGCTAATCAGAGGGATTGTCCACCTGTCCTGAAGTGTGAGCCCAGAATAAGATGATTTGTTACAATTTCATCAACATCAACCAACAGTCACCGCTTAAAAGCACAAACAAACACAAATTTCGAAACCATTTTAATTTATAACTTTCAGGAGTGTGGTAATCCTAATAGAAATTTACTTTTGGTTTAATATAAAAAAGCCATTATTGTATTATCATACCACATAGATCGTGCACTGTAAGAAAAGACATCTAGTTCTTTTTGTCAGTTCTTACTTTCATGGTATATTGTATATGGTAAATAAATACAGGGCTGTAATCGTGTTTAAAAGCCTACCACACTAAAGTAAAAGCAATGAGAAGCGCACTAAATTAAACGCCATGCACAATCAGTGATCGAGAGATGAGCACAGAAACAAAGAGGAAATAAATTCTGGTACTGGGTATAAAAAAGCGTAGCCAGAGTAAAGACACAATGAAGGGACGTGCACATGTGAAGACAGGCAGCAGAGCGGACGATGCGGGATAACAGGCAGTCAGGAAAATAGTTACATCAAGTTTTATGCAGCCATGTAAACAACAGACACACACACTTTCTCCATGTACCTGTAAAAACGACAGTTCACATTAAATACTACAGCTAATCAAAATGATTCTTTCTAGCCCACTCGGTATCAGGCAGGTCATTTATATGAAATGTGGTTAATTAATGTTGGGAGGTTGTAGCAGATAAAAGCTGGAGTAGTGTTCCGTCTAATACTTTGTGCTGTACTGTCTGTTGTACTGCCTGTTGTTCTGCCTGTGTTGTACTGCCTGTGCTGTTCTGCCTGCGTTGTACTGCCTGTTTACCGTGGGTCAGAGAGGACTGCAATTTCATCCGTGCTGTATGTCGTGCATATATGGTACACTTGACAATACAGCTGACTTTTACTTGACTTTGAAAAGGCCAATTTTGGAAGCAATTAACTCTAAATTTTCTGTGTCAAAATGTCCGACAAAGGCTTTGCTAATCCGTTTTTAAATAAAAAATAAAAAAAGAAACCACATGATACTGATCTGACTCTTTTTTTTACAGCTTCTGGACAGTGATGAATCTTAAATGCTGATTTTATTGTGAGTGACTCTTGCTGGGCTGCATGCAAACCGGTGCTTCAGGAATGACAGACAGAAAAAAACACACGAGGACAAAAGGTTTAAAGTTGACACTACGGGAGGCAGACAGACAAGATAAGAACGTCTCCAAGCAGAGAGGCAGACAGGTCATGCACAGAGTGTGTACCTGCCAGCTGGTCGGCAAGGGGGGGTAGTAAAGGGTGGTGGTGGTGGAGGAGGACAGGAAGAGGCGGAGCCAGAGCGGGAGCGCTCTTAGCACTGCGGATAAAGGCTGAGGACAGCAGAGAGTCCCCCGTTGAGCAGCTACGCAGAGCTGAAGAGGTGGGAAGTACAGGAAGAAGAGAGAATAAGACGGGGAAAGTGTGAGACAGGAAAGAAGAGACGGTGAAAGAAGGAGGCAACAGGGGTATCGTTTCAGTGATAAGTAACTAGAAGTGGTGAGGGGAAGAAGAGTGGAACAGAGAAGAGTGTAAAAGTCAAGGGCATGGGAGCTGCTGCTGGAACTCTGTTTCATCTCTGCTCTTCTTTCAAGACCATAATTTACAGGAGCAACATACAGTATTTTACAATGGCTAGGTCAGATTATCATCTAATCACAACATGAGGTTAATCTACAAGTTTGAATACATTCACAGTTAAATAAGCAATTTGAAAATGCAACCAAAAAAAATTTGCACACCTGAAAAAGTGTTAGTGAGCACATGTGATTTTATCTTAATAAAACACTCATTTAGTGGATGTAAATATATTATATGGACATTGTTGGACTAGATTTTACAGACACAATAATTTTCCTACACTACTGCCTGAACATGTAAAAGCTTCACTCATGATTAGAGAGGAGCTTTTTTTATTGAAAAACATTATGTATTAAATACAAGACAAATATCTAATGAAATCTAGACTTACTAAAAGACACTGATTCGTGATTTTAAGCTATTTATGACTGTGTTTGTGGTATGAAATGGTTGATTTTTACAAAACATGGACAATCACAATTTTATCAGTGTGGAAGGTGTCTAATATTACTATTTCAATGTTCACCAACAGCTGCAGTTTATGATGTCTGGTCAGCTCCTCTGTCTTGTGTGAATCACGAGTTGCTATCATCTGGCCTCGAAGCTTGTATTACTATTTCATTACACGGGTAAGTAAAGATCATTTCTTTCCCACCAAAGGCCACAGCTTCACATAAGCAGGACTATATTAGGAAGCAGGTCTGACAGATGTACAGGATAGACACCCAGTCAATGAAATGACTTGGGGAAGAAAAAAAAAGCTGTGAAGTGCACAGAGCAAAGACAGAGACCTGCTTTATTCCAACACAAACAGACCAGGGTTTGTGATTTGAACAGGAACGTAAAAACTGCCCAAAGGAGTCTGCAGTCGTGTGGAAGCTGGGACACTGACCTACTGTCTTCTGGCGGACGATGCTCCTGGCTTTTTCGATTCCCGGTGAGCCGGCAGTGGTGGCACTTCGCTGCCTCATGGCCGCCGCTTGTCCCGGTTGGTCTCTGCTCCAGCCTTTGGAGAAGGAACGATCCACGATCTGCCGCTGGCCTTCAGAACCAATACCTGGAGCAGACGGGTGGGATAGAACACGGATGTCTCAGAGTAACTTAAACGGTCATTTTTTTCCAGAACATGTTACCTCAATCTGTGTAGAGGAATATAAATGTGAGAGTTTGCTGACTGACAAACCTTTTCCTTTGTGTTTCTTCTGTTTTTGTTCGCTCAGCTTGTCCAAAGGCAGCTCGTTAAGATCAACACTGTACAAGTTCCTGGCCAACACCTAAGACAGACACACACACACACACACACACACACACACACACACACACACACAGCTTTCACACTTTGATTTTATGTTACCACACCTGTAAAAATTGCAGCAACATTTAATTTGAAAAGGGAGAAAGGAGATGTGTGTATCATAGATCTCATTATTATATACACAAGTACTGCTTCACTCAGACACAGTAGGCAACTGGTTTTTCAATTTATCAATAACATTGATTATTAACATTAATAATTACAATTAATAATAACATTATTAATATCAACATTTAATATTTGTTGTTGAAACATTAAGTCAACTAAATTAATTCATATCCCGAACTAGTGGGGACACAGCTCTTTGATAACTGGGCACTCCCTGACGACAACATTCCAGTACCTTGGTGAGGGTCTCCATAGTGAGCGACCACTCAGTAACCAGCTCGTCCCAGCAGGTGAGGGATGAGAGAACAGACAGAAGGTCATCCCACAGTTCTCTGCTGATGTAAACGTTTAAATTCCCCTTAATCCAGGCAACTATGAGCGTCTGTAGAGGAGGAGGGAGAGGAAATAAGAGACAGCGCTATTAGGATCAGTTAGATTCCAGACCTGGATGAAGAGAAACTAAATACAAATCAGCTGAGTTGCAATCAGACTTCGCTGAGGTTTTCAAAATATAACCTCTGATGGATAATCTAGTCATAAAACTTGTAAAAAAACACAATCTTATGTATCACAACCTTTCTGGAACCAGTTTGTATTTCTATGACTGCATCATTCCTGTTTTATGCAGCGCAGAGACTTTGTGTCCTTCTACCACAAACACAACTGTTTGTATCCATGTAATAATATCTGGACAGCATGATGCAGAGAGAGAAAAGCACCTGAAAGATGGGTCCAGCCAGTCTGCCTGACAGAGTGTTGCTCTTCTTGCCCTGGGGCATGATGGATGGAGGTCTCTTCATCACTGACTCCGTCACCCTCAGCAGAACCAGTAAGATTTGCTCCCTACAAATAAACCATAAAATGTTAGAGCCTTGAAGCATGGAATTGTACTGAAATGCATCTTCACTACATTATTTACTACCAGTCCATGGTTAAAAGTCAGATTTATTTCATATGTGGTGTCTGTTCAGCTCCTTTTTTTCTACCATGACTTCTGGTCCATGGTCTCATGCATGACGAGGCTGCGGTAGATGTTGAGGACTCGCTTGCACATGTCGACGTGCTCCTCCAGGAGGATCTTGATGTCATTTGCTGGCTCCAAGAGGAAAACGTTGGAGGAGTGGGTGATAAATACCTGGAAAGGAAACAAGCGGGTGGAATGTATTAGTTATATTAATATTACAGTAATGACAAGCAGAAATGTGACTCCTTTATGTTGTGGATGTGAAGAACTGTACCTGTAGTGTCGTCTGCACTCCAGCATGAACACTATACTCCAGCAATTCACTGTCAACCTCCTTGTTCATCCCCTGAAGAACAGGGAACACACACACACCAAGGAAATTTATGTAACAATATACATCAGTTACTTCAGAGTCAACTGTCAACTAGAATGAGTGAGAATCTAGACCACATGTGTCAAACTCAAGACCTGGGGGCCAAATGTGGCCCGCCACATTATTTTATGTGGCCCGCAAGAGCATAAAAGGTTAGTGTCTAAAAATAAATAGGTCAGAAGTGTGCTTTGAGCAAAACTACATTTCCCATAATGCAGTAATTAAGCCCATTTTAACACCTACAAAAACATTTTGAACAAAGTTAACGTCCTAACTTGTGTTTGATGTTATTTGTCTTTATTCACTTGGATAGTTTGATCATTGATCGATGGAGTTCTGTGGATTTAATAACCTGACAAATTAAAAGGATTTATTTTATAACAGAGAAACAAACATTTTTCTGTGTAACTGTAATGTTTTTAACTTGAATAAATAATAAATTCAGAGTTATTTAACATTAAGGAGTAGTTACATTTATTTTACACTACATTGAGTTACATTTAGTTACATTTATTAGTTACACCTGGCACTTTAAGGACAGTCATTATGCTGATGTGGCCCTCAGTGAGATGAGTTTGACCCCCCTGATCTAGACCAACATATTATTTATACTCTTTTAGCTCCCGTTAGATTATGTAAAATCTAGACTGTATGTTAATTTCATTTTAGCTAAGTATGCTCAAACGTTCACAGAAGTGTCTCAGTTACTTCCTGGTTAACTGAGCGATTTAAAGCACTTCCTCACTTCGTCTTCCTTTTCTCCGTGCTGAGAGCCTGAGTCCAGACTGCCTCCTGTGGCTATAGGATAGGGGCCCTCCTCTGGCTCCTTCATGAACACTGGCTTGTCCTCCATGGAGATCCACTCCTGATAAACACGAACCACTTTGCGCATCGCCGCGGCTTCGCACATGGGGAGAAGAAATGCCTGTATTTGTAGAGACAGATGGATATATTAGCATGTTTTAATTGAAGCTGCGCTACTGATAACTTAGATCCCCTCCATTACAGAAAATTTCAACTCAGAACCTCCTTAATCCCTGAAAATAAAGTAATTTCTCCTTTACCTGTCGAAATATCTCAGTGATGAAGTTGACGTTGCTTCTGGAGTTGGTCAGCACTCTCCTCACCACCTCCATGTCCGTCAGCTGCTCTTCATCCATGGAGCAGAGCGAAGAGGAGCTGGGCTCCCTTTCTGTCAGCGTAGACGTGTTAGAGTGGCTTTGTTCTGGCTCTCCAGTCCCCAGACTCCCACACACACCCCCGCTGCCCCCACTCAGTCCAGAGGAACACCCGCTCCCCTCCAGGTAGCTGTCAGAGCGAACCCCACCTCCAGCGCTGTCGTCCGAGCTACCTGCAGAGCGAGCAGCCAGACCAGCAGCTGCTCGCTGGAAATGACAACCAGTTACACAGAGAACCATGGAAATACACAGATGAACATTTTCCACACTAACATCTGTGGAGAGTTCCTAAGTAACACATCGTCTCTTTAAGAGATGCACAACAATTTATTACTATTTCATATCCTTTTTGTCTAAAATCACCTTATTTGTTTGCGTTTACTAATTTTAGGAGGAGGCAATGAGCAAAAATTCCCCGAAAAATATGAAATAACAACAAAACAGGACGGAACACATTACCACAATTTCAAAAATTAGGTGACTGACATGTAAACAACTGAACAATTAATGGCATTGATCGATCATCGACAATTTCTTTCGAAAAGAAAAAAAAACTTATCTAACTTGATTTTTTTACAGTTTTCTTCTGAAGTCAAAAATTGTTCATATTGAATTTTTTTTTTTTAACTGTTGATGCAAAACAAGACATCTTTCATTATTTTCTAACAGAACAACTGAATGACAACCAGAGAAAAAAAGATCTGCAGATTAAATTTTATCTCAAAAAACCACACAGCTTGTCCCGTTGTCCGCGTTTATCACCTGGATGTTCTTGGGGACGTTCTCTCCCTCCGTTCCTGGGATGTGTGCTTGCGTGTTGGGTCGTGGCTCAAGCCAGAAGGAAACCAGCCAGCGGATGAAGATGACTCGGGCCTGAAGGAAGCTCTCTTTGGTGCAGAATACTGTTTCACTGCCATCTTGCTCCCTTCGCACCACGCCGTAGTAGGGCTTAGGGCGCATTGGAGGTACATCTACAGGGAAAGCAGAAAGAAACATATTTAATGTTCAATGCATTTCAATGGATGACAAGTTTGACAGCGTCAAGTAGCAACTAGACTCTGCACATTACTGACCCAGTATTGGGTTGTACAGACTGGTTTCCATGGCAAAGTTGGGAAAGATGTTAGGAAGGTAAAACTTCCTGAAGTGACCGAAGAGGAAGCTGAAGCCACGCTCGTGGTTCTCTTTACAGCGCCACTCAAGAGCCTTCGCCTGACGGAAGCACAAAAAGACAAAAAAAGAAAAAGCTTGTGTTACAAAGACACCAGTATGCACACAAAGCAGGGTCAAACAGAGGCGGGCACCATTGTTTTAGGAGAGAGGGTTATCAGTGTCTGTGTGGCTGCATGTGTTTGATAGCAGTGAGAAGAGGAACTGACAGAACAAAAGTGTTTATGTGTCAATAGCTGATAAACTTTAAGTGTGGAGAAGTTAGTGATTAGATGAAGTACCTGTTTGTGACGATGTCTGTAAATCATGTTAGCTGAGTTAGTAAAAAAATATGATAATACCTGGTTTACCATGTATTTGAGGAGAGCTTCTAAAAAGTAAGCAGTGTGGTCTTCCTGGTTCTTGTCACCTGACTGAGGAGGAACCAATGGGGTGATCTCTTCTGGGGTAACCTGAGCTGCACAGGGTAAACCAAAAAAGGATGAGTTAAAATATCCCATCAATACAAATCAAATGTTTTCATATACAGTGAAATACATCTCCAAGAGATTTATTCATTGAATGATTTTGAGTCCATTTGCCAATCTGAACCCACTATGTGTGTGTTTGTGTGTGTGTTCTCGACTAACTCTCTGTTAGGTTTAATGGTGGGTTGATCAGTGCATCCAGGGTGCGTGGGGTCCTTTGCAAGATTGGAGCTGGGAAGCCAGGAATCAAACAGGCAAACATGCAGAGCTGCTCGTGTTCTGCATTGTTCTGCAACGCCTGCATCCACAGCAGGAACAGACGCACACCTTCACGGCGGATCTGCAGTGAAGATTGGAGACAGACGAGGTATGAGGTGAAACACCACGTGAGCGCATAGATTTCTCACCAACTCTGTCCCAGTGCTTTTCCTGTAAGTTGCTCTCTGATAGAATCGTGTTAAGTTAGTACTTAAATGAAAAATGACACTATCTCCTTTTCCTCACACACCACCAGCACCATCCAAAAAATGTGCAGAATTATGCGATAAGCAGAGAGTCTGAAGAGGAGGGAGAAGGATTGGGCTGTGAGGGCTGGACGTGACAGGTAGACAAAGAGAACCAGACCAGAGGGCTCAGGCAGTACCTTTAGAGAGTTACCAGTGTGCAGCAGCTTCTTGAGAATAAGTCCTACACAGGAGAGAGAGAGAGAGAGAGAAATGTCAGCAAAATATTTGTGAAATCTACACTGAGGTCGATTTAACCTTTAAAGTGATAAACTCAGACAACGAAGGACAAACTTGCTTCACCGATCGTCAATAGAGATAAAAACGTTCTAGCACTAAAATACATACAGGAAAGAAGGACCTGTACTGCACCATGCCACGCATTCCTCTTTTGCAAAGTGTTTGTATTTGTTGTTTCTGGTATTACATAATTAATAATAATTATGTTAGATGTACTGTTCAAAAACTGGTTGAACCCAATTCAACAGCAGTTCACTGGGACAGCCTCTGCTGTACACGGGTACAGAATCTAGTTCAGGAAAGACATCCAGGCGGTTTGTTGCGTTACCGATGCTGTGGAACTGCCAGCGGCTCTGGATTCTCTCAGGCAGGAGCTGAAGTATTTTCTGGAATAAATATTCAGACGATGAGTGAACGATTATTACTAGTTGAATAAATGTAAATGTTATGATTGAGTTTTACATATTCAGCCTTTCAACTAATGATTTTCTACAAAATATAAAATTAAACCATACCAAAATATGCTGATTTACCCCAATAACAATTAATAAGTTATGATCGGTTGGTTGAACTTTCATTCTTTTTTCCAAAAAATGGACTTGATCAAAATTTATATTGTGCAAAGAACTAAAAACATGAATGTTCTCTTATCCTGGCTCCTCTGAACGCGACTACCAGATCTGAGTCCTGCTACATGCCAGTGTTCTAAGTTACTGCAGTTAAAGCCCATTCAATCAAGTTTAAATGATGAACTCAGATCACTCTATTTTATGATGACGTTGCACTGACTTCCATACAAATAATAAAATTGCAATAATATTTTATTACCTCAAAAATGTAGAGGATGGAGTCCAGCTCCTCCCTCTGAGACTTGTGACCTAAAACACAAACATTAACTCAAATGAAGGCAGAATGATACAATATCAACAACATTCTCTAAACAAGTGAATTAACCTGACCTTTTTGCTTGAGGCTGACCTCAATGGTGACAAAATTCTCAAAGAAGACATAGTAGATATGGGAGTAGTTCAGGTCAAAGAACTGTTTGAGCTCCGCAGGTTCTGCATTTTCTGGAAAATATTTAGAGAAATAATCCTGAGAGTCAAAAAACGCATACAATAAAATAGTTCGCGCTGAGCAGCGATCGACCCTCTGTTTCCATCACTGCCTAGTTATACTCTTCATGTTATAAATTCATGAGGCTTAGACATCCACACTCACATTCTGACCTGTACTCAGAGTTGGATGTTAAAATTATTCAACATTCAGTATATGTTAAATTTACTTGTAAATCTATACTTTTTATGGGCTGTTTGTAATAAATCACAGAAAAAGGTAAAAAGTCAAATAACAACATACATTAGAAGTGTTTCTCCTAAGTGTTACACAGAGAGCTGATTCTTCTTATACACCCCCTTAATGACAAGTGTCTGCAGTACTTTTCCATCCTTTACGACTTTGACCTGCTATAAATGTGATGCATATCCATTCCCCAGTTTCTGGCAGCGTTCTTGACGTATCTTTACCCCATTCTCTGGTAAAAGTCTTCTAGTTGTCATATTTCTTGGCAGCAGCCTCCTTCAAAACCCACCAGTTATTCTATTTAATGACTTCAGCAATGCTTCCATCATCACTGCACAAAACAGCTTCCAAAATTTCTGTCTCATCTGGATTGTTTTCAGTGTAACGGAGCGGACTTTCGTTGTCCTGTTGGGTCGCACTTGTGTAAATTTAATCCTTAACAGAAAAAAAACAACAAAACAAAAAAACTCTGTGGCTCTACAGTTTAAGATAGTCTATCAATGTTGGCACAGTGGTTTAGTTACATTTGCAAATGTGTTAATGATGGGTGGAATGGGCGTTGAATGATCCTTAGATTACATCAGTCATTAAAATAAGCGTTTTTTTTTTTGATGTGGGAAAACTCTTTTTTGTATTGAGACATTTAAAATGTTCTTGATTGATTTAGTTAATTAAAACAGCTGATGAATTAACTCTACTACACAATAGGCATTAATTCATTTTGCTTCTGACTATACAGCATTAAATAAGCATCTAAACTTGACCCCTACGTGTCTGTTTTCAGTCAGAAAAAAATTGAAAAATGAAATACAAACTACCAATAGAAATTCCATGTGGAGGAGACATGCTAACAAATAACTGAATCAATCAAGATTTTTCAGCATTCACTTTTGACAAAATGCATGTTATCGGAAATTTTCATCATAGGATATAAATTTGAGCAACTTCACTGAAACATTTTGGCTCTCTAAATATGATGTCTGGATTCCGGCTACATGTTCAGAAACATCGCTCTGAAGACCGCCGAGTTTACCTTCATGTGTTCTGGACTAAATCTCAACACCCATGGCTGTCATCACAAAGGAGACACACTGGAGCAGAACAGAGATAAAACACACGCTCTTACTAACAGCCGCAATGGAACCAGCATTACACACACACACACACACACACACACACACACACACACACACACACACACACACACACACACACGAAGAGCCCCTGATAACAGCCAGTGGGTGTTCAAATGAAGCTGAACTCTTTGGGGTTGGTCTTGTGGACAAGCTGAGTGGGTTTTTAACATGATGATGCACAGAGCATCATCATGTTAAAATGCCCATGTACACACTAATTTATGAAAAACTCAATTCAAACAAGGCTGTCAGAGACTGCAACATCCCACGACAATCCTGAATTCAAAATTTTACCCTGACCTACTGCTGCCTTGACCTCTGATTATTTTCAAAGTTTTTATTGTCCGTCTCCAGAATTTTGCACCCTAAAAGATACAAAAGTGGTGAGTTGACGTTGACCTAGTTTTCCAGAGGTGAAGGTCATCATCACACTTTCGTGCCTCTGGCTTCCTGAAAATGCTGCTTTTTGTTTTATGATTATATCTCATCAGGTTTCAGAGATGTGTACCTAAAAAGGTATAAAAGTGAAAATTTGACCTAGTTTTTCAAGGTCAAGGTTGTGATCTAAATTTCACCCATTTCCCTCCCTGAATGTTTCGTCTTTCTATCTTCCTGAGATATGTGCAAAAAAATACACAAAAGTTGAAATTTGACCTTGACCTACTTTTCACAAGGTCAAGGTCATCATCTCATTTTTATCTCCTTTGCTGCCCGAGTAATGTACTTTTTGTTTCATCTTTCTATCTGCAATGGTTGTGAAGATATTTGCCTTTTCATTATTGGGATGCAGCACAAAAATGTTAATAGATCTAGAGTGACATTTGCATATTCTTCTGTTTTACAGTCAACATATGTGAACCGCAAACCTATAAATTGAATTGCTTTACTCTTAGATTTCCAAGGTTTCCGTTTTAATCCAAACAACGTAATCCTCTGAATAGCAAAGTATTATTAAATTATATTTGACGTTATCTTGTTTGTGATTTAGCAAACGTAAAACAAACGCCAGAAAGGATTTTCACTGCAAGAACAAAAGGCTGAGATTGAGCTACAATATCCATCCATTTTTTACTTCTTTTCTCAACTGTGTCTGGGCAAGAAGTGGGGTGCACCCCGGATAAGATGTCAGCTCAACCTGGGGCTGTACGAAAGCCAAACAGCCAATCGCGCTCACACTCACACCAATAGACAACTTGTTGTGATCAGTTCACCTAAGCTGCATAATTTTGGAGGTGGGAGAAAGCTGGAGAACCTGGAGAGAACCCACAAAGACACGGGGAAAAACTCCACACAGAAAAGCCCCCGGTGGAAACAAACCTGGAGCCTTCTTGCTGTAAGACAACAACATTACCCACTGCGCCTCCATGTCGCTCTGACCTCCATTAACTACACAAAATTCTTAACATGTACTTTGGCATCTTCTGTAATTAAAAAAGCTTGTAAATACAACAGCAGTAGTTAGACAAAGTTTAAATATTAACTTCCTCATAAGTTAAAACAAGATCTATTCAATATCCTTAAAACAACTGTCAACAACAGGACGATGACGAGCAGATACTGAACAAGGGTCCTTGTGGAACTATTCTTTCACATCACGAAGGACATATCCTGCTCCGAAAATCATAACAAAACTACAACTTCACACTGTGCGCCAAAGTAGAAAAAATCTGATTTCGTTTTTGCTCACATGCGACTCATGTTTTGTTTTTCAGGACAGCGTGAACAGAACAAACAGCACAGAAAGTCATTTTTAATTCTCATTGTGGTCAAAAGACAGATACATTTCTGACTCTTGCTGATGTCAGAGAAGCGAGAACATTTAGGAATTTATGTAATTCTTTTCTTCACTTAACGTTCTCGTAACATTTTGTCAGAAATGGTGGGCAACATCAGACAAGGAGGCTTGACAACAGAGAGTCATTGAATAAATGCCAGTCAAATCCTGTTTGCCTTTTTGCCCTGTGCCTCAAACTCTATCACACTGTAGTCATGACAGCAGAACAATGCAAAACATTAATGCTTGCATCACTATTTGCATTGAGTATTTTTGATAATTAACTAATATACAAAAGACATTATTTTACATCAGCATTTCAGATGTAAATGTTGGGTCAGAGTATGGGTGTATGAACACTTATTTTAAATACAAAGATGGACCAAAAAATCGATTTAAGACTAAACAAATCTGAATCACTGAAGCCACCTTTAACAGCAGTGTGAACAGTCTTTGTGTCGTCTACATGTTTTCTATAATAACACACATCCCACATAGGGATGAATAATTCTTTCTAATAAGTATACCAGTTAGATGACTTGCATTGCAAAAAACATTGCTCAAGTTATAATTTTTTATTGGTTCTGCAAATAATAATCATGTCCATGTTCATTTTCTTTAAGTGGCAGTCTGATAACATTATTGTTAAAACTATGTGCTTCACAATTGTTCAGTGCTGGCACTCCTTAACAAAGTAACTGCTGCCTGTTAGTGTGTGTACCTCCGTGATTATTATCAAGGTCTGGTGTTCCCCATAGAGGGGCACACCCCTTTCTCTCTCTGTCCACACACACACACACACACACACACACACACACACACACACACACACACACACACACACACACACACACACACACACACACACACACAGCATACATGCACTTACAATAGAAACAGGAAGTTTGGCTACTGTATTGGGACAGAGGAAGGAAATAGTACAAACCGTTTCCTTCTGTTTCCTACGTGTGTGAAAACAAAGTGTTCACAGGAAATACACACCATAGAGACATAACTTATTACCACCCATTACAAAGTCATCCTTCCCATTGTCACACATGCATTTAGAAACACTGCTGTTGTCACTGTGTTGTAACACAACTTAAAACACTCATCCATTTACACATACGCACAATGTCCTGGTTGGGCTCGCATGTAGAAACCCTGGAGAAATCACAGCAGAATGTTATGCAGCCAGTTTCACGTTTTCACACGCAGTTAGACGTGAAATCAAATGTTGTTTAAAGGAAAATCCTGACAATAATTTTCAGCCATCATCCTCATAAAGTTAAAAAGAACCTCTCAAAATACTGACAGTAGACACGGCAAGCCAAGCTTTCTGTCAAATATATTAGATTGTATGTTTATAATACTGTATATTCATACACACACACACACACAAACACACACACATAATGTCAAAGTAAAACTCAGCTTTATTGTCAAGTGTACCATATATGCACGACAGACAGCACAGATGAAATTGTAGTCCTCTCAGACCCACGGTCAACAGGCAGTACAACACAGGCAGTACAACAGGCAGTACAACACAGGCAGTACAACAGGCAGTACAACACAGGCAGTACAACAGGCGGTACAACAGGCAAACAAACATACACAAACAAACAAATATATACACACATATACGTATACATACATATATATTTATACACATATGTGTGTATATGATTACTGTCACCACAATTATTCTGAAATAAAAAGGGACAACTTTAAAGATGAACTATTTTAGGAAACACACACTTTGAAATGGACAGCAGGTGAGATGTGGACTCGGTACCAGAATAATAAAAATATGTGATATATGTTAAAGTTCTCCGCTAACATGGGTGTGTCTCTAAAAACATAAAAGATAATTCTGATTTCGTGATTTTCGGGATAAGTCAGGTATGACATTCCCTGACACGAACATGCTAACCTGTTAACTATTTAGAAATGGTGTTTAACTTACCTATGACTATTCTGAGATGCTTCAGCCTTGTCAAAACGTCCTTCTTTGGGTCCAACACTTTCTGTGTTGATTTTTTAACGTCGCCATGAGGCTTTTTAGAAAACATTCCTGGGGCAGAAGACACAAGAATGCGGCGGTAGACAGCAAGGAGGGGCTAGCTGTGTAGCCGCTTAAATCTCAGCTAACGTTAATCTTTATACTGTAACGAAAACCGCTCCTCCTGGGTTATTTAATAACGATGCGACTTAGAAACAATCCAAAACAGCGTGGAATAGACATTGAGGTGGAAGGCGCCTTATGTAAAAACGAAGGAAAATATGTAAAATCTAGCGGGGCACACACAGCATCCATCCATCGCACCTCCCTTCCACAACAGTCCGCAGCCTGACGGCTAAACTAGCTAGTTAGCTAACGTTAACCTAACTCGACCGTTCACTTAGAAAACATCATGGCGGAGGAGGGAAAACAAAATAATGGATACCAGAGAAATTCAACGCCGAAATAGTTTGACGATGTGTAAACATGCGTTTATCGGTGTGAATAATTGAGCATAATAACATTATTTAATCACAGTGTGTAAATATTTAATTTCAACGCAATATACACTCTATGTTAAATAGCGTTGACGTCTGTCAAGAAATCTAATCGAGCGCTCTGCCTAATGAAAGAGAACTGAGCTCTGGGTATTGTAGTTCATAACATGTTTTAAACGTTTAGTAGCGCGAATGTTAGATATACAGAAAACTACACTTCCCTGCACAATAAGAGCGCCATCGTGAGATTTGTTTTTAGCTTTGCTGGGAAACACGAGTAAAAAGTAATTGAGAAAACACATGTCTTAGCGTCTTCTTTTTCGAAAATCTGTTTTTAGTTCAACAGTTTCGCAAGCCTCGGGCTTCCTCCTGTCTTGTGAGTTATCATTTATTTGTTTGTTTTTGAACACATCGTGCCAGTCGTGCTCGCTATTGAAGCATTGTATACTGATTTGCTAATATGCTAACACCCTGCTAACTTGATGTACATTACTGTGCTGTCAAAAATGTTAATATGACTTGAGTAGTTTGGTGATTAATGAAGGAAATGTCTAGGTTTCCTTTTCTATTCAAATTTCTAAATTAAAATTTTCTTAAATTGTGTTCTAAGAGCAGTTTTCTAAAAATCATACCAAATGTCACTCAGGCATTATTTTGATGGCTAACTTATTTTGCTAAAATCCTGTATTTAAAAAAAATAAAATCTTTTCAACAGTCTCCCACTAATCTATGGAATGGATTGTTTTTCAAAGATCCTACAATCCTTAGATTATTTTTCAGAAATTGTACAATTATCTAAGTGATTATATATATATGTTCTGAAATTTTTATTTTTTAAATGTCATCTCTAAATTAAATAAATAGAATCCAGTAATATGATTTAAGTCTGCATCTGTTGTAGAGCTTGAGACCGCCTGACGAACCACACCTGTCTGAAGTTGATTTGCCATGCCGGTGCATCGCGACCGGGAAAAGAAAGAGAGTACAGCAGAAGAGATGGAGGTGGAGGAGCAGGAGCAAGAAGCATCTAGCTCAGAGGAGGTCGATTCCGACACATCCTCTGTTTCTGAAGATGGAGACAGCTCTGGTGAGAAAGTAGAAATCAGTACAGCAGTATGTAATTCTGATCTAAACTAGTTATTGTGAGAAGATTTGACTGGACATTGCTTTTGAGAAATTTTCTTCTGTTATCACAATCCTTAAAACCTAGCACAGACATTTTTTTGGGTGTATTTCATTCAGAAATGGATGAAGAAGACTGTGAGCGGAGGAGGATGGAGTGTCTGGATGAAATGTCCAACCTTGAGAAGCAGTTCACAGATCTCAAAGACCAGTAAGAGAGAAATTTATTTTTATTTTCCATTTGAAATACAAAATATTGAAACTTATTCCAAGGAATTGGCCGGTGACCACACCTGTGTTTTGTTTTTTGCATAGGCTGTATCGTGAGCGGCTCAGCCAGGTGAATAGCAAACTTGCCGAAGTGGAGGCTGGCCGGGCAGCAGAATACTTGGAGCCTCTAGCTGTACTGCTGGAGAACATGCAGGTCCGCACCAAGGTGGCTGGTAAGTCAACGTGCAAACACACTTTCAAAAAAACACACACGTCAACCTTGTTTCTCACCATTTTAATGTGTTTGCCCTCTTGTCTGTGTCAGGTATCTACAGAGAGTTGTGTCTGGAATCTGTGAAGAACAAATACGAGTGTGAGACCCAGGCAGCATGCCAGCATTGGGAGGTTAGACACACACACCTAACCCTACCTTTAACCCAAACTGTCTCTTATAGATCAAGCTCATAGCAAAAACATACCAAAATGTATGTCTCTGTTTTGTGTATTTATTTTCTTGCAGAGTGAAAAGCTGCTGCTGTTTGATACGGTGCAGAGTGAACTGGAGGAAAAAATTCGGAGACTGGAGGAAGACAGACACAGCATAGATATCACCTCAGGTAATTCACACAGAACGAGTTCATGGCAATGTCGTGCATGTGTAAATAAATGCATTCACATTTCAGTAATAAGTTGACATTAGAAGTGCGCACCACCATATACAGCATTCATGCACGAAACACTTCAATCCGTGTGTCTCTCCCGGTCAGAGTTATGGAATGATGAGGTGTCAGGAAGGAAGAAGAGGAGAGACGCTTTAAGTCCAGATAAGAAGAGGAGACGACCTTCAGTGGTGTCTGATATCCTTCCACTGTTAAATTCTCTATTACTGTTCACATTATATCACTAAACGCAGTTTCTGTGAGTCCATCTGACCGGTATGTAAAGGACTGACATCTGAAGGCTCTCTGTGGACTGTCCTTAACTCCGCTCACGCCCGTATATTGTTTACATGCTGCCAGACTTGGACATCTTGGAGGACTGGACGGCGATCAGAAAGGTATGCAGATGTCTGTTGAAAATCAGGGTTCTCATGTCATCACAGTGTGTGTGAAGACATCGTTCAACAACCTGTGCGTATATACTGTATGTGTGTGTTGTCTTACAGGCCGTGGCTACGCTGGGCCCCCACAGAGGGAAGGCCGACTCTGACGGGCCCGTGTTCCCGTTCAAATCGGACAGAAACAGATCCATTCTCAACTGCTGAGAAATGTCTGCATACAAGAACACGTCAGGAAAGGCACAGGGACCTCGGACACTTGCAGGATAGATGCAAACCTATATTGCATATGACAAACATGGTAGCATTCATTGCTGTAGGCCATTGAACATTTCTTATAATCCATTGCATTCCTCAGGTGACACTGGTAGCGGTTGGTAACAGGTACGCAAACAGGACTTCTGTCTTTGCGTCTTTTTTAAGGACATACAGGAATAGAGGTTTAATTTTCACTGACGTATTACAAATATTTTTCCTCCGTGCCAGTCTTTTTTTTAAAAATTCATTTAGAGCGGAGACGATGGAGAAGGCTCCCCTTTAATGGATGGATAACAAATATAGGGTTGGATTCTGAAATGACACCAAACACACTGTAAAAGGAAATGTCATTCCCAGAATTCAACCTCTGTCTATATTATTTTAATGTCTCTTTGCATTTCACTTCATGTGACACTTCACTGTTCTGTTCTCATATTAGGGTTCACATTACATCACAAAGTGAAGGGTGTGGGTGACATTTTTTTCCCCCAATTTTAAGATAACATCTTTTAAACAACATTTTCTACAAAATTACACTTGGTGTGGAGGTTACAAATTTAAATGATGCCTATATGTTCAACACTTGTGTATCACAACAGTATTTCTTTTAAGTTTTCATTATTGTTTTAGCCAGCCATTAAAGCTTTTAATCATCCCAAAATCAGGTTTGTGTTGAGGGCACCATGGGTGGTCTGACAGCGCCCTCTGAAGTGCAAATACGTACTTTATTTTGTTCACACAGCTCAAAAAATCATCACTGTTTTGTTTAGAATGCAGCAGTTCTTTAGCAGTTATTTATTTTTTTTTATTTTAAATTTTTCTACAACCTGCTTGACACCTTAAGTTCACCGTTGCCTATTTTTTGGGGACAGACATGCGACAAATTTTTTTTACTACCTGTTTTATACTTTGCAGGCTCCATCACCCGACAGCACCCCTTTATCAAAAGCACTTGAGTTCTCACAATTCACAACGCTGTGCTGAATGCAGGTTGTGAACCTTTACAAACGTTTAGAATTTTTTTTTTTTTTTTCTAATAATGCTAGAGTTTTTAGGAGAAGTCCCGCCTCACCCAATGATGAGGCTCAAGGAAGAGATTTATTTTCATGTGTGTCATTGTCTCAGAGCTGGAGGATTTATTAACACATGAGGAAATACAGGTTTATGAACGAATGTTGACAATTGTGACGTAACATATTTTTAACTCTGAAGGATGTGCATGAGGATAGTTGTTATGGTGTTTTTGATTATTAGGTGATGATAATCCTTCCGTATAGTTGCTGGTTGCATCCAGAGCTCCACAGTGCCTACATTTAAAGATTTTTTTTCCTCACTACAGTGGTAAAGCACAGGTGATTATTTTTACATTGCTCTTCAAGTAAAGTCAATTTATTCCCCTTTATTTTTTTATTCTATTAATTCGACACAAAGGAGTTTAACAGTAATTAAAGATCATAGAAACACATGTAAAAAATATAAAGACAACCATCCCTTTAAAGCTACCATACAGTATGTATAATGCAGCAGGTATCACTGTTACTCTTCCTATGCATCTACCTCTTGATCTGTGAACAAAACTAAAACCCATCTTCACTTGTTACCCGTGAGTTTATAAATGGTTCCATCGTCACGGCTGTCCCTGGAACAGTTGATTTTGTCGGGTGTGTTTGATGACTAACTGTACACGACACCAAATGACGCCATTCCATTCCTGCCCATCTCCTTTTTACCGACACAAGCCATTGAGTAAAACACCATATCACTGATTTTGTACACAAGTTTTTGACTGTTCGACAGTAAAATAATTCATCAGGTATATTTGTGTCTGAATTGTTGATGGGTGGTTTATACGATTAAAAGTTGTTTTTTCAGTGTTTTGTCTCTATTTGTATGTATATCAGTGAAGACACGTGAATGATTTGCACTTGGTGTGTAACATTATTTAATTTTATTCCACTTAATATTAAGAAAAATGCTGATTTATTTAAGGTTATGCTGGTGGATTTGAAGTTTTTTTCTTTATTACAAGAGAGGGGGTTATTAACTCTTAAGTCCCTCTCTTGAAGCAAAACAAGAGGCTATTTCATCTTTTTTAAATAAAATCTGGATGTTGGCTTGGTGGAAGAACAATTAAGAGAATTCTAGAGCACTGATGAATTAAAGCAGCATACCGGACGGCATGATTCAAGTTTCCAAGTTTCAGCTGAGAATAATGGCAGTAACTTCATGTGTTTGCATGCCGCCAAAAAAATGTTAACTTGAGAATTTTTCATTTTATCATTTTAACCTCCCTTAAACTGTTTAAGTCCAAACCTCTGCTGCCATCTCTGAATAAAAGCTCCAAAATAACAAAAAAATAGGTAAGTATAGGTCATTATTGTGTGTCCTGCAGCAAAGACAGACATGTCTGGAGTAAATGGACAAAAGCATTGTGTTTATCCCTTTTGTAAATAATTTCTAGATTTCACGCCCAGACTTTTATTGTGAAAGTGAGGTTCAGAGGAATGCACATTAAAATTCACACCATTACCCTTTAGAAATATGGAGACATTGAAAATTTGCCCATCTTTATTAATCTCTTGACACTAACTTTTTACAACATTCACATGGGTGACATATCTATGACTTTGAAGGTAACATCTGTTCCAGTCCATTTCCATTAAGCAACTCAGCTGTGAAGTCCCAGCTGTCCTTTGGCTTCTAATAGTCCCTGTGACTACTAGAAGACGCCTTCTTCAAGCCAATTTCAAGTCACTGAAATGTAATCACAAGTAGAGCAAAGCGATCAGCTGCCAGTCCCATAAGTCCCACAGGAAAGCCATCAGGCCTCGTGCTCTTCAATCATTTTTTAAGAAACTTGACTCGTGGAGTTTCAGACTGTATTCAGTTATATGATATAAAAACTGATGTAAATGTGATTTTGGTTCAGTCGCAATCCGGTAAGCATAACAGCCTGTTTTCATTTAGATTTCTTTCTCTGTGGCATTAAAATGACATTTTAACTTATGCCAGACAAAATAACTCAAAGACGTCACATTCGTCACTCCTGCATGAAGACATTTCTACCTATATGCAGTTTAAAACCCTTTCTGGAATCATCAAACCGTATCTGCTGGGAGTGCTACCACGCAGAGCGATACAGGTCGAGTTGCTGGGTTCCTGTCTGTGAAATAGAGCTGCAGCGCGACTCCACAGCTGGATGAAGGCGAGGCAGAGCGACAGAAATAACAGAGAGGAAAGGCAAAAGGCGGAAGAAGAAAGAAGTACAACGGAGAAGAAATGATAACAGATCAAGTTCATGATGGCGGACGGCTCCAACATTCTTTGTTAAATACGTCCTGGTTGTTTAATGATGAGAAGATATTTAAGGAAGTACCAGGATGCATAATTGTGATGAGCCCAACCGTTAGAGGAACCTTAAAATGTCTCACAGCTCAGACGAGCGCCTCAGGCTCAAATGGCGTCTTCGGGTTTGGGTATGTGCTCATCTGGAGACTGACTGTGTGGAGCCGAGGGGAGAGGACCCACGGAAGGAGGAGGGAGGCCGTCGTGCAGAGGGGCCCGCATGGGGGGGGCATAGTGAGGAAGGGGAGGTCCACCTGGAGGGAAGCGAGGAGGAAACATCACCCCGGGAGGTGGGGGAGCCCACACTGGAGGAGGAGAGGATCAGAAGAGCTTTAGGTTCAGTCTGATGTGTTCACAGGTCAGACGCTGCTGGAACGTTGACGAGATAACTTACTTGGCATCACGGGGGGGACTCTGGGCCCCCTGGGAGGGTAGAAGTCAGGAGGTGGTAGTCCAAAAGGGGCTCTACGGGGAAAAGGTCCATCCATGGGGCCCATTGGGGGTCCAGGAGGGGGGGCGCCCCCCATCCTCGGGTCGGATTCAGGTGGAGATCTTCGATCTCCGGGACTTGGCTGGAGACACAGATGGAGAAAAAATTCAGACAGAAGCTGGAATCCAGATCCAAACTCACACAGACTGGACTCCATCACTCACCCCCCTGAGCTCCTGCTCCCCAGGCCCGAGGCTGTTTTCTCTGTATGCGCCATCTGCATCGACAAGCATTCACACCAACCAAATGATGGTTTATAAATGTTTCACTTGAAACCCGACACCTAACCTGTCTATCTACAGATAGAGGTGACAAAACAGACCAGAGTAACTCACCGGCCATATCTGCAGGGTGAGGGGGTCCCGGCGGGAGACTCCTCAGATGGAGAGGGGGGGGCAGGAGGGCACCAGGAGGTGGTAAGAAGCCCATAGCTCCTGGAGGAGGTGGAGGTCTCCTGTACATTGGACCTCCTTGTTCTGGAAACATGTAACCTAAAAATAAGACGCGAAGAGAAAAGGAAGGATGAACTTTTTGTTATTGTTTTACTCTAATGATCACAAGAATAACTGATCAAATGTATCTAGAGTGTCCAGTAAGGAGTTAACAGCCAATCACACATTAAAATCTAGCAAATGACAAATAGACAAAAAAAAAAATCCCAAGTCAGTCTCATATTGTCATTGATTTTCTTTAAAGTAACGTCATTTGGACTCAAATTTTCACTTTTCCAACATTAAAAAAATGCCAAATTAAAAAGTTGTTTAATAAACCATATTATAAAAACAATTTGAGAACTTTGAGTCTAGAAATTGATTCAATTTCTAGATTCTGTTTGGATGTGAGAAAACAAATATCCATAAAAATGAGATTCAAATTTTAATACCCCATGTGCTCAGGACCAGGTCATCCAAGCACAGCCAGGCGTTGAAATACTACAGTATGGGCAACAGGTGATTCTTTAAAACACTAACAGACACACACCTGGAGGGCCAAGGGGCCCGGGGGGCCCTGGTGGGAGTCCCCTGCGATCTCTTTCCCACGTAGGAGAACTGGAGCCACTGTCTGAATGAGGACCTCCGCTCCGCTCCATTTCCACTTGGCCACCAGAGGGCGCTGGAGCCAAAACACAAAAAAAGCTCACATTAACAGCCAGCAGGATGGGAGAATGTCCTGAACGTCTGTCATTGTGAGTCCGTGTGTGTTCACCTCTAGGTGACAGTCTAGCAGGCGGTGCATCCATTAACGTAGGTGGAGAAAGAAAAGGTCTGGTTTCAGACGTTGGGCGACCCAAAGGAGAAGGACCGTAGGGCGATCGTTCAGCTGGAGTGAAGGATAGTTTGGTGAGTGAGAACTTTAGATGTCTGCAGCCTGTTGCACTTCCAGACAAGGTTACATTAGCTAAACATTATAAAGAGGACTAACATAATGTGTCTGGTTGATGCGTGTGTGTGTGTGTACCTCTAAAAGGTAGTGGTCTTGCCAGGCTGTCCAATGCATAGGGGTCTTTGTCGAGGGCATCCAGTTTAAACTGTGTATCTGTCAACCTGTAATCAAACAAAAAAATCAACATATGGTAATTACTTTGTGGACCGGGCTATACAATGTACCCCATATTGGAATACAAAGCAAATAACAATAAAATAAATCAAACATTTCTGTGAGGTTCAGAATATTGTCAGGTTTTGTATGTTTAGAACAGGCCATTAAAAATGAATTCAGCTTAAATAAACTTACTTCTGTCTCAAGAGTCCATTCTCTCTCCTGATGTCTGCCAGTTCTCTCTCTGCTGCTCGGGCAGCCAGCTGGAAAACCGAAGGTGGAACCAGTGAGATATCGTCAATGCAGTTTCCTCTTTCGCGTTTCAAAAACGATTTGAAGTGGATTTTTACTGACCCAGTTATTGTGAGCTTTCTTCTCATGCGCCGACATTTGAGTTTGGTAAGACTGTTTGGTTTTCTCCAACTCTTCCTCCATTTCCGTTGCTCGTTGTCTGAGGAAAACAGTGATGTACAGACGTGACTGTTTTTGATAAGATAAAATAAGATATATTTTATTCATCCCAAACTGGGAAATTTGTGCATGGGAGGCTAAAATGTGTAAATGCTTTTGAAAGCAGAAGACGCTACCTATAATTGTTGAGTTCCTCCATGGCCAGCGCTATGTTTTTGTCTGCTTTATTTAACTTCTCTTCTTTCTGTAGTCGCTCCTTCTCCTCCACTGTCAGCAGCCTGCAAACACACAAAAGTATCAACGCTACTGTATGATACTATGAAATCTACAGCATCTCCATATTTCTATCCTCATGTCTATACCTGTGGAGTTTGAGCTCATTCTCCTGGTACATTTCTGTCATAATGTTGAGTTTCTGTTGTAATCTTTGGACCTGAATGCATGAATAAGAGAAATAAACACAAAAGCAACTAAAATATACAGTCATTATAATAAAATACACTGTCATTACGATAAGACAAGAACAGAAAGTTCAGGTTGGTTACCTACCTGATCTGAGAAGTGCTCTTTGTCTGACTGCAAAGATATTTTCTCATTCTCCATCTCCTTAATGCTTACTGGATGAAAAAAACAAACATATGCACCAAACAGCACATCAGTTGTGTGTGTAATCTTTAAACCGATAACCGATTAGTAACATGGAATAGTTGTTTATCTGTAAACAAGCCTTGTCAAGCAAAAGATACATCGCTATGAAGGACATTCACAAAGAAGTTATCTCAGTTGTCTTTGTCAATTAGAAAAATTGTTGTATATTTGATACATTTTTCAAAATAAAATCAATTAAAATGCTTAAAATTCCATAAACTCCAAAAGATACCTCTATGTACAACCAGTTTCTTTAAAAAATAAAATAAAATAAATAAATAAAAATTTTATATATATATATATATATATATATATATATATATATATATATATATATATATATATATATATATATATATATATATATATATATATATATATATATATATAAATAAAGAAATCAATTGCTGGATCCTCCTCCTTTTCAGACTTGTTTTATCAACCCCGATACAAGCAGACACTCAACTTACCTAACAAATCTTCTTTAGCTTTGACTTCATCGTTGAGTTTCGCGAATGCCCTGTCCTTGTCTTCATCTACTGATTTGAGGTCTGCATTCAGCTACACACAAATACAATCACAACGTATTAGCTGGCATTCACTAAAGCGTTTACCGTTAAAACCTGACTCTGGTCTACAGGGAGTTTTAGAGCCCTTGTTCAAATATTATCTATCAACCTGCATTAAATGAAATACATCTGTGATAGTTACCTTAGCAGCATATATGAGTTTCTGGGCTTTCTGGAGATGAGTTTGTGTGTCTGTTTTGTCTCCGCTTCCATTCTCTTCTCCTCTCCTTGTGGCCCCATCAGTGGTTTCATTCTCCCTCCCTTCTTGGTCTCCTTCACTCTCAAGGTCTGAATCCCAAGCTTTCATCCTCAACAGCCTGTCTGTCAAGGACTGGAGGAATACAAATATTTGGTATTAAATTTGAAAGAAAATCTTGGACATCAAAAATGCCGTCACGATTTGAGATATATTCCATAAAGCTCTGTTTTTATTAGAAAGATCTATAAGTAAAATCTGGTACCATTATACGCTCATCCTTGTTAGCCACATCCTGAAGCATTGCGCTATGGCTGACCTCACACCTGCTTATCTCTGCATCCAACTCACTCACTCGTTCTGCCCATCCCTCAACCTGTTGCTTTAACTGTAGAGAGAAGAGAGGAAAGAGCATGGAGAATAGTAAAAAGAAATAATTCAGAGTACATGGTTGCAATCAGTTCACATACAAAACCATTATTCTTGTACATTAGCTGATATATAGAGTAGTAGTACCATCAAACTCCCATTTTAACCATGCCAAAACAAAACTGCCTCACTTCCTATCATGTGTAAATACCACTAGTGTGTGTGTGTGTGTGTGTGTGTGGTCCTACCTGAGCGCTGCTCTCCAGCAGTAGTGTATTTGCCTCCCCAGCTGTTTCCAGATTCCTCTGTAGTCTGTCGTTGTTCATATTGTATACTTTCAGAGTGGTTTGTGCCTACAGAGACATGAAGTCAGCAATAACCTCACGTGAACCAAGGACACACAAAAATGACTGAAACATGACGGTGCAAAGACAAGAGGTGAGGCTCTGGAGCACCTGCTCCTCCTGTGACTGGAGGTCTCTGGTTTCTTCTTCAATTTTCTTCATGTCCTCTTCAAGTACTGCAATCTGGAAACATAAAATCAATAATCCAATCAATCAGTATCAAGCTACAGGATGGATTCTCATTCCTATTCAAATGTGATTTTTGACTAATGGTAGATATTAGTCACTAGACTTTGACAGTTTTGCTGTGTGCTTTCTAACCCTCATTTCTTGCTCTCTTCTATGTTCTCTCTGTTGTAACAACTGGTCCTTCAATTGTTCGAGATCCTTCCCCAGCTCCGCATTAGCATGACCCAACTGTGTGACTTTACCCTGGAAGAGAAGGCAAACAAGATGCGATGTAGTGGACTTACATGTTGACGCCAAATAAAGCAAAACATGAACAATATTTCCAAAAATGTTCCGTTGGAGGTATGTGAAAGAATTTTCACAGGATTTTAAAGTGTTGACTAATTGCTTCAACCAACAACTAGTTTTTATCAAAATATTATGTACACATCTACAGTTTAGGATTGTGAAACTGTTTTCTTTACCTGCAGAAGGTCTGCCTCTTGAGTTTGAGCCAAAACGCCATTTTCCCTCAAAGAGTTCTCAAGGTCATCATACTACATGAGGAAATAAGTTAAAAAAAAAACAAAAAAACACTTAAACTTGGTAGTATAGATGTTTTTCATGCATTAGAAAAACAATTCAAATGACTATGGATTGAATTGTAACAGACAGGCTCTGCCTTCAGTGATCAGACAGCGGTGGTACTAACCTCTTGCTGACATTTGCTGAGAGTCTCAAGGACTTTACATTTTTCATTCAGCAACTGTGCCACCTGTTCTGCCATCCACCGTTCCTTACCTGAAGAGAGGAAATGCAAAGCTTATAATAACATTCAAAAATGTTTTAGAATTGGTTTTAGAATTTCCCTTCGGGGATTAATCGAGTATATAAAAAACTAACTAATAATTTAAAATGTCAGCTTGGTTTTCTGAGGAAGGTTAAATTGGCTGTGAGTTGTATTTTTCACATATAATGAAAAGTAAAAGTAAAAAATAACTTACTTTGATATAGTCTACTTTTGACCTGTAAAGATTTAAGAAGAAAATGATGAAAAAATAGTTATTGAAAGGTTAATTTGTTGACAAATAGGTTGAGTTTGGTCTCTGTCTTTGTATAGTTGATGCAACAGTGTCACTATACATTCATATAAATGTATAACGTATTTGTGAAGCTGATGTTTATACTCACAGAGCTATAACATCTGCAAGAGAACAACAGCACCGTCATTAGTCCCACCATACTGGAAATGATGACTGGTTCCCATGGCACCCCATAAAGATCTGGCCCAGGTCTGATGTCGTCAGGCAGTGTCGACACAACCTGTATGAAGAGGAAACAGATATGTATTTTAGTAACTGGCTTTATCCAACATGTTTAAAAGATGTGGACAATCCTGTCTGTGAAAACAACACTTTGCTCACTCTATTCTTTTTATTTGAGTGGATTATACACAAAGGGATAATTACTGACGTTAGGATTAATCTTTTAACACTGCATAAGTATCTGCATACTAATTTTAATCCAGGCATCTCCCCAGTTTAACAGCTGGTCATTCAATAGGTAGGGTTCTGCATCTTACATTCCTTTAATGAAACAAACAACTTTCTGACTTAGTAAAGAAAATATCTAATAAAATATAGTAGATAGCCTTCACTACCCATCCTAAACCTTTTAATAACAGAAGCTCTTTGAAATACCAACTTTTTGTAGAAAGCATTACCTTATTCATACTAAAAAAAAATGTTTTAAAAATCACTGTCATAATTTAACTGAAAGAAATTATAAAATAAAAACTCATCATCCTACTCCATAGTAAAGTTACTTGCTAGCTAACTAATACGAGCTAACTGTCTGGTGAATGACAGACATCTAATAAAGATAAATTAAACGTCCATGTAGGCTTGACAGTTGGATAACAGCGCTATTAGGACATAGGTGTAGTATAAATGAGTTAAATGCTAAACAAAAATAAAAACTGTAACTGCTCAGCAGTAACACAACTCCGTTTGGACTGAATCACAACCCGGTACGTTTATCTGTCACAGCTAGCTGCTAATGCTAACATGCTACATTACGTACATCCTTCACTTTCTCCACGGCGATACTGTAGTAAGCCTCTGCCGTCGACTGAAAATTGACCACATTGCTGGGCAGCTGGTCGCTTGTAGTATGTTCCACCATTTCCGAATTGTTTCATTTAATTATTATTTCAACGCTTTCATCCATTTAAACTGAGATAAGATGCTGCCAGCCGGACTATCGGCGCTTTCGCATCCTACTCACAACACCAAAGCTCAAGAATGGACCACGTTACTTTAACGTCATAGGAGGGACACGGCTACAAAAACTAACTTTACGAAATGTTTATAACAATTACACTCGACTGATACGATGTGGTTTAGAATTTAACACTTTGAGTAAATTAATAAAAACATAAACATAATAAAATAGGTTTTAAAACTGAAAGATGTATGTACAAATAATTACGTAACCCCCCACTAGCATAAATGGTTCCTTCCCAACGTCACCAATTGTAAAATGCCACACTGGCAGATCAGACTGCTGTCAGTGACACATAAGAAAACAGGTGACACAATAATAAGTTTATTATCAGTCATGTTTATATAGGCAGCATAATTATTTTGAATTTATCTTCGAGGGCAATCGCGGCAACATGTAACACTTCAGTTTGGCCACGTTAATAACAAGCTGGTGGAACGCAAGTGAAGACTTATGTTTTATGTAAAAGTTTAATAAAATGTTCATAAATTACTCACCGAACTGACTTCATTTTCGTCCATTTGAGTCAATAAAATCTAAAGCTCTCTCGAAACATGTAATAATTTGTCCGTTGAGCGGGGCCAATGTGTGTTACAGTCAGCATAGACATATGAGTGATGTTGGCAGCGCTAAACAAGTTTGACAGCTGAGACTTACGCAACGATCAGCCTTAAAGAAGCAGACTATATTAACTATTAGAGCGAATGTGCGGCGGAAGGGTAATTTTTGTGAACAAAAGGTTGCAGAAATGTCCTGCGGTTGTAACAGTAATCCCAGACCATTTGTTCCTCATTTATACTACATTTGGTTTGCTTGTTTTTTTTTTTAATCTAGTAACAAATCTCACCTGATTTATCAGCCAAATAAGGAGCTGCTTTGCTGCATGAATATGTGTGGTTGAGTCTTCAGCAATCTGATGGGCTAAGTCCACAAGTTGCTCCATAACACCTAGAAACCAGACATAATGACATTCAAAATGTGGTGATGATATCATGATGATACATTAAAAATAATCCAACAGATATTATGTTTGTTTATTGCACTGTTGTTCTGCTGTAGAAAAGAGAAAAACATAAATGACGTAGATAGATATCGATAGATCGATTAATCCTGGAGGAAATTGCACAAATCCACTGCTCAGGTGAACAGTGTTCTTTCTCTTATGTTTTGCTTAAATTCTCTTTAACATCATTTGATCCCTCTTGATTAAGGATTACTCGAGTCATCCATACCTTCCAGTGGCTGTGGTCCAGGCTGAACATGAGGATTAGACTCAGTGAACAATTGCTCTTCTTTACTTCTTTTGATCATCTCTAATCTTTTCTCATCCTCAGTCACCTTCTCTTTTTCCCCACCTTCATTCAGTTCACTTTTCTCTTTGTCCAACCTCATCCAGTCTTCTGTTGGTGTGTTGCTATCCAGGAAGTCAGAGGATTCTCCCACATTATCTTCCATTTCCTCATCTTTATTGTGAGTTGAGCAGGATCCACTGAAACAGCTGGCCTCAGCTGTATTTATTGGGGAGACACATCTGATTGACATCATTGCAAAGCTAATGTATACTAAGCTTTAAATATGACATTAACTTAAGAGATTTCTAATATGATGTTTCAGGCCATGCAGAGAAAAATACCTTGATGGTTAGTGTTAATGATGGTGGATGAATGCAGATCTTGCTCAGGAGTCAAAGAGCTGCATATTTCCGATGTCAAGGAATCCAAACTTTGGGTGGATTCTATGGATTCTGAGGCAGATGGTTGTGTGAAAAAGTTGAAGGTGTTTTGGAAAATGCCTCCTCCACTTTCTGCTTCACTTTTAATGCGACCACCAGAGAAGAGGGAGGAACCAGTAGGATCTTGAGAGAGGTGTAGAGTAGATTGTTCAGATATAACATCCTCCTCCACAGCTTTAAGGTCAGAGCTGCTGTCAGCATTATTGCTCTTGATAAATTTATTCCCAGTTTTAATTAATTCACTCTTTTTCTCCATCAGCTCTTCCTTCATGCTGTCAGCCTCAGTGTTGTCAAAACTTCTTTCTTCCAGCATCTCTCTCACCTCATCCCTCGCTATTCCTTCAGATGGGACATTCAGATGTCCCTCTTTATCTTCTTCATCCCCTCCTTCATTCTCTTCCGTTATGTTCTTCGTTACAGCCTCCTGTTGTTTCTCTCCCTCAGTAGACTCTGACTCTGGCCTGGCGTTGTCTGTCTGATTGTCCAAGGAGGAGTAGTGGAGGTTTTCCACTTCTTCCTCAAAGTGAGATGACTGGATAAGTTTGTCTCCATCCACTTCCTCCTCCTCTACTTTCATTTCCTCCATTTCTATTACCTCCTCTGCCCTCTCCTCTTCCAGTTCCTCCTGCTTTTCCTCCAAGTCTTCCTGATTTTCCTCTTCTTTTAGCGCTTCCATCTCTTTTTGTGTCTCATCCTTTACGACCTCTACCACATCCTGCATTTCCTCTTTTTGTCCTCGTCCTATCTCCTCATGTTTGCCATCTTCCTTGATCTCCGTCAGCACCTGCTGCTTCTCTTCTTCCTTTATCTCCTCTGTCTCCTCCTGCATTTCCTCATTCACTTCCTGCAGCTTCCCCGGTGCCTTAACCTCCTCATCATGTTTTAATTCTTCTGTTTCTGCTTGCATTTCCTCGTTCTTTGACTCCTCCACTTCGTCAGGCTCTCTTTCTATGTGAGTTACACTTTCATTCAATACGTCATCTTCAAACTTTATTGTTTCAGCTTGAACTGAGTTGTCTTGACGTCTCTCTGTTTGTTGAATATGTGGAGAGTCCTGACTGACGTCTGCTAAAAGTGTTGTATTGTTGTGAGTATAAAATACCCCTTCTGATATGATGTCAGTACTTCTATTCATGGCATGGGATCCAACAAGGCTCTCCTGCCTGAATTCACCCTGGTGTGTCTCAGCTTCTGGTTTATTATCAGGCATAACCAGTGGACCAGAATGATGGACCCTGATTTCTTTACTGGGAGCAGTGTAATCCTCATTGGAGTCTGGCTCATGTCTGTCTCCAGCTGCACTTGATGCTAAGGAAGCCTGATTCTCTCCTCTGCTCTCCTTGATACCTGCTCCGCCAACGTCACTTTGTATTGTCATGGCATCCTTCTGAGATTTCTGAAAGGTACTTCTCCCTGGATTAGACCCTTCACTTTCATAATCATTACTTCTCGTCCCAATTTTACCAGTGATGTCTGTGGATTCCTCCGTTTCATCAATGCGGTTTGAGATTTCAACTGTTTGATCCTCCTCACCTAGAGACTGACCTTTAGAGTTTGAATTTAAATCCACAAAGGCGATGTCAGATTCTTTCATTTGTTCTCCTGTCTCTCTGTCTTCGTCATCGTTGCCTCTACGTTCTGCTGATTTGGGTGACTGAGCTTCATCTCTCATTTCAGCAGATGTTTTTCCAACTAGTGTGTTTGTGTCTTTCTCATCATCATCTAAAGTATCATGTTCTTCTTCTAACTCACCACCTATTTGAAATAAACTACTGATCACTGACGTCAATCCACCTGCATCCTGGGTCTTTTCCTCTAACTTGTTTGGAGGAGAAACATTTTCTTGACTGTCCTCAGATGCTGTATGATCAGGCAAAGCTTTATCTCTGCTGCTGTCAGGTGTTCCTATATCTCTCTTATTGTTGTCAGCAGAGCCAGGAACTATTTCTTCTTCTGGTTGGTCAGTTTGCTCCTTCGGTGTTTCCTCCACCTCAAGCTCATTAGTTATTTCTGTTCTGCCCTCCTCTATCAGGGTATTTTGTGATTTGCTGCTGTTCGTATTCTCTGATTGTGTCGTTTCTTGTAATATTTCTTCCTCTTTCGTCTCATTAAACCCACTTGTACTTCCATCAACTTCACTGTTGTCTTTCCTGAATCCTAAAATGTCACTGATGCCCACATCAAACCAATAACTACTTTCTGGCTGTTCTTCCTCTTCCTGGATCACGTCTTCATGATCTCTTTCAGTTGTTGTCTCCTGTCCTGACGCGTGATTGGTGAGGCCAAACCCCATCAGCCCTTTTCCCAGCCAATTCAAAGTCCCAATCTCTTCCTTCACCTCTTCCTGTAATTGGCTGCCTTCTAGGTCCAGAGACATCCTCCTACTTCTGAATGTCTCTGCTGGTTCTTGCTCTTCCTCTTGGTCTCTTTCTTTGTATTGCTCTTCATCTGAAGAATCATCCCTTCTTTCCTCTCCTCCAAAGCCAAACCACCCAGTCACGCTTGAAGCAAAAGAATCAACAATTTCTTTTCCTTCTTCCCTTCTTTCCTCAGCATCATCAGGCTGTTCTTCTCCTTCTAAACCCAACCATTCTGATACCGAAGACATGAGAGAAGCTTCGGCTGTTTTTTCTTTTCTATCAACGTTTTCCTCTCCTTCAGCCATATTTCCAGGTTCCTCTACCGTATCCAGACCTAACCATCCTGTCACTGATGAACCGAGCCCGACAGACGAAGTGGACCCACCTTGTTCATTCAGAGCCATAGGAGCATCTTGTGCTTCCACCTGAGCGCTGTCAGTGGTAACATCAGTGTTTTGGGGTTTTTCCTCTGTTGTCAATGTGAGATCAACTTCATTAGAGATGTCTTCAGACGGTGGACTTTTAACGTTTGTGTCAGCGGGGTACTGGGCTGTTTGGGTGGTTTCTGACTCTTGGTTTAGAATGATGTTATCATCATCACTGTCCAAATGACTGGAATCAATAGGATAACCAAACTCATCCATACAGAAGAAATCAGACTCCTGAATAAAGAAAGGAAAAGAAGTCACTTCTTTAGGTTCAAGTGCTCAACCGAGAATTAATTTTTTATTTATTGCATAATATCAACTTGTGCACTATTTATCATATTTATTCCTCTATAATTATCTACTATCAGTATTATGAATGAGGTTTTTTTTCCCCCAGCAACAGCGCTACAGCACATACTGTTTACCTGTGTTTCCACTACTTTCTCCATAATTGCAAAAACATGCTTTTCTCGCACTGCATCTTTTTGGAAATAACCAAATCGTTTGCCAATCTGAAAAAGAAAAAAACAACAACACACAAACCAACCTGATGATCATTGGTCTGTAAAGTTACAGCAGCACACAGACACAATTTAAAAAATGAGCAAATAATGATCAACAAAGGGAAGAAATTAATCAAAGATCATGGCTTTCATTTTTAGAAATACATTTACAGCATTTTTATTGCTATTAGTTGGAGCTGTGATTGCAGTTAAAGTTGAGCGGTGTCAACGAAAAACATCAAGATGTGTTCAGACTGTTTTTCAGTTGTTGTTCTATTAGAAAGTGGACTTTTCCCCAATTTTCCCAATTTCATACAGAGAAATTAAAAACAAAATCATTCTTGTTTTAACATCAAAAATCATCTGCATCTGCTGTTTATGTTAGCTATGAAAGTATACTGGTTGTACAAAACCTCTAACCGTTTGCAAACAACAAACCCTGTTTCTTTCTTGACTCAATTTTAATTTAATTTTAATTTTAATTTATTTCTGATTGAGTTTATATTGGCTCAGATAAGTCAGATAAGTGGCTGAGCACAATTTCTCATCTACAAAAAAAAAGGATGGATAGATGGATGCATTTCCTATTTATCTTAAATCCTGACATATTTCCTTACTCTGGTTCGGATCTTAGGTTGAACAGATAATTACCAGAGTCATTCAGTCTGTTCACATATTTTAATGTCATTAAAATGTTAAAATGAAGAGTACTTTTGATTTAATCAGGCAAAATAGTCACTCATACTCATTGCACTACAATGTAGATTAACTTGATCAACTCAGAACCTATGGATAACAGTTTTACATTACTTATTTGTTGTATTATTTGCTGATGTGAACACACTGATCAGACATACACTCCCTGCCCAGAGGTCTTCCCTCCTTCCGGTCAGTTTGTGGTAAACAAAGATGGTGTCTCCTGGTGTGAAGCTGAGGAACCGACAGTCTTTACCCTGGTGGTCCCTGATGGCTACCACTCTACTCATAGGGCCTACACACACACACACACACACACACACACACACACACACATGCACACACGCACGCACGCACGCACACACACACACACACACACACAAATAAAAATATCATCAATGCTTTCAAACCGCATTTCATCACTTAGACATGATGGGCGCATAAAAAAAAAAACTGGACTTATACAGTATAAAGGTAGTTTTAAGACTTACTTTCACATTCTGAATCTCCACAAATCTTGTAGTCAGATAATAATCCCAGATATAAGTGAGGTAAAATCGCAAAAACTATACTTGTAACCCACAGATGTTTGTACAGCAGTGAAATCATCATTCTTGTAATTAAGAGAAAATGTCCACGATGTGAGGAAACAAATCCGGACAGTGTTGGCGAGTGGACATTGCCTGTAAACTGTTTCTCTCATGAGGACTGAACAGAAATGGGAGAGCAGAGATAAGATATAAGGCCAGCATGAGGATAATCATTAACGTCCCAAAGTAGATAAAATACCAAATTCCATAAATTCACCAGCATTTTTTTCTTAGTATTATTATTGTAAGTCGGCTTTAAAGAAAAACTTCAACTTGATAATACGTAACAAGCTTGAATTACAGCTGCTTAAACATTTTAACATGTTGGAACGCAGTTGTTTGGTGGACTTCGCCCTTCCTTCTGAAGTACTGTAGTTATTACCATGACGACTAACGCGGCGCACAAAGCTACGTCATCAACTCGCGCCAACCAAGATGGCGAGCTAGGTTGCGAGTTGTTTCACCACATCTAGAAAAACGGATTGTTTTGATCGGTGGGGGATGATTTGTTTGTGAATTTTCTGTAATTCCTTCTTATTTAACACCTCTGAGTGTTTTTTGTAATTAACATATTTATAATTTGTTAATTAATTTTGTAATTTAGCTCATAATGAAGTCGGACGTGGAGGAATTAATGCCGAGGCTGCTGCCCGTTGACTTCCAAGACACTGCAGAGGACCTGAACTTGAACGGACCACCAAGAAACCCTCGGGAATACCTCCGTCAAGTCCAGTGAGTTTGAATTAAACAGCTGCTGTTATCCGTTTGGGGTCACAGTGATTGTGTGAGTCATTCCGGGACAATCCTGACCTGTACTGATGCTACAGTGATCAGGGTTCCTGGTTTGTGTTAAAGTGCTCCGGTGAGTCGTGCGTTTCCTCCCCATCAGGTTGGAAGCGTCTCAATGTCCGGAGGTGGTGGTCGCTCAGATCGATCCCAAGAAACTCAAAAAAAAGCAAACAGTGAATGCCTCTGTGAGTAAAAATACTGTAAATGTATTTTCATTATAAAACCACACCTATATCTGGATGCTTGTTATAGTATTCTATGACGTCAGTATATGGAGGTTGACACAATATTTTAACAATATCTGCTTTGCACATACTGGATATCACTATTGAGGAATGATTTTGAAGGAGTCCAACATTATTGAGACTCTATTAGTGCTATGATGCTGCTTCACTCATTTACATTTTGACAGGATTCTTACAGAAAGCATAGATATTATTGGCATGTATGAAATTGGGGGTAGATGAGAGAATGTGTTGTGTTTCCATAGTTGCGTGAGAGTTGTGTGTGTGTACTTGGTTTCAGGTGGCAGGCTGCCGTGCTGCTCCAGAGGGGTTCTGCCCCAGTGTCAGCTGGCAGCAGCAGCAAGTCAGTAACTTCTCAGATGTCAGACAGGTACAGCAATAATAGTCATTTTTTAATTTATTCCATAAAACCTTTATTTAATTCAAATTACATTTGTATTACAACCAACAAAAATCTTCGAATTCATTGTTTATCAAACGATTACTGATTTAAAACTTGAACTTGAAAACTAAAACCTTGAAAAGCAAAGAGTCTTCAGCGTTAATGTTGGGGATGTTTAATCACTGTTACAGGATCAAGATTTTCATGTTTAGTTCTGCAGTGACACTTTTAGCAGAGTGACTGAATGATGTAATCTGTTTCCACAAGCAAACAGTAAATTTTGTATTTTGCTTTCAGAGCATTGCAAAGAACAGGAAACACTGGAGAAGTCAGACTCTGGATGAAAATGTGATGATGGTGAGTTATCATTATTTGGTACAGAATAGATGGATTATTATCCCCAGAGAGGCTTTGGGGCGTAGCAGTGTAATTTGAACAGATTGACGTTCCAATCACAGGAAATTTATAGATATGTATACAAGACAGGAAGCAAACTAAGAGATTGAACTTTAGTTAAAAATAAAAAAATATGTGTGTGTGTGTGTGTGTGTGTGTGTGTGTTCTAGCCAAAGATAAATGATGAGGAAGGCTGGAAGAGATTTTGTCTAGGAGAGATGGTTTATCCGGGTGCGTCTTCCTGCCAGTTGGAAGCTGAAGCCGAGCCGATGCTGGATTACAGAAGGGTGTGTTTTGAAGCGTGATGATAAACAGGAATAGATATCGTATTGTTGAATTATTATTATTTACCCGTCAGCTGGTGGGTCTCTTGTAATTGTCTTGAAATATTATAAAAACATGTTAAATTTTAATCAGTGTTATCACACGTCTCTGCGTGCAGGTGGGATTTCCTCCCTTTCTGAGCATAGTGAGCAGACTGAACCAGGTAAATATCCTTCTTTACTGGAGCCCAGCACTGAACCAGGTTGCCAGTCTGAGCATCACATACTTGTTTTTGTCCCTCGACAGTCCACAGTTCTCACGGTTCTGGAGATTCTCATCAACTGGTTTGAGGAAAATGAGTTTGTTTCTCAGCTGGTGAGTTTTGTTAAAGTTTTTTGATTTATTCTTCTAAAGTGCCTTCAGGTTGTGTGCAAACAACACAATCAACATGGCGTTGGACACAAACAGGATGTCAGCATCCTGGCACGTCGTTTGCCGTCTTCCAGTAAAAGATAAAATAGATAAGATAAACTGGAGAAAATATGCCTATAATTTGGATATAGCTTCTAATTCACTGCTTTGTTTTTTATATTTCTGACATATCCTATTTCTCGATGAGCTTGTAATTGAGTTTGCTTTTCGTAGGGTTGCTGGTTGTATTCTCTGTTGGCATGTCTGGAGAAGCCGCTCCTGCCTGAAGCCCACTCCTCCATCAGACAGCTGGCCAGGAGGTGTGCTCAGCTCCGCAGCACGCTGGTAGGAGTCGCTTTGTGACACCGGTGCTCCATGGCGGGCGCCCTTGGTTTAGCGAAACCATAATGTGTTCCATGCATTCTTGGATTGTCTTAAATCTGCAGTTGTTTATTTAGTGTAGTTTTGTTCATTCCTCCTACTAACGGTCCGCACTGGTGTGTCGACTGTGTCTTCACACCAGTGCATCCTGAATTTATTGAATTTATGAACGGACCACGAATGAATTTATTAACCTGGAGATTAATTCATTTATTTTTGCGTGTAGAAACAAGATTGCTCAGACTGACTTTGTGCCAAGAAGCATTTCAAAGCAAGGTCAGTTTCCATTGTATATTAGGTCTATTGGCAGGATGCAGTAATCATCATTTGTTGATGATAGCAAAATGAGCTCCTTGTAGAACACATAATACTTCTTTTTTCAAGTATACAGTCTAAAAATGACCACACGTACGAAATGCAGTGTTGGTTCTATTAAAACACCGAGCCGTACTGTTAAACCTTGGATCATGGTGTGTTTTATTCAATCCAACACTTCTCACTGGAACATTCACAAGTTCAGAAATCCTTCTGTAACCCGTTCCATCAGTGTGTTTGGCAACAATAAGGTCACAAAGGTCTTGAGAGAGCTTTTTGATCGCTATGAGATGTTTCTCGTGTGAGACTTTGGAGATGAGACGCCCACTCACAGCCATCAGTTAGGCCTGAATCAGCTGATGTTAGTTTACTGAGAGGGGAAAGGATTGAGGAGCTGCAAGAGTCTAGACAAAACAAAAAACAAAAAAGAGATGCTTGTCTTTCAGGGGTCGAATCATTTTGAGACTGAAGGAGTCCAAAAAATAGCTTTTCGTGTAAAATTTGGCAGAACGCTGATCTCCAGCATTGACGTTTTCTGATTTGATATATTATGCAACAAAATAATGTAAATACAGTATTTTCCGCACGATAAGGCGCACTGGTCTATAGGGTGCACCTTCAATGAATGGCCTATTAAAACTTTTTTTTCACATTTTTGAGAAAATTAAAGGCTTTTATGTGCCTTATATTGCGGAAAATACTGTACTATGTTAGACACTTGGAATTAATTTGCTTAAAGCTGAATTACTGTCTGCTCTGTTCCCATCAAACCACAGGAGAGTCTGGAGGATGAGAAGCTTCCTGCCTTGAACCTGGTCATCTGTCTTGTTGCCAGGTATGTTAGTTTGGCTGTCTATATATCTGTATACACACACACACACACCCACACACACCAACATGTTACCATCTAAATGTTAAATGTCAGATTAACTTGTACATTCAGTTATTACCGTTTATTTCCTCTCATCTGTCCTGCAGGTACTTTGAGCAGAATGACCTGGCAGACCAACCCCCGTCAACACAAGGTTGACTGGAGTCATATAACAGTTTTTCTTTTTTTTTGGGGGGGGGGGGTGTCTTCTTACTGATGCGACACTCAGGCAACACCAAGGACAAGAAAAACCTATGGACAAGTCAAGGACAATTGCACCCTGCTGATCAGCATCAGTGAAGACACGACCATTGGGGGGGAGGGGGGTTAGCTCCACTATTGAGTATCCCAGTCATTTATATCTCAGGTTTGTCTATTAAAAGTGATTCCTACCCGTACGTGCTACTGTGGACGTTTGTGTTTGTCATTTAATATTTTAGGACCAACAGATTTGTCATGATCCACTTTAGTTCTAATGTCACAGCTTTAGATCAAGAGAAATCTCTCCACAGATCACTTACCAGGATATTTAAGGCATTTTGCGCTCCTCTAAGGTGAATCTCAGTGATCACATCTCACTTAAGAATGCACATTTGGTGGGGTTCCACAGATCACAACGCTGCCAAGAGCAATCTCACCAACTTGTGAATAGATGCTTACCAACTTAAAAGGGTCATGTGAATGTTGCTGTTTTGTTAGCAAAGCAAGTTTTGGATGTGTTTCAGTATGTCTGAGAGATGGAGGTGAACAAGTGGAGTTAAAAGTTTGACAGAATATTGTATAGAATCTGTATCATAAATCCATTATAAAATATCACCATCTCACCCATGAAACGGGATTTCTCATCAAGATGTTCGCATCATTTCCCAACAATAGATTTTGCACCTTTAGAATGAGGCAAGTTAATCCAGGTATTTTGATTTGGCTTCCAACGCAGTTTAACTTATGTTACTGCTTTGTTCAAGTATTTCCCCGTTTACAACTTTCAAAATTGTTAGTGAATTTGGTGAGAAAATACTGCTCAGAAATAAGAGCTATGAAGAACCCACAAGTCTCCAGGACTCCTCTGAGAATTGTCTTTTTTAAATTTAAAAAAAAAAATTTAAGTCAACTAAAGTGACTCCTCTGAGAATTTTGTCTTGACTACTAAAGAATAATTCTCAGGTTCAACACAAAATACAAGACACCATTTACACGAATACTTCACTTTTAATTTGAAGCAATTTGTCGATACAAAAAGATTTCCAAACCCAGAAGAGCAGATCACACATGTAACCCAAGTTGATGAAGATACAAGGTCCTGACTTCAGTGAAATGGTGGGAATTAGCATTGACATTGTCATCACATAAACCTGGAAACAACTAATGTATTTTAAACTGTTACTGCAACCACCGATAACCATCTGAAGTCACTGTAGCAAGGAAACAATCACTATCGACACCAAAAATCACTAAAATGACGGGGGTTTAGTATGGCGTCTGATTTGACTGAGTTCAGACAAAGAAAAAAATTAAAAATTAAGCCCACATTTCTTTTGGCAGGACATGAAAACAAAATTTGGGGGAAATAAAATCTTGTATTTTCCTACACGAAGGATTAAAACCCTCCTGCATTAAAACACCAACGGGCCTTAACGTGGTGTTTGAAAAGCAAAGGCTAGTTTAAAAACTCTTCTATCGTCGCGTTTCTTTACATTAACAGCTCTCCTCGGTCACTTCCTGTTTGCCAGCGTCGCCGTACTGCGGTCGTCGGGACCGGATCAGCGTCTCTTGTCCTTCCTGTCTCTATCTTTATGCTCCCTATCGCTCCGGGACGACCTGCCTCTCCCTTCCTCGCTCCTCCTCCTCGATCCCTTCGAGTCCCTCCCTCCTCCTCCTCCTCCTCCGCTACTCCCTCCTCTCTTGCGGTGACTCCTCTCTTCCTTTTTCCTCCCCCTATCTGACGGTCTCCTCTTGCGCTTGCCGCTGTCTCGGCTTTGGCTGCTGCTGTTGGACGAAGACGAGGAAGTCGAGGACGACGACGAAGAGGACCGGCTGGATCCGGAGGAGGAGGACGAGCTCCCGCTGGAGGAGGAGCCGGAGGACGAAGAGGAGGAGCTGTTGCTGTGACTGCGGCGCTTCTTGGGCTCTTTCTCCTTCGTCCTCCCCCTCTCGCTGACCTCCTCCTCTTTAGTGGGGGCAGGGGTGATGATGATGGGGGCATTCTGTGAATCTTGCGGTTTCTGTGATTCTCCGTTCTCTTGTTTGACCCCCCCAGTCTGGGTCTGGACAGCAGGGTTTTGGCTCTCTGGGCCAGGTGCGACAGACTCCTGCTGCGGCTCCACGGGGGCCGACTCGGGGGCCGCCTCGGGCCCCTGGAGCTCAGCCAGTGGACCTGCTGGGTCTCCAGCGCCGTCGCTAAGCTGATTGGTCGCTAGCTCTTCCTGACTGGGTACGGCGACTTCGATGGACTCCTGGGTTCTTTCTTGGAGGTCTGTGGGCCCCCCCTGCTCGCTGTCTCCCTCCCCCTCCTCACCCTGACTGACATCCTTCTGCTCCTGCCCGCTCTCCACCTCCATCTTATCCGACTCTGAACTGGCCTCCTTCTCTCCCTCGTCTGCACTGTCCTCTCTGCCCTTCGCTCCCTCCTCTTCCTCCTTCCTCACCTCCCCCCCCTCCTCTAGGAGCTCCATCCCCTCTTCCTCAGCCTCCTTCAGCTCCTCCTTCTCCCCTTCCTCCATCTCCTCCTTCTCTGACGCCTTCCTATCTCGCACGTTCTCCCTCTCCTCCTCCTCCTCGTCTTCCTCCTCCTCCTCTTCCATCCCCTGGATACCTGTCACCTTGACTACCTGGCCTACGGTCTTACCCTCCGCCTGGTGGTCCGCTCCTCTCGCTGCCGTGTTGGCATCCTGATCGCGGTTTGGCTGTCGCCGGGGGCGTGTCTCCATCTTGTTGAGGTGTTCGGCGAACGCCTCGCACCTCTCCTGAAACACAACTGTCCACAGGACAGGACCAGATGTCCACACGTTAGAGAACACACACACGTAATCCAGCCAATCAGATTTAAAGAGGACTTTTACTGACCGTTTAGTTTCTGGGTGGACTCCTCGAGGAGTTTCTGTGAGGCGGAACACATTTTCCCAGGCAGGTAGAAGATGTGAGGCTTGGTCTTAGTACGGATGTATTTCACCAGAAGATTATTATGGTTGGTCCACTCCTCTTGCTGTAAATGGAGGAAAGAGAAATCAAATTAAATTTTATACCAAACCCCAATCCCTTTTATTTTCCAGTGGCCCTCAAAACAGAGTTATGAGCGGTAGAGGTTGAAATCTTTAGAAAATGGGACTCCGCTATTATGTGAATTATCACAGACATTTATACATTACCTAACGATACAAGTCAGATTTCTTCTGATAGAAATTATTTTAGATGCCTGTTTGCTCAGGTGTCCCCTGGAAAAACGATTCTCGTGCTATATAAACTTGTTGCTGCTACTTTAATCAACCAGTGACTAATCTGACCTCAATTACAGCACAGAACAATAGTCTGCATACAAAAAATACCCAAATGTCAAAAACTGTATGAAAATAACATGTATAAAAACATTCAACTAGTGAGGTTTCTTACATGTGCATTAAAAAAATCCAACAATCTAATCTAATTTGCATTTACATTGATCAAATATGCCTGATTTGAACATTTTTACATACTTTTGATTATATTTATCTATATATATATATATATATACATATTAATATATAATTATAAAAATATACATATATATGATATATAATACACTATCTATATTACATACACATATATAATACATAATATAATTAATTTAGATCTATTATAATTAATTTATTATTTAATCAATATTTTATTTTGCATTTGCTCATACAACCTCTGTTCTGATTTTCAATCACAATCTTTACCACTCCCTCTGAAAACACTGCATCTGAAGGACTATCAAGTATCACCTGACCTAACCTACAGTACTACTACTACTAATAATAAAAATCAATAATGAAAACTTGTGAATGGAATTAGGGCAATTTTTACTTGTGCAACCCTGTTTGCTTCAGTTTTCTGTGACTGTTGCTGTTCAAACGCCCGATTTCTTACCAGCTGAGCTAATTCCACTTTCTGCTCCAGCAGTCGGAGCTCAGTCTGTTTGGCTCTCCTCTCTTCAAACAGCTCCCTCTTTTCAGTCTCCACTTTCTTTCTCTCATTCTCAGCCTGAATCTCGAGTTTGTGCTCAATCTCCACACGTCTCTTTTGCTTTAGGTGCAAAAAGCAGAAGACGTACAGGGATAGGGTTAAGCAATGATTCACATGCTAATGAAAGACAACAGGTTGACAGTAACCAGTAACCAGAACCCATCTCCTCACCTTCTCTGTAGAGACGTTTGACTCCTGTTTGAATTTCTGTAGGGTTCCCATCAACAGGCCGAACATACGCCGATTCCTGATCAAGGAAACAGAAACTAGACTTTCAGCTGTACAGAGATGAACGGGGACCCAGAACCTAACGTTAAATATTTCTGGGCTCCTCTAGTTCACATCTTAATGTATCAATCAGTCAGATAATCAATAAACAGCAGGCCTGTACGTCATGTTGACCTACCTCTGTTTGCCCTTCTCATCCATAGTCTGATCTTGAATCAGGTCTCGGCGTGTTCTCTCTTTGGAGGTAGCTACTACGGACGACTGCAACGCTGGCTGAGAGACGTAGAGGAAGCGCATTAATATAAGTGACAACACGTGAAAATTACTGCAAAGTTACAGGAACAGGTTCTCTGGAAAATGTTTGAATGATGTAACTAACACATCATCAAAGAAAAAATATCCTCACTTTTTTGACATCGTCATCATCCTCAGCGTCGCTGTCGTGACGCGTGTCTCTCCTGGCCCTCTGGTCCCCTGCAAGCCTGCACACAAACAAAAAACACACACACTTTACAGCCTGGCAGCTAATGCTAGAATGATAGCTAATGCTATCATAGCCTGAACAGCTGACAAACTGCAACCTGGAATCTGAGAGACAAACAATCAAAGTGATTCCATTATTGTTTGGGGGTGTGATCACAACAGTGCAAAAAAGTGTGAATGTGTGAAGAACAAAAAGTAAAAGATTTCACGTCCTACATTAAACAGCTTGAATCACTTGGACCAACTTCAGCACATATATATTAACAGAAAAAACCCATCTCACCTCAACAGGGCTCCTTCAATGTCCCTCTGCTTGGCAGGGGGGCCGCTGCTCCCGATGTCTAAGAGACTACGCCTGAAAAAAGACACAGCTGTTAGCACTTCAATAAATATCAGTTCTGCTTACGTTTGGCTAGATGTACTACCTCTTCATTTCTATCCAAGTTGATTAAATCAATCCACTAGACTATAGGAAAGTTTCTTGAAAACAATCCACCTCTCATTTAAGAGGCTTCTTCAGTTCTGGTGGTGGTTCGTCTTGTCTAAGCTTGTAAACTCTGGGAGGTGTGATCATATTAATCATATTTCAACGACCAGAGTCGAGATCCATCTGGCTCCTCTACGGTGGTGGGAAGATCAATGGGGTCGTTGAAATAAGTTTCACAGACGTCCCTGAGCCTTGTATGTTAATGGTGGTCACATGAGTCAAGCTGCTGAGTAGTTCTTTTTGAAAGTTTTGAAAGGACCTGATTGTAAACAGGTGAAAGATGATGTTGCAGGCCCCCACCCCCCCAGAGAGGGCTTCTCCACTCTACTCTCTAGTAGAGGAGCCATCTCTGAGAACCTACAGACTTTATTTCTACTTAACCTTTAGTTTAAGAGATATTTACGAGATAAGATACTCCTTTATTCGCCCATCAGTGGGGAAATTTTCCAAACAACAAACAAAAAATTTATTTATGAATATGGGGCCAACAATTTCAAACCAAACCATGTCAAAATTGTCAATGACCATCCTGCAAAAACTAATCAATAGCAATGCAAATCCTGGCTTCAATTGAAGGTACATGTTCAGTAGTCTGAACTGCTTTTCAGAGGGGTGATGATTCAATTTCATGGTCACTATTTTTTGTTGTTTATGATGCAGCTGATATACATTATAAAGTGTATTTAAATATTTATTACACGCCATCATTCAAACTCCATTTCTTACAACCATCAACATTACGAATCGTCTTCTGGCGTTATGTTGATTTAACTTTTACTTAGTCCAAAATCAACAATTTGCTTCCTAATTTAAATTATGCACCATTTAAAATGAAGACGGAGATGAAGAGTTACCTGAGCAGGTTCATCCCTCTGCCTCTACCTCCACCGGGGCCTGCCATGGGGCCGCCCAGCCGACGGATTTGACCAGGTCTGACAACAAAAGAAACGGCGTTAGCAATGCAACAAAATCATTCGTCATTGTGACTCCAAATGTTTTATTTAAGAGCGCCAGTTTGATTTCTGGTGTATAATCCAAAGTAACGCTACTCGGTAATACTCAAACAACTGTGCTAGCGGCCGGACGACGCCTGCAGGGCCTAACGAACGTTAGTATACAATGCTCACGATGCATTTCCCAAAGTTTAACGTAATTCTGAATTCCATCTTTATTTACCATTTAGCTTGCTGCTCGATTAGCGTGTGGATTGATGTTGGCTTCTATAAATACAGCTAGCTGAAAACAATCCCGGCACGTGCTGCTGTGTGAACGCTAGCTAGCTAATCGACTCGTCCAAACGGTAGAACTACATTTGAATGTTTGGAAGTTGGTTTCCCCGTCGCTAAAAAACTCAATGGCCACTTGGAGCATTCACCTGGAGTCATTGGGATCCCGTCCTGTTAATTTCCGAATGCTATCGTCCACATTTTTCAGGCCTTCTTTTGCTTTTTCCAGTTGATCTTGTAAGTTCCGCACCACCACCGCCATTTCGCTTCTTCAAAGCTCGAGTCATGTGTGGCTCTTCTTCTACTCCTTTCCCACCTCGATTTCTTCTTCGGGTGCTCCTGTAGCTGAACTGTTACATTATGGCGCCACAGCGCCACCTGTCGACTGGTTTATTCCAAGAGACGATCACGACAACCATCATGTAACCCTTTACGCACTAAATATGTATCATCCTTTGATAATACACTCATGTATATGCACGATTGAATTGCTTGGAAATGTGAAGGATTTTATTCATAATGTGGGGGAATGTTACAAGTTTAGCTATTTCCTGTATACTTTGAAAAACTGCCAGCATGATTATACCTGCATATATTATCACAACCACATAAAGTCAAATGCAACTTTGCTTCACAATAGATGCAATTCAGCTTGGAAAACATCTGGGGAACAAAATATATTATTGAATGCCTCTCCTACAGCCAGACAGTAGCAGATTAACTGTTTACTGGGGATCAGAAATATAATTTCCCTAAAGGGATAATAAAAGTAAGTTTCTTGTTCTTCTTGTTCTCCTTCTTCTTATATACTTATATTATCATAATGTGTACCACATCCATCTATCAACTCGTGATTTCTAACTTTATCTGAATCGCATTACAGATGAATAATCATGCCAACATGCATGCAATTTGAATTTTAAACTACATGTGAAAAATGCAACTATAAATTTTTAACATGACAATATCTGGTAATTACAAAAAAGAAACAGTCAGTGGTTAAGGTAAATGGTTCATCAAGCAAAAGCTGACAGCCATGTTTACTAAGTTATAGTGAGACACTACATACTATTAGATCTAGTGTTTTTGAGAAGGATATGTTTATTTTTGACATACATTTAAAGCAGAAAAGAGCAACAAAGCCCCACCGTACTTAATTTTTCTTTATGCACCTTATTCAAGCATGTTTCCCCCATTTTAGCATCAAGGTTCTGCTAGGATGCATGTCAATTTAGAAGTGTATCACAAACTGCTGTAAGCTGAGACGCGGCTCTAAATAGGACTGAGAATTGAAGTAAAACACCACAGAGTTCTGCTCCTCAGGGTTTTGCATATCAAATGGGAAACAAACACTAGACTGCAGTCAGTTTCCTTCATATTTGCATGTACGACTGCCGAGTTTCTGCTAGAAGCTACATCATCTGTTACAGTATGTTTTCTGCGCTTGCATATAGTCAGTGACAATAACATGTTCATGCATAGAGAAAATAAAATTATTGTACTTGCAATTAAAAACAGCTGCAGCAGACTCTGATAACTATTTTCAAATTATGTTAGTATTAAAGGGTAAATCCACCCCAAAAACACATTCTTTGGAGCATTTGAAACACACTTCACCTTTGTAAGACGTTACCCATCGTGATTCAGGGTGAGTGTGTCAGCATCGGGGTTTGAAGAGTTCCCAGTTCCTCCTTTCAAGGAAGTCTAATTGAATTTAATGCATTTGTAAAGCCAGAAATTCATTACAGACCTCATATAATTTTTTAAAAATTAAGTAACTTACCAAAATGGCAAAATACAACAATGTCAGCATGAGTGATCATAAATATGTGGCCTCTGGTGTCAGGAAGTAGCGCCCTATTTCTGGTTCAGCTGTGGCATCCTGTTCCACCAGTAGCTGGTCGTACGGTGGATTTTACCTCGACAGTGTCTCAAAGAAAATAACAACAAATGACTTTTTAATGCTTTTATTTATTGACTAAAAGAAAAGGAGCATCCATTCAACAATTCAAATCAACGTTCGTCAGATTGACCTCTCAAGTGTTCTCCAACAGTCAGTTAAGTTGTTTTACATGGAGTTTTTTTTGTAATCAGAAATTCTCCCCTTTCTCTTCTACAGAACCATGTCAACACAGTTGTCTTTGATAAAATCCATCCTCTCAGCTGGAGACAACCATTTGCCTTCAGATGAAACCATAAAACAGCTGTAAAGGGTTCAAATCAAGTTTTATTTACGTCAACCCCAGAATTTTTTTCAGGAGCAGTTTGACCGACATAAATTAGGCAAATTCCTCTCATGAAAAGTTCTAATATGTGTCCAGTTAGGTGAGATTTTTAGGGGTCGACATTTAAAAGCTTTAGATAGCTTGTAAATACTTCCGCAGTTTAAAACTCACGTAGCTGTTCCTGTATCGCTAGATCTAATTTAAATGAAAAGGTCTGCTCATATGTTGTAAACCAGTTCACATGTCAGATGTTAAAGATTTTTAGGAAACAAATTAAATCAATTTAAAATATGCTACACAGTTTCTGAAATGGTCCAGCTGTGTTTTGGGTTATAAGTAGTTCCCCACTTACAGGAAAAAAATGTAAAACCCACTTGAACACAATCACACAGGAACGGTACACTCTGAATATTTAACATTTAGGATGGCAAAACCAATTTCAACCCCCCCCCCCAACCCCCCCCCCAAAAAAAACCTCCTCAAAAACAAAACAAAAGAAACACACACGCACACAACGACATAGCTTCTGATTTACAAAGTATGTGATTTCATAATATACTTCATGTTCACAAATTGAATCCCAACGTGTTGCATAAGAGTATACCATGGTAATGCTTTGTTAATACCTATACAAATATGCACTGTGTGAGTTTACACATCTATTATATAGTTTATATTTCTTCCTCTACGGTTTTCTAAAGATGTAGCCGGGTGCTGTCAGCACTGCTTGTGCCCCTTTGTGGCCACTAGTAAGACTGCTGTTATTGCAAACTGTCCTGATTTTAAACAAATGCACAACATTCGTACCACGATAAAACTAGGGGCTGTCTAGCAAGTCTCACAGAGACCAAGAGCGAGCCCGCCGTCACCGTTGCTGGGCTGGCTGACCAGAATCAAAAGATCGTCAAACTATAAATGATAAGATTTCATAAATCATCATAAGGCCAAGTATTGTCATTGCAAGTTCTTACTAGTTTGATGTCTTTTAACTGTGTAACAATGAGAGAAAAGAAATAACAAAATATAAAAACAAGAGCGTGGATTATATGCATTCCTCTTGCATAGTTGTGAGGCTGGACTGGGCAGCAGGCCGGCCTGCCTGGCTAATGAGGAGCTTTGGCTCTCCAGACTCAACAAGAAAAACTTTGTTTAGCAGCCAGAAACATCCGGGTCACAGTAGCAGAGATCTGAACGAAGACACTTGGCTGACACCGAGCGGGAATTTCTTTCAGTTCCTTTATTCAGCCAGGCACTACACACCAACCTCTCAGGTACTATCAGAGTTTGGCCAGGTTACACTACTGTTTGAATATTTCTTCAACAGAAACACAGTGAACCAAGTGAGTGACAACAGCCTTCATGTCACCGTTACACTGGGATCATCATCGATTGGCTGGAAAACCAGTTTTGTTGTCAGCAATGACAGAAAACTAGACGATCTCAGTGTGGCTAACTGTTAATGGAGGTGCTGTGAGAATCTCCCCTTCACCCAGATTAACCCTAACCTCAGACACACCAATCTACGTATATCATACAGGATTGATTTTATACCAGTGCAATGCACATCCAGTGTTTCTCCCCGAATAAAAATCGCATAGATCAGGATATTTATCTGATTCTTCACATTCCTGCATGACTCCAGCCCTGTATGAACCCATTCAGAGGTCTTGGATGTCCTGGTAGTCCCATGTGGTCTTAGCATTTTGAAACTAACAAAAAAATAAAATAAAAACAACAAAAAACAACAACAAGAAAGAACAGAAACAAATAGGAAGCATTTGAAATATCACACCATGAAGAGGAAGCCTGGTATGTTTAATGGTCACTTCTTTAAAACATGCCGTTTTTTTCCAAACCTCTTTTTAGAGAAGGGTTTTTGGCCCAGAACAATCACACCACTGGCTTTACTCTTCAAAACATTGCAAATTTCCCATGAGTGAACATTACAAGCCGTCGTGCTAGCATCAGGCCTGAGCAGCGAATAAAGAGGGAGTGAACTCGACTCCGTCTGACAAGTGTCAGCCTGTGGTTGGACCGATTCAGACAGGCTACTGCTTTGGTACTTAATAGCACACACACACTTCTCTCCATGTCAATGCGATTATTACTGACCACTACACATTTGCAAACATTAACTTCGTATATGGGCCTGTTGGGATAGACCTATGTTACCCCTGAACAACTATCTGCAACCATGAGTGTATGGTGTGTGAGTCTTTTTGTGCATACACTGCAGAGTCATACTTAGACCCCACATGGTGCGGATATCCATTATAAAATCAAGTTTCTCGGTGTGTCCGAGTGTGTAATGTGTGTATTCACGTGTGTATCAGTGTATGTTCATTTCATGTAACATTTAGTGCACCCGACACAAAAGGCCCAACGTTGCCTCAGGATGCTAAAGCATTGAGTGAAAGCAAAACTTAATACAGTCAACCTTCAACGGTAACTACTCTTAAGCACAAGCCAATCTGAACATCATCACACCGGCTGGTATTATGGTGTGACTGATCAATACTAGCAGCAATCCTGACTCTTCTAAAAACAGACAACCCATTCAAAGTAAGAAAAAAAAGAAAGATGTTTTCTTTAAATTTATACACCTATCAATCTCCGGCCACGTAGTAAACCGTTTGCTAGTCATGTGGACTGAGCAACCCCAACGTGGAATGTTCTGTTCCTACCAGATCTCTGGTAGTGAATCAATTTTACAGCTCAAGTAACCAGATGCTGAACACTACCCCGTCAGACCTGCCCTTCACCGTGGGTTTGGCTCGACCAGACACCTTGGCCTTTGTCTAAGCTGTGCTGCTACAATCAGTAGCTTCTGGAAGCATCTGAGGAGCGCTGCATCCCTGATGTGTCCTCAACCAAACCTTCATTTTTATATTCACTCACTCCTCACAGTGAAACAGCTGACCAAGGAAGGGTGGAGAGGGAGGACTATGTCGATGAGCAAATATTGTTGACACATCCTATTATAGACACATACTGGACTGGAAAGGAATTGCTCGGCTCCATGTCGCCTCGGTTACATGCAGAGTAAACCCTGAGTGCCATTCACACATAGAAATTTGGCCAGACTTGTTAAGTTCTCTACTAAGAACCCCTTCCTTAGGACATATTCTATACAGTTCAACAACAACACTGGCCAAACCGTTCAGGTCTGCTTTGGTCTCATTTCATGCTGCCCAGTGAGCAACACTGGTGACATTTCCTCCAGTCCAGCACAGTGTGGTCCACAGTATAACAAAAATGACCACAATGTCAGAATGAAAAGCACTAAAAGGAGCTGTAGAGCACAGGAGAATACTGGAACAGCCTCCTGTCAGCGTGGTTAGTTGGGCACTTCAGATAGACTAGAGTCTGGGTTTATTTTCTCTCTCTGTGGTCTTTGGCAGCTTCAAACACAACAAGGGAGGAGAGCAGATCCAGCGATTCCCATTTCTCATGTGAGGTTGCTAAAGGCCTGAGCTATTGAAACGTTCCCTCCGACTGGACCCTGAGAATGAACGTTTATGGTTTCCTGCTGCACTAAAGTGATAAGACCCCTCTGCTGAACATGAACCCTAATAAATACACACACACGTGCAGAAAACGCAACAAGGCTGTGCTGCTAACAACTTGTTCACACAAGTTACAGTTCTGCAATTCCTAATGCTGCTCATCTAACAATCAAAGGAATGACAAACAACACAGCGCTGATAAAAATAGAGGAAAGCAGAGGTCTGAAAAGCAGTTCTACTTCAAAAGCCTTCAGGCACAAACATGATCAATATTTCAAAGGGACCACTGACGACAGGTTTTAAAATGCTATGCTGTACTGTGACTGGGCCTTTTCAAACTCCATCAGAGTGTAAATTAGCGTAGCCATGCTGGAAGAACTTCGTCTCACCTCTTGTCTAAAGTCAAGAAAAACATGCCATCATGATTAAATGTTTGCTGTTTAGGATGAAAAGGTGATAAGAAAACACCGTTTCCAGATGTCTTTCTGCCTTCATGCCAATAAAATATTCATATACTTATATGTTATCAAGACAACTTTAACGGGCATATTAGAATCCAACCCATTTGGGGACTTGAGAAAAGAGGAAATTAAACAGGAATCACACTTGTTGGTGGTTGTAAAATGAACCTTTTTTTAAAATTAGTTGTTGCAGAATATTATTGATCAGCTGAGACGCCCCACTGTGAAATTATATTCTGACACGGACTAGTGTGATTTCCCCTTCCCCTCCTTATGGAAAGTGTGTACAGCTCTGTACATAGCCACAGTCACCCCTTAAACAAACTGCATTTATCCTGAGATGTGGACCAAGCACTACAGAGACCATCTTGCCTTGACCATCAAGATACCTGAACAGATGACTCAACATTTGGTAACCATAGTCCCACTAAGAGGACCAAGCAAAGCACTGGCACATTGTATAACACTGGTTCCATATCAGTCCATTAAAAATAAATAAATAATTGCTGGCCAACCTTGTAAACGACAGAGCTTGATATGCATCTTCACAGTCTGCAATGTCTTTGTAACGACCTCTACAGTGCCATGACGTGCACAACCGTGGGAGAACTGAAGCCACTTGAGAAAATGGTATATTAACCAGTATTTAGAACAATTAGGAGCTCTACAGCCCCACTGAACCTCACAACACACACAACACTGGAGCATCAGATGGATACCAGGTCCACATCACAAACAGCTTCGTTAATGCCTGGCTTTAGCTCTGAAAATAGCAGGGTTGTATTGTAACAGAACTTGAATATAATAAGTTCATATACACAACACATTCCCTCAGATGATGAAAAAGTGACTACGATTCAGTCAAAGTGATGCTTTCCTGAAAGTCAGTTGTAGTCAGACTACATCGACTGTGCCAGACAGAAGTCATTTCACCCCCAGAATATTGATTACATTCAAGTTGAGACATTAATTGGGCCCAGCAGATCGCCGATGGACAGCATTGGTTGTCTTCCCCCTTGCCAGCCACCCTCTGTCCCCAAAAAACATCTACTGGGGATGTTAAACATGTGCAACGAGCAGATCACTTTTGCCATCCTTCAGTCTTCATCAACCATAATCTTTGAAAACAAATGTATGATTAGGTTTGTTGACAACCCCAACAAAGTTGTAGCGAGGGTTGATGGCAAGATGAACATCATTAATAACAACTTTTCTTCATAAAACAAGGGTCTGTTTCCAAGGCAACTGTGACTCAAGAGAAATTATAAAGAAAGAAACAACAATATTTCACACTGATTGTTTCACACACCCAACTCAGCATCATCTCCTCCACTGTCCTTGGTCATAGTGATGCTAAAAGTCTACCTGAGACTGACAGAAGATAGAAACACGCCACATGTCTCGTAACCTTGTGCGGTAGGTGCCACTTCTAGTAAAAATACCCAGCCTAGTCCAACAGCGGAACCTACAATGTCAAAACTCATTCCGTCAGCAGCCATGGCTGTTGTGACAAGATATGCATCAGCCAAATCTCTGTGGCAAATATAGCTGTACAATAAACCCTCAATAGGAAACAAAAACCCGTCTGGCCAAGAGAATGACAGAATGAGGATCAAGTTACATTCGGTACAACCTTTGTCTTTATCGTGAAATGTTTAACTGCAACTCAAGAAAAACACCACTCGGAAAAAAGTTACTGATTAACAAAACTTCTGCTGTGATGGTGAAATCTTAGGAAGCTGTGCCTACACATGACTGGATTAGTTATAGCATTGCTTCATTACATAGCTGTCAATGAGACTCAGACTCATGAATGGCATCATAGATTGAAGACTTAATTTCTCCTTAGAAAAATGCAAGATAAACATTTCTAAACTCTCAGAGCCTGTGACACAACAATTCACTCTTGTGTTCTTTTCTTTGATGAGTTGACATTTTCATACAAGGAGCTCTGGAAACAGACAGCCTTGATGTCTAGAGAAGACTAAAGGCAGCTATATTCTCCCTGAATATAACAGAGTAAGGGTGTGTTGTATTGTGATAGGTGGAAACTGGAATTAAGGCTCAGACATTGGTCAGATAATGAGGCTCCCTACTGAAATCAACCAGTGAGATTTCCTGGAGATCTGTGAAGTGAGCAAGGTGCTATAAAGGTGCTCAAATTCCTTAATATAACCTGGCTTTGAGAATTTCATTTATTTCACATAAACAGACTCAATGATTGTGTTTGAAATCATTATTTAAAAGAAATGAGCACCTGCTACCGTCTATATCCTACCCCGCCGGCAACGGCAGAAGCAGTCAAGGTTGTATTACCAAGACAGTGACTGATTGCTTTGGACTGTTCCAACTTCTGCTATGGAGCAGACAGGTGAAGCACAAACAAACAAACAAACAAACAAACAAACAAACCAATAACAAAAAAACAGAAAAATCAAAACCAACCAGTCAAAAAAAAAAATCAAAACACAAAAGAGAGATTCTTTCTCAACTAAAGCTAGTGGCTTTTGTTGGAACACACAATCCCCTTAAACCCACCAGTCCGTCACTCTGCCTTTCCTGTTCTAGCAGTGGGCAGGATAATAATATACCTGTATTTAAATATACACAAAGCCTATACAGGCAAGGAAACTACTAACAGGAAAGGTTATAAACAAGATTATACATAGAGCAGGTAGAGAATAAAGTGGTCACATGTAGAACGGAAAAGTGAGAAATCAAAGTCATACAGAGGCTCTGGAGGTTATTATAGTGAAGGAACGTTGAATGCTCATTGATCAAGACCAGACCAGATGGGGCCATTCCAGACCAGAGGGCATAGGAAGCAGCAAAGAGACCAGTTTCAGCATACAAATTAAAAACAGACATGACTCATGAGGTCTGATATCACATAATGCAATAAATTCAACTGATGGAATATTGGGTTTCTGTTGGAATATCGGTTTTTAGTGAGAAGTCTTAATTGGAAATTGCCTGTAAAATTTCAAGCATGCTGAATCTGTTCAGTTTTCAGGGACATAACCAAACGGCAAAACATCTGCCAAATTATAGAAATTCATTGTGTTTTTAAAATCCATGTGAAACAAAGGCGAAAAATAAAAGTGACATAAAAGCAAAAGGTTCACATCAACTTACATAATGTGATTCTTAAACTGTTCAGTTGATACTCCTCATACAGTTGTACTTTTGGCCTGGAATGTAGATATGAGCTGAGTTGGCGTGCGTCTGGCCTGGTCGTGACAGTTCCAGCTGTGATTTCTTGGATCCCTGCCTACATACCCATGCTGAAGGTGTGCAGCTCCTGCTGGAAGTGCTGGGTGGGTTCGGACAAAACCAGGCTGGAATCGAGGCAAGGGTGCCAGACACGACCAAGACCCAGAGAAACCTCCTTAACCAGGTTATGGACCGGGTCGCCCTCCATACACACCGACTGGTCTGGATCAAAGTCGATGCTCTCTTCAGAAATGGTCAGGACACGAAGACTGGAGCCTCGCAGCCGAGAAATGGCCACCAGGTTATGGGACCATACAGTGTAACCTACAGACAGACACATACAGGAAGTTGGACTAACCCTGCTGGCAGTACGGAGACTTCATTACTATACATATTCACACTTATGGAAACCATTTGGTACAAATCATGAAACAATACCTAAAAGTACAACTTGCAAAAGAAAACATTCATGTTGTTGATACTTTAGTGCAACTAAGATGGGGAATCTTTTCAGACTCATTGTCCAGTTCCATATTTAGATACCTTCAAGGAACTTAAGTAATATTTCCACTGTGAACTACCAGCTCAACTCGACTCTGTCGGTCATTTTCCATTGTGGGATGGTGCTTCCTCAATGTAGCTTCAAAGACAAGAATAAATAAAAGTTCCTGTCACTAAATTACCTTGGTTGTTTATGTGAGGCAACTATCAATTTGTGGATTTGCAGGACACTTCAAGCATATTGGTATTCACTGTAACATTTCTTGTGGCCTTTGAGTATCTGCTCAGTATATTAGAACAGCAAAAGTGTAGGCAAGACAAAGGTAGTGCCAGGTATTTTACTGGTTGGTTTGCTGTTGCTGGTCTAATCAGCTTTGCTTCTAGAGCAGAAAGTGGCTTCAGCAAAACAAAGCCACTGTATGCTTACGTGCCATATCAAGTTATTCACCTTAGAAAATCAAATATGGAGAAAAGAATAGAGTCCGATATTAATGTGAAAACACCATTAACATTATTAACATATTTATATTATAATAAAATGAACAGTTATTTGTGGGCAGGTGCCAACAATCTGACATGAGGTCAGTCTGTGAGCCCCAGTTTTGACCCATTTCTAGTTCTATTATTCAATTAGTCTAATATTTTTTTACTGCACTGGGCTACAGGTCTGAATTATATTCAATTACTTAATGAAAATGGATATTCTACTTTGACTATTGTAAAACACATTCATGTCAGTTTCCTGTTCATGATTTCCACATTATTCAATAATCCAGTCTGTTTTTAGCATCTACAGGAACACATCACACAGGCCCAATAAAATTTAGGCCTTCAACTTGAGTTGGAGCTACATCACCACTTGAATTAATTCAATGTCTGCAATTGATGTTGTTCAACGGAGAGGGCTGGAGGATAGTCTGGCAGAGCTTGTCAGTGAAAATCAGGATTCTAATCATGGAACTTAGAGTCATGACAACTGATCCAGTTACGAAAAATGGCAAATCAGAGGTAGACGGAGAAGTTGCGGCAGCTTACAAAGCAACAGAGTTCACGTATGTCAGAGCTCACCCGTGAGTGAACATGGGGTCGCTATGAGAGAAGCATCTGGCGAACAATTCAAGAACAGAACGAAAACACCGATAAATGTCCGGATTGTCAGAGAAAGCACACGGAAGGAGATCAATTGATGCAAATCGCTGGCAGCCAATGAGTTAGTATAAAGACAGGACATACAGACTTAACAGATACAGTAGATACTTTAATCCTGAGTGAGTGGATGTATGAACTCACCATGTATCACCAGTACAGCCAGCTGAGTACACCTCCATGCCAAAAGGACCAATGGGTCCTCGTTACGATTGATGCTGAGGTCAGGGAAGTTGGGGTCATCCCTCAGGAGCAGGAAGTGAGTAAGCGTTTTGTTGTATTGCTGAGAGATGAGCTCCAACGTAGCATCGGACACCAGTGTATTGTAACTGTCGAGGTGGAGCCGCTCCAGAGGAAGGCTAGGCTTTAGGACCCTGAGTAACTCTGAGCTGTCCACTTCCAGGGCCATAATATACACTCGGAGATTGGCACTCACACGAACCTGGGAGGATGAGGTCAACTCGACTGATGTACCCATAAAAACTTAAACATACTCAGAATTGGAGGAGCAATTCACATGTCAAACTATGGCATATAACTGTTGTCTCATTGGGAGGAGCACCAAGGTTCATATGTCAACATCTAAAAAAGGGGTTGGCCTGAAAATATGTTATTGAGAACAAAGACAGGTTCTTGCTTACCAGCGCCTTCCAATCATCCTCTGTGGCGGTTCCTTCTAATGGTTTGAACTCCAACGCTGCCCCATTGAGCAGGAGGGAGAGGCGATGTAGGGGTGTTCGGTGAGGAGAGGCCAGTATACCACAAAGGTCAGATGTAAAATCAGAGAAATCCAGAGCCAGAGAATGAAGTTTAGACAGACGATCCAACTCTGAGGGTGAGATGAGGGGACCTAGGAATAATATGGGAGTAGTGTTATTGATTTAAATACAATACAAATTATTATTTTGACAGATTTGCAGACAAGTTCAAACCACTCATACCTAGCTGGTGGTCCAATAGGCTGAGGTGCTGCAGGGTCTCAGCTGAAGGATTCGACAGGCATGCTAAGGAACAGGGAGTCACCAGACCCACCATGAAGCTACAAGACAACCATCTCAACTGCCTGCTGTTAGACAAGAACTCCATGAACAACTGCTGGATCCTGCAGTGAGAGGAAGGGTGGTGAGGAGCCAGATGGGGAGAATTAGACTGACTTCAAATGTGACCATATTCCTAATATATTCTATGAAGGCCAAGACACGTCTTAATTTGAAATTTCCCATCTAAAAATTGTCCTGTCATTGGCTGAGATTCAGAGTCGGCTGTTTATTAGTAAACTAGGGATAATTTATAGCAACAGTTTGTTCATGAAAAGCTAATCACACATCAACTATCCAACATGTCACATTCATTTTACATCATGTTTATCTCACTTACAAACCAATTAATCACTATATGAAAACACAGGTGTATGTATATCTAACACCTGATAGGAAATGTTCAGTCTTACTCATTGATCTTCTTGTCTCCTTGGTGAATTTGATGCAGGTTGGAACTATCTAATAACCCTTCCTGCTGCAGAATACATGTGTCTCCATACACACTCAGCTTTTGGAGGTTTCTAGACAATGAGAGAAAGAAAAGACAACACTAGTTTCATTGTGCTAACAACTAATCTTTGCAACATGTAACACTGAGTGTTTCAACTCCATCAACTGCCACCTGGAGGGTTTGAGTACACTAATGATCACAGGAGCTGTCTCCAGTGGGGATTACCATGGCTAAGAAGTCAGGCAAACTACGGCCGGCGGGCAATGTGCAGACCGTTAAGCTGTGTAATCTTGTCTGCCAAACTTGTTTAAGCCATATAATTAATTTTTTGAAATAAATGCAGTTGTAAAATAGTTTTTACAATAAGCCTTGTATATACTTCTGGAGTGGTGTCTCCCCTTTAAAAAAGGAGACCAGAGAGTTTGTTCTCACTGCAGAGGATTACACTGCTAAGTCTCCCCGGGAACATCTATGCCAGGATACTGGAAAGGAAAGCCCAGCTGTCAGTTAAACCTCAGACCCAGGTAAAACTGGTTTTCACCCTGGTTTCAGAACTCTGGACAAGCACTATACTCTCCATACTCTCAAGAGAGAGCTAGAGGGAGCATGGGAGTTTGCCTGACAAGTCCACGTGCTTTGACCTTGAGAAGGTTTACGACCATAAACCCGAAGAATCCGAGTGCTTCAGGAACATGGGGTGGGCGGCTCATTGCTACAATCCATCAACCTTTATTTGTACAGCGCTTAATCACATCAGCAGACATTTTAAAATGCTTTAACAGAGAGAGAAACCAAACAGGACCTTCCACAGCAAGCATAAGCGACAGTGGCGGACAAAAACTCCCTCATTTAGGAAGAAACTACGGCAAAGACCCAGACTCTGGGGGGGCGATCATCCGCTGTACAGTCTCTGTAGTCCCAGAGTCAGAATCTGGTTCGCAGGGACAATAAGTTAGACTCGTTTCCAGATGTGGACAGACTCCTTTAGGGTTGCCCTTTGTCACCTGTTCTATTCATAGTTTTTGGCACAGCCAAGTGGTGGAGGGCGTTAGAATCCTAAGGCCATCAAACCTGTGTCTGCTTTTTGCAGATGATGTGGTCTTACTGGTCTTGTGGAACAGTGACCTCCAGGTCGCACTAGAGCAGTTTGCAACTGCGAGTGAAGCAGCCTGGATGGATATCAGCACCTCTATATCTGAGGCCATGTTTCTCAGCCAAAAAAGGGCAGAGTGTCCACTCAGGGTAGGAGAGGAGTCCCTTCCCCAAGCAGAGGAGTTTAACTATCTTGGGGTACTATTCACAAGGAAAAATGGAATGGAGAAATAGACAGGTAGATTGGGGTAGTGTCCACAGTGATGTGGTTGCTCTTCTCGTCCATGATGATCAAAAGAGAGATGAGCCACAAGCGAAGTTCTCCATTTACCACTCTGTCTATGTTCTAACCCTCACATATGGTCATGAGCTCAGGACAATGACCGAAAGGATAACGAAAGGATAATATTGTGAATACAAAATGAGTTTTCTCCATAGAGTAGATCCAGTTTTCGAGATAGACTGTGGAGCACAGCCATTCTGGAGAGAGCTGCTCCTCTGCATTGAGCAGTACCAACTGAGATGGTCAGAGCATCAGGTCAGGATGCCTCATGGATACCTTCCTTGGGAGGTGTTCAGGGCATGCCCAACTGGGAGGAGACTCAAAGGCTAACCCTGGACTTGCTGGACAGTTTTTAAATCTTGGTTGGCCTTGGAACCCCCCCAGAGGTGGAGGTGGCCAGTGAAAAGAGTGTCTGGGCTTCCCTGTTTAAACTGCTACCTTCATGACCCGGATCTGGATAAGTGGCTGAAGGCGAACAAAAAAAACCTGTTTAGCATCCATCATAAAAAAATATAATCACAATTCATTGATACTGGTAGACTGTTTTATGAGGCGTGCAAATAAAAACGTATATGTGATCGGTACTTCTTTAAAAGGAAGTGTGCTTGTCCAATTATTTTCATATTAGTAAGGTTGGGTCCTTTACTGAGACATATGTATCACAAAAACAGAGACACCACTCACACTTTTGTAGTTTCTTATAAGACAAAATTGAAAGAGAAAAAAAACTAAAAATAATTACAACCCAGTAACCTTGGAATGGCTAATTCATAGTCTTATTTACTTGATAAATATTAATGCAGTAAGTAGTGTATCTGGTTCTTTTACATATAAGCTCAAAAATATAACAATATCAACATAACGCATGCTTAATAAAGACTCTAATTAATACACAAGTCTCGTATATATTATTGTTCTTACAATGTATTGTTAAGCGTTCAGTGACTTTATGTTCGTTTTCAAGGAAAAAAAAACCTTGACAGGGCAAGGGTTTCTTTCCATCACCTTTAAGGATTGCGATATTTATGTATGCATTGCACCAAAAGTACTCTAACTCTGACACAACACTGCTGTAAGATGACGAATGCTTCATCATTGTCTTGCAAGAATAAGTAGGTGTGTCTGACACAACCTCATCTGGATGTTGTTGATATACAGCTTGTGCTTGTCAAGGTCGAGTATTAACATACAATTTTTAATGTGATGAATGTTGTTAACTGATATTTTCAAGTGTCCCAAGCCCCCTGGTAATATATTTATAAGACTGTTCTGCTATTGTTTGTTCAGTGTAAACAAACGTCATTGTAGAGGGACGTCTTTATTGCACTATTTTTTTGTATGATCTGTGCAAAAAGGACAAATAAATCATGCCAAATTTTAATACAACGCCGCTAGGGGATCAGAGGCGTCAACAATTCCTTGTTATTCCAACCTTGTTCTGTGTTGTAATACATGCAGATATTGAAACACTCAAATTCCTTAAAATAGCATGTTGAGAAACATTGCACTATTTGCCTACAAAAAAAATTCACAAAATTCTTTGCTAGAGAATGCCTGAACGTATTAGGGGTGCTCTTTTCAGACTGAATCATGACACTACAACTTGTTACCAATTAACCTCTCTACCTGTGGAATGGTGCAATCAAGTGTTTGCGAGCATTCCAGAAACAGTCATTTGTTGCCCCGGTCTCAACTCTAAGCATCACTGACACTGAATAAGCACATATTTACCAAAGTCACTGAAGCTGATGAGATACAATGTACAAAATACAAGCTACCAATATTAGACATGTTTCTGCACTTTTCCGTTAAACTGAAAACTCACATTCAGTTTTACTGTTTAAAAAAATCAGGGTTGAAATTCATTTTTTAAAAATAAAACAGTGAGATTCGTTCACAAACATAATCTCCCCACTCTGTGCCAAGCAGTATACATAATGTTATCTAAATGTCAACATGCTGCCCTTTTTCAAATGTAAATACAGTACAACAGCAGACAAAACTTGTACATATGCTAGGTTTATCAGCAGGTTTTCGAATGGACACAAAGTTAAACAAGAGAAAAGGATTCAGCCCCCTCAGCAGAACTAAGAAGTGGACTATAAAGCTTTTGAAGGGACACATTTTCATTCTACAAAGGACTGCAGAGTATAACAGAGAACGTGGGAGAAGGTGGATAGAAGTTGCATTCAGGGATCTGGACGTTCACAGGAATGGTTTTCCCAGAATAGTCACTTCACTCAAATAGTAGAATTAAACCAAGTGTCATCATTAAATCATTTATGCAGCACATGGAAGAAATTTATCAGAGATAAATGTATGAACTTATTCATAAACAGTATTTTTGTGCCGATATCAGCTGATCAGAGACAAAACGGCCATCTCCAGTGACTACCAGGGGTGCCATCTATCCAACATCACGAAGACCTCAAAGTGACACAAATGATAAACTTAGCGACAAACTATACACACAGTGAATCACACAGTGAAACATTAATACTTCATTTCAATTTTTAATCAATTTTAATATAAGAACACATCGTGACATCAGCTCCCGATGCGCTGCAAGCGTTCGGCCCTCTTACGTAATTCCTTATGTCAGGGTTTGTTTTTAGCTAACTAAGCTGGCTAGCAGTGAGGTAGCTGTTGCGATGAACGACGTAATTTAAAATTAAAAGAACAGACAGGCATGACAATTCCTGATGCAATTGTGTAAGAAAAATAATTTTAGAGAGAATATTTAACGTTACCTATTGTTTCGGATGCTAGTGAACACACACAGCACCTGGTCCAAGTAGGTAGCCATGGCGTCTTTCCATCTCTCGGAGAGCTGGGGGTCATTATCGGGACCGGGAGGCAGGTCCATCCTGCTGGACGACGGGTCGCTGCTCAGAGGACTAAGGTAGCCTTCCACCGGAGCGAGCTCCAGCCGGAGCTCACGTACGAAAGAGCCGAACTTCCGCATGAGGAACTCCAGCTTCGGCGTGTCGTCTGAGCTAGAGCCGCCGCCTTTCAAATCACCACCTATCCGCAGTTTGAGCTCGGTCCACAGCGCGGGGTAGAAGAGACACTCCCTCCAGCGAGAGCAGACGGTGGAGGCCCGGAGCTTGTCTCGGTCGGACAGAAAGGAGAATATATGAACGATGAGCTCGCTGGGCAAAGCCATGGCTCCGACACCGCCGCACAGAGCCATGGCGAGCTAAGGATTCCTGCTGTGGTAAATCCGACCAGATAGACAGTAACCGCCGCTACGCTTTTCTCCTCACCGGTGCAGCGAGAGCGACGCTTCTTCCTCTCGTGGAAAACAAACGCTCGTTACGTTATGCCTTCAATACTATTGGATCACACCACTAGTCCAAAACACGACGAACAAAAACATATCCAGAAACATCACAAAAGGTCTGTAATGGGATATGTGACATTATGTTTGTTTTTAAATCTAAGATTTTATCTATTCGCTTTTATCGACGTTTATTTTCACTATCATTTCATTAACATATGATGCCTTCCCCTCGTTGACAAATGAATGGTTTCGACCTGAACCGCTGTTATTTTTGCCATACTGATCTGGTCCACTAGAGGGCGGTGTTTGTGAATAAAAAAAAAAAATTCAAGTCAAGTCGACACGTGATCTTTGTTTTGAAGGAGTTGGTTCCCACCTGACCCGACTCTATCATTATGAAGTGCTGAGAGGAATTGCAATTTTAAGCAAAATTATGCAATTCCGATTGTCAAAATACGCTTGTGTTCATGTTTACATGAACACAACTAAGTCAGAATGACCCGGATTACAACAGATATAAAGTTTTTCCTATTATTCAACATGCTTTTAATTTCTACCGCATTCTCAAAATGATTCAGCGCTGAATATCATCCCTTATGAGAGCACTAATGTCATCAAATGTTAAAACTCTATGCCAGACAAATTTAAACAATAAGGATGTTTTTTTTTTGTCAAGAGTTCCACCCTAAATCCAAGGAATTCCAATATTCTAAGAACCATGCTAATCTACGATGGAGCTGTTTTTTAATTTAATTCGATTGACAGAATATTCTCCACCAGAAGATCTGGATTTGGTGAGCACCAATGCCCGGATGGGACTTTTATGGAAAGCTACATGCTTGACAGCTGGGATACGTTTAAAGCTCAGCGGCTGGCCCTACTGGATGTGGAAGACATCAAAGATGTGTATATCTTCGCCTTCATGACAATCGGGATAAAAGCACTGGAGTTTGGAATTTTCATACCGGATCGCAAGACAAGAAAAGTAGTAGTAATGGCCAGAATGCAAGCTGATAAGTCAGACCATGGCCAAGATGAATGAAGGCTTTACTGGGCAGAACGAAGCCATTGCTCGGATGAAAGGAAGAAATTACTCAAAAACTTGAGAGACTGGGAGACCGTGTGGATGCTGTGGCCAGGAATTGCATTTCTGACACCAGTGACTAAAAGAGAAGGCAGGCACAGACTCCAACATCATCTCGGCCACATAATGCAAGAAATTCAATTGGCATCAACACCATAAATTCATTTAGAAACATCGCACGGAATGGACTATTAAAAGCTATTAACAATACTTGAAGTCACTCCAAGAACTGCTAAAGACATGTGCAAATAGGCACATGTCCAGAAAGAAAAAATAAACTAAATAAATAAACCATCAATTAAAGAGACAATGAAAGACAACTTTAGGGCTTAAGTCTGGAGATGGAACAGGAAAACACATGTTGGGTAGAACACCTACCTACTTGGGCTGATTTGCTTCCACAGACAATGGAAACTTACAGTTTCTAGAGGGTAAGATGGACTCTGTACAGGTTTGGCATTACTGAACATTTCAAATAGACAATATCTCAAACAGATCTCACAGAAGACTAAGACCTGGTTTCAGAAAAATGTTCTGGAACATTGTCGTGATGCCTTCAGCATAGATCTAGTAGAAAAAGGATCCTTTAAAAAACGTTAGCGATGCTTGTCATTAAATACTTGAATAATTGTGAGATCGCATTAAACAGTGAAAGTAATATTTTACATTTTTTGAGGAATATGTGAGAGAATCCATTGTAAAATCTCTTGTTTTGAGTTAGTTAGATGTTCTTGGTTGATTTGTTTATAATAAACAAAAACCTATTTTACCAGCAGACCTTATATTCAGTATGATGGGAGTTAAATAATCTTGCTATTATATTGTCAATTTCAGTCAGCCTGGATGAAAATTGCATAGGATCCAGTCTTCAGATAAAGACTGAAAATATTTTCAAGGCATCTGATAGTTTTTTTTCAACACACATCAACAGCATCCTTCTGGTCCTTCTGCATTCATCGCCCCTGGACATCAGTGGTGGTCAGGGGTCCTCAAGCTTTGGTTCCTAACCTCAGCTGAAGACTTGTTTTCTGCATCATTGGTGTCAGCTCATCCATGGCTCTTGTAGCTTATGAATTAAAAACACATCATAATTTGATCATTTTGTACATACTTCACAATTCTGCTCTTCCATCCATCTATCCATCTTTTCATAGATGAAACAATCACAGTGTTCTCGTCTACAGCCATTAATCTGCCTTACGGGCCACAAGGAGGATAGTCTACTAGAGGCTATCCCAGCCAGCTGCAGGCAAATGGTGGGATACACCCTGGATAAACACCAGCTCATTGCGGAGGACACAACATTCCAACAATACTAAAGCTAAAATAGTTTAAAATGAAGGCTGGATAGACAATTGTCAGACTTAATTCCAATGATAGCTACATTAGCCTTTATGAACATTACTGAAATCTGAGTGAACAAAAAGGAAGTAAATGGTTAAACATTTTAAATCAGGATTGGGATTAATAGAAGGTAAAGTTGTCAAATAATGAAGTACAGCTGTAGTGGCAGTACACCTGGACCTGTGTGTAGAGGTCAAATGTCACACACTGGGGCTGCAGATTGCCTTTCTGCCCGAGGCCAGTCATTATTAAATCATTTAGGGTAAGAGTGAGTGTGGGCTTCTCCATCAGGATACAGTAGTCACTTTAATTTTCATTTACCACCACAGGATGGCAGTACAATGACTCAGAACCACAACAGCGATGAACAGAGAGCTCCTTAAAACTATTAATCACTTCTATGCTTCCGTCTTGTTCATTTTACTCCAGTCACAATCATTGGTTTCCAGACAGGGAATTACTTGTTGGAGATGAAGCCTGGAGAGAAAAAGAGAAGATGATTCTTTGATAAGGTTTAAGTGGTAAACCACTTACAAGGTATTCTGGCACAAAAGAACAAAACAATCAGAACATTTCATCTTCAGTGATTGACTCCAGTGATTGGCTTTTAAGAAAAGTACATCTGTCTGAAAGTCCATCTTCTGTAACTGTGTTGGAGCTCAGAGGCCTTTTATCTGTCTCCTCACAAGTTAAAGTTAACCTTAGTTAATTTAAAAGACATTGGATTTGTCACCTATCAGGTGATAAAGTCGTGTTCCAGGGTCTAATTTTTTGTGGCAATCCTGAGGAAAGACCTAGTAGTCATCATATTGTTTTTTTTGTTTGCATCTCATATTGATTAAGTGGTATTTATATTTATAGTTGACAGCGTAGCAATAAATACTATAATAAGTAACTTTACATCATGAAAAGGTATTATGAACACAATGCTGTGTGCAAATGATTCCTCCTCCTCATCAGAGCACAGCGGACTGTTGGTGCATGTTAAGATGAAAAATATATACTGTATATTCATTCTCTTAATATTGACCTTTTTCATGTGACAAGAGTCATATATATATATATACATATATATATATATATATATATATATATATATATATATATATATATATATATATATATATATATATATATATGATAAAGGAAGCAACTCTAAGGTCCACCTGCTGAATGAAACACATTGAACTGACTGAAAGCTTGCTGTCTTTTCCCCCTTAGGCACAAAATAAATAAAATAACACTGCTCTGGTGAACCTCATATAGCTTATTTGTTAGCATTTTATGTATTTTTTATATCAAATTTCATTCATGTATCAAATAAATGACTAAGTAAATAGGACTTCATGAAATACAGTATATAATAATATGGGTGAATTCTGTAAAATATATGAAAGAAAAATATTTCAAGCATATTTTAGTTTATTTTTAATTTCATCATGACATTTTCCCTGAGACACTTTCATATCTTTGTGACATTTTACTGCATGATATTTCTTTTTATTTTAGAATAAAACTTGCTTTCATCCTGGATTATTTTTTTGTTAATTCTGTGTCCTGACCACAGGGTGGAACATACGCTCTCTTTGTCTCTCCAGAAATGAAAGTACACTCCATCAAATAAAGCTTCATGTTTTTGAATGCTAACCTGCAGGAGTTACGGATCCAATCTATCAGCCTGCGCTATTCCACTGTGCAACAATAAATTCTTCCTGCAGATTCTGGTGGCCGTGAACATGACTCCTGTGTTGATACCTTAGTGACTCTTCACACATTACTTGTGAGAAACTGTGATGTCCAACTGGCATGTATGAAAAAAGGGAACAAAGGATATCTGATTACAGCCCAGCATAAGTGGTAGAAATTGAGTGACTTCAGAGACAACAACAAAAAAGAACATTTCAATTGTGGTTTCCATTAAGAAGAGCCATTACCATTCTGCCGTCTTTGCTGCAGACCGATAATCATTACATTTCAAGTGAACTCTATCTTGGTTGTCTGCTTGCCGGCAGACGTGTCGATGTCTTGGTCTGAAGACTCATCAGCTTCCAACAAACATATAACTAGTCCACCTGCTTTCTGCTGCGCCACAGTTCTCCAGAGACTTCTTTGATGCTGTGATGCCAAAAAGAACAGTAGATATGTGGAAAATATCCACATTTGGTTTCGTATTTTAGCTGTTAGACAAAAGTTTTTTACTTACGTGTGCAGGAAGCTAATTTTCATGTTCAATAATTATCCAGAAAACACAAACAGAACATAATGAACTGTTTTTTAACCAGCTGTCTTTGTGACCCCCCTCCCCCAATCCCTACAGGCAAACAGATGAACTGCTACAAATCCACTGGGTGGTGGTAGACCTCCATCGACGGATGGATGGATGGATGGATGAATGGATAAATATATATATATATATAAATATATATATATAATATATATATATATATAAATAGATAGCTAGATAGCTAGATAGCTAGATAGATAGATAGATAGATAGATAGATAGATAGATAGATAGATAGATAGATATTCTTTTTTCCCAATGATGCTTTTACTGAAAACAAAAATGTTTTTCCTTCGTTTTTAAAAACTTCTGCATTCACGAGGCATTATCTTAAAAAAGCTATCCACATACATGTAGATACAGAAAAAGGATTGAAAAACACTGTGGAAAACTTTAACTAACACCACAGAATAAGATGACAGTGTCAATACAGCAGATCTGCGTTGGAAAAACATTAATAAACTCCACAGAGTTTGCAGCACAAAGAAAACTCAACAATCCAATGTATTTTTCTTGTTCTAGACGCAGTAGGCTGTCTGCTGCCTGTATATGCAATTAAGGCTTTTAGTTTAAAGTTTTGTTTTTTCCACTGACATGAAGATGGTAAGGTGGTGTTTTGAAAGGTTTCCACTCAAAAGTTTGCATTTTCAGTACCTGAAAACAGATGGTCAGAATGCGACAAAATTGACCATTTCACCATTTTTAGGTGAAATGGTTGTCGAGTAAATGACTCCTTAGAAAAGTCTGATTGGGGCTTACATTACGTGTCCAACTCTCTCTGATGCTGCTGTGTTATATGTTGTGCAACCCCAGTTCACCATTTAAATCCATGTTACACTGCTGTGGTTTTGTTCAGTTGAAGACAAAGGTCTTTTTTTTAATCAAAAGCCTGTTCATGAAAAGCTATATCTTCTTCAAACTGACTTATTAATGTCAGCTACGCGGCCACATACTGTCTGATGATAACAAATTAAACATGTTTCTGCTCGTTTTTGTAACACTACAGTAGCGGGAAAACCGGAGGATTTGATAGGGAGGCTTGACAGGTATGTAACCAGACTTTATGTGATGCACAGCATCCTTATGCTGCAGGATTGGATTGAAAATATGCAATAAGCTCAAAATTTCTTACAAGAAGAGGGTGCTATCTGAGGATAAATCGAAAATGAATTTGCGGTTTGTCAAAACAGGTACGGCAACAGAGTCTAAAGTAAATGACTTTGTAGTAATGAGCCGCAGTGTGGATTTCATGTGGTACCAGCCGACTGATCCTCAGCAAAAGCTTTCCTGGGATAGACTGAATTAATGCTTCAGTCAATAACAGGCAGAGCCGGAAAATATCAACACCAATGCAAGTGGATTTGTGTACATGATCGGAAAACTCTCAGGCTACGGAGGGTGAAGAAAGAATTTAATACTCAATATTAGATGAGGCGGATGAACTATGAGTGTTATTTTGGAGGTAAAATTTAAAGCAGGAAGTAGAATTGTCGATCGCACCTGCCAGTAATGAATTGTCGATCGTATAAAAGGGCTGAATAGTGAAAATTCTGAATTACTACTGGTCCAGCCATGTAATTATTTATCTGTTCATCATTTCCACACATCTTGATTTCGAACATGTTAATTTATTTTCTTGTTATTTTCATTGACGTTTTGCAAAATCGAAATTAACGCTACGTTCTACTTCAGAGTTAGAGCACCGAGCCCATGTGGGAACTCTTGGCTGCTTTTGTGAGAATTAAGTACAGGATATGAAAGCTGGCAAACAGTGTCATCATAATGAATGAGGCCCTTGATTATGCTGAAAAATAAATGTCATGGTCCAACTGAAGAACAGAACAATGAGGTTAATATTTAACAAAAAAAAAAAGGACAAAACAGATTGTGTGAAGACAAACTAGAAAGCACCAGACGGCGCTGCTGTCATTAATAGTGAAACAATCAGGATACTGTTTCAGAGCCAAGCCAGGGAAGGAGTTTGGATGGGATTTAGATAATTAGCTGGATCATGGAAATGTTAGAATATACCCCATCTGGCAACATTAAGAGCAGTAAAAAAAGAAAAAAAAGAAAACAGACCCTGGAACGGTGTCAATATCTAATCAACTCCTTCTCTGTACTGACTCCGTACCTTCCAACCAAACCAGTCGATACCATCTTGAGATGCACAACGGTCGCCATCAGAGAAATATGATGGTTTCACTGGATGATGGTTACAGATACTGTGAGAGCAAATAGATCAATGTTTGCTATTTTACCTATGAGGAGTAATTGCAATGTTGTTGAAAACACTCTAAAATTGCTGTTGTGATGTTATTAGCAATACATATGAGAAAGTGTCAATGAATTTGGAAAACTTGTTGCTCCTAACATGCTATGTGAGGTGTTCATCACAAAATCAGAACAACTGGTTATCACCACTTTTGCAACAAAGAGGGAGTTAAGCTGAGAGGCACAGCTCTCCGTCAGCTGTTCAATCTTTGTGCTAAAACTGGCCTTGGAGGAGTGGAGCCATTGACTGGAGGGAGATAATCCTCCTTTTCTCATGTGGATGTGTGATAGGTTGAAGACATATGTAGAGTTTTTATTATGAAACAAAGCACCATCATTTCAGCATTATTTCATAATACAGCAGAGAAGGACACACACAGTAGGTTTCATGGCAGGATGAGTTTTTGTACTTCCGCTACTGAACTACAGTATGTACTATTGTTTTACACAGAACTGTTTTAAGTTATTTCATTGATAGCAATGTCTCTCATTTCATTAGGGTATAAACAAAGTCCCAACTCCCAGAAGAATTTCATTGAATCGTTGGACTCTTGGTATATTGTCTTGACTTCTGTTCAAACTTGGTTCAAAATGACAACTCAAGTGATCCGTTCAATTTAAGCAACTGCTGCCAATCGTGTTAAATTGTATTGTTTTTTTTGTCCAGTTCTTTAATTTAGTACCTTCCTCATCTAATTTTCATCCCCTTGCCTCCCTGAATATAACGCCTTTTGTTTCATCTTTCTATCTTGTCCGGTTCCTGAGACATGTGTAAAAAAATGTACAAAAGTTGAAATTTGACCTTGACCCAGTTTTCTCAAAGTCAAGGTCATTATCTCATTTTCATCCTCTCTGCTGCCCGAGTAATGTGCTTTTTCTGCCATGTTGGTGTGATCAGCCATTGTTCATGGTCCTGAAAGCCTAATTAGGAGATCTTCATCATCTTCAGAATAAGATGATGATATCATCTTACTGATATCAAGTTTCAGAGAGAGACTTGATATCAGTAATGAATCTGACTTGATATCAGTAATGAATTTGTGAAAATTTTAAAAATGCAGTTCTTGTACACTTGAAACCATTAGCCAGTTGGTGTTTGGTTTGGACAGAGAGACACGTTGGATGTGTTTGGAATGTTTGTGCTGCCATGCAATGAACTACAAACTAATAACTAAAGCTAATGTATTCCAGGTGAAAACACAGTTCCTCTACTATCTGTCAGCAAAGCTACAACAGAACAAGCTTCTAAGCAAATATCACCTCCGTTCTGCTTTTCAGCTCTCTGGGAAAAGTTGAAGCAATTTTTGTCACTCACATCAGTGCTACTGCTACAGTTTTAATTAAAATAAATTTAACTAGTATTCCTATGAATGCTTTTGCTACATCTGCTATTACAGCAGTCACGCCAACTTTACCCATAATAAGCTTTACATGATCAGCTTCAGTCATTGGCGTTGCCAGGTGACCGTGATGCTTCTTGAATCCGTGGTAACGACAGGAGGAGCTGTTGAAATTTCACACGGAGCTCAGCATCTCATTTAAACGTGATAACCTTTGTGGTCACAGGTAGAGACACAACTTCTGTTCACAGAATTATGTCCCTGAAAGATATTTCAATGTTATCTCACTGATATGTAACCTGAAATTATGACTTTACTGTAAACCGTGTTGAAATGGTCCTCAGGTAAAGCAATCTGTCAATAATCTACAAATGACATGAAAAAGCAATAAAAATATATACAGTAATTGGACATTGCATTAAGGCTGAGACTGCACTGACAGTACATGAATGGACATGCTCACACCTATTTATACTTCTCATCGCTGTGGAGAGTAAGCTGACAACAGCACTGACTGTGTGAGTGTGTGTGTGTGTGTGTGTGTGTGAGCCAGCAGGCTGCTGGATTCACGTTTCATCTCTGTGTCGCTATTGATTTCTGTCTCATCACAGATGAGCAGTAAATGGGCCATTACTGGCAGGTGTGTTTGATTCTTACACCTCCACACCTCAATGCTTTACTTATGCTTCTGTAAGGGCTGTAAGTATCAAAGTGACATGACACCATCACCGCCCCCATCTGTGCACATCCTGCGTTTTTTGACCTCTGTGTGTGTGGATGAAGAAAATAGAAATTACCTGTGAGGATCCTTTTCACCTAACGGTAAATCCACAAGTTAAAAATGTTTCTTTGATGTTTTGCTTTTTACTATATGATACTATCATATTCTTATACATGACATCTTGATAATCAGACATTCAAAAACATAAGAACATTTTCTCCTCTTTCTCTGTGCATGTATTCCACCATGCAAATGTTCTTAGTTTTCAGGTACAGTATTTTGTCATAAAGTAATGGCTCTGGCCTCCTTCTGTCCCAAAAAAACTCAGTTCCATGTCACATAGTGACCATGACTTAAATGACTCTGAATTCATCTCTGTAGGTGACTTAAATAGAGAATGACTCTCCTGGACCTCAGATTGTTTTAAAAAATTGTATGACTCCTTTAACCTTGTTCAACTGGTTAAAGCATCAACAAGGATAAATCCTAAATCAAAAACCAACCAAATCAACTACCTTGCTTGACTTAATTATAACAAATGCACGTCATAAATACTCCTCAACTGGTGTATTCTGTAACTATGTTAATGATAGATAGAGAGACAAATTATCAAACTCATCTGCCAATTTGATTAGATTCAGAACTTTAAGAAACAGGTGTCTTTCAATGATTCAGAAATCTAAATCAGAGTTTTATTTAAAGTCATTACCAGAAAATTGAAATACTGGAATAAATTCTGGAAAATAATTAAATCCTTGTCAAACAAGAACAGTTTTTAAGCTTCTTGACAACATTCTGACAGCATTAGACGTTCTGGTTGACTCAGTTGAATGTAAGGACAAAGCTGCTATTTTAAATCAGTTTGATAAACACATTATCAGTGCGGGTTTGATGCTTAAATGCTCGCATGAAATCTCCTGTGACTCATGGTCTTCTTCCGTTGCAGCTGATACAAGCTCAGATCGGTTCAATTTTGAACCAATCTCAGTAACTCAAGTTCACATCGCTTTAAAAAACATAAATCACAAAAAATCTGCAGGTCCAGACAACCTGGACCCCCTATCTCTTAAAGATAGCTGCAGACATTATTGCTGAGCCGATTGATGTATATTTTCAACTAAAGCTTTCAAAATAACCTAATTCCTTCAATTTGGAAATTTGCATATGTTCTTCTATTACCTAAAGGGAGACGTAAGTAACTAACGTCACATATCCAAATTGTCAGTTCTAGAGGACACTGAAGAACTTCAGACTGCATTTAAGGTATTACAAAACACTTTGGAGGATCTACAATTGTGATTAATGCCAATAAAACAAAGTTCATAATTTAAATGGGGCCCACTTGTCAAAGTTTTGACAGTTTGAAAATTTTTATGTCTGATGGCACTTTGATGAAAAGGTGTCCTCCTACAAATATTTACGAATATGGATTAATGAAAATTAAATCAGGAAACTGAAAGTGAAGATAGACTTTTAATTTTTGAATAAATTTTACTTCTCTGCAAAAGAAAAAACTTGTGGAAGCCATCTTCCTTTCGGTCATTGGTTGTGGTGATATACTGTATATAAGCACACAGCGTTTTACAAGTATGCATTATGGTCGTGGATATCCTTCAAAAGTCTCTAAGGATAATAACACTCACCCCTTTTAATGAATTTAAGAGAATCATAAATCATAAAGAATACACTAAAAGAAGAATGCCAAGGTTTTTCTTAAGAGGTCACTTCCTCAAATTAGCTGTTACTCTGATTTACTGTTTTAATATTTCACTGTTTTGTTTTTTTGTGCCTCTAAACGGTTAAATCATTTTGTTTTCTTTGTGTTTTATCATGGAGGTATTCTACTGCACGACATGTGCATTTTAATATTATTAGTTTGTTCTTGGGCTTAAATGTAATAGGGGTTTACTTATACGCAGGTTCCTCTGAAATCTATTAGCTGAAAATACAGGTTGCACTGTCAAAGTTTCCCTATGAATGATATTTTATGTTCCATTATTTTACTGTAGCTGCTGGTTGTAGCTAAATTTTTGTACAAATCTGTTGTCATCTGTTAGTCATTCTGTATCAAAAATATAAATTACATGCATTATATGATGTGTAATACATATAATGCATGTATTACACATCTCCAATCGCCTGACACCCGAGTTATCTTCCAGTATTTAAACACTCCCTTCTGACCTGTTGATTGCCATAAAAAGGCTAGAATACTAAAACAGGTCAAAGTTGTGCTCATGCATTTGATCATTTCGCTTTTGGAGGGCAAGCTGAATACAACATGGAAGTAACATGGTTAACAAGGGTTAGCTACCCTCACACAGAGTGACACACACTTCACCTGATTCATCTGCTTGGAAAAACACTTTAGAGTTATGACTCATTGTATGTGTGTGTGTGTGTGTGTGTGTGTGTGTGTAAAAATAATGTATAGGTGCTTGCAAATATAATTGTGCTTTAAAATTACCTATAATATTTGTTAATCCAATTTATATGCATTGTGGGTGATTTTCTTGTTCCCATGTTTCACATCTTACTGATCATGTATAAATACTACACTTGATAAATCATTTGTTGAGGAGCCATAAATAAATAAAGCCAGAGCAGATCATCATTCACTGTACTGTACTCGAGGTTTTATAGTAAAATTATGTTAACAAACAGCCTGCAGCCCAAATAAGGACAAAGAAGTGAAAGAAAGCAGGAAATGAGGAGAAAGAAAAGTTAAAGTTCTTGAGGTCAAAACTAAATGCAGAACAAACAAAATGTAGGTCACCAAGGGAACCAGTTTTGTTTGCATTACTGAACCCCATCACTGAACATTATGAAAATAATTCCACATAAAAACACAAAATTCTGACACATAAAACCTCCCCTCAAACATGAACAAGAGTTAAGCTGTAATGAAGACAGATACAACACCTCCCAATGTGGGCAAAGCTTTCCGAAGGTTACAGTTCTGCCGTCCTGCAGTTGCTGAGTCCAGTGATTTCCAGTAGAGAACAATTCCAGTCCATCCAGTTGAGATGTTGAAGGTGCAAGTTTTTATTCCCTGTGGTGGAAAAGTTTCTCTGCTCCTGATATAGGATTGGATGATTTTCAGCAGATTTTGTGAGGGTCAGCAAAAGGCCTGTTTTAAAGGCTCTTGTGAGTGGATGATAAGAGACACATGGCTGCTCCTGCACCCTGAGGCTCAGACTGCATTATGAAGAACTCCCAACTCAGAGCTCAACTGTCTCCTGATTCCCATATAGGTTGTGGTTTGATCCCTGCCAGACTCTGTGAAAGAAATCAACCCAACAATAAGGGAGTAAAATGAACTATGGAGGCGACTCGCCTGCTCTGGCACGAGTGCCTTTCAGTTGATCACGTTGTTCTCGTGCTTCACTAATACTGTAGTACCAATGTCTGCAAAACACGATCAGTGCACCAGGATTCTGTCAGAGTGAACAAACACACATCCTGCTTCTAAGGTGAAGACAACTGAAATTGAATTTGAAGACTTGAATGTTGAATTAAAAATAAGTATGTAACAGGACGTATATATAGACTATATTACTACTGTCTACTGTTATTACTGTATTATTACACATTTATGACACAAGTTGTTTTGACAATAAATGAATATGTATTTCCTGTGTGTAAAGTGTATTTGAATTTAAATTGCGTATCCTGTACTTTAGGATAAAAGTGTTACTCTAATAATTACACTAATATGGTGACTGGATTGTCCTTAGATTTTGTATGCAGACTGATTATTTATAGCACTTTATTTAAATACTGGATAGTAACCCAATTTGGGAAGGATAATGATGTTTCATTTCCTGACACTTTGAGGTAGAATTACAAAGTCTGAATCCCTCATCTGATGGGTTGATGAGAAAAATTGTAGTAAAATTGACAAGAACTTAAAAGCATATATTAAGCATACGTAATTTTGAATATTGAAAATATGAATTGTTGTAAAAAAAATGACCGTTTTCGCAGGTGAAGCTTCTGCCAGTTGATTTCTCAAAATATACAATGAAAGGTTTTACATGGTGGACTCTCATAAATTAGATTTACATTAAGAGTATATTTTTCTTGGATTTTTCATGGATCAAATGTAGCCACACTGCGGCACAAGCCAGCGTCAATTGTAGGAGATAGCCAAATATGGCTAGATGGTAATAAATATTTCTCCTTTAATTTGTGCGAAATATGCAAAACTGTTGTTAACATAAAGATCACTGATGGTAACAAGGTCCTTATCTGACCAGTGTGTAAACACTTACCGTTACACCTGGACTGTGATCGTGTATATTAAATTAAACCTCCTTTGACCTTTACTGGTCATCTGTCAATATAACACTTCTGTTAGATTTAAAGAACAGTTAATATTTTGTGCAGCTGTTGTAAAACAGGATTTAAAAGACAGGCAGCTGATGAGAGGATAGAGTTTGATGATGAAGAACAAAGACTACGTTAATGAGAAAAAACCAAACTGAGTGATGGACAACAGATTAATGCTGGCATATTGATATGGAAGTGATGATACAGAGTCAAATGTGTCTGCAACAAAGCTTCAGCGTAAACATCAGGTTTTGCTGGCGGTGCCTTCAAATAAAATCTCCATTTGTTGTTGTTCTGCTATGTGTCACAGAAAAAGGCACAAATGCAAATTTCACCAGGTGAGAGGAGCCTCAAACGCCCAGAATAGAACGCAGCCACGAACAACTGACAGCGTTACCTTTTGAACTGTCGGCAAAAATGGACCAGCGTTTTTCTTTTGTTCTTCCTTTGTCTTTGCTTTCAAATGATTCTGCTCAACTTGAATAGTTTTCACACTCTAAAGTTTTGGAAATTTAATTTTATTTTCAAATTTTTAGTTAACATCATCTTTACATAATGTTTTATTCAACAAAATAATTATTTAACACAATGCATAATAATTCCTCCTCAATGCAAAATGAACAGCAAATTAAGTTTTTATTTATTTCTTTTTTTTTTTAATGGAAACAATAGAGCCACAAAATTCTTGCACCACCTTCACACGGTCTATTTTTTCAAATTGGGCAATTAGAAAATGAAATATATGCACTACTTCCACTCTTTAGTGGAAAGGTTAGCTGACTGATTTAAGTAATCAGTCCTGTCAACCTTACTGTATTTTATAACATGACAACTTATTAGCATGCATAAATGTAAATTTTAATCTAATTTGTACCATATTCTTTAAAATATTGTATATATTTTTCACCTGGCCAGAGATTGTAGATGGAAATTAGCTTGTAGCTAAATCTGGTGTGAAGCATATATTTTCTGTCTTCTTTGAGACTGACAACTCTGATAGAAATTAATTTCATAAAAATAGATGAAATGTAGGCTGACAGGCTGACAGACGAGGTTATACAGGAATCTCCATGGACTATGATGTTTGCAGATGACATTGTGATCTGCAGTGAGAGCAGGGAAGAGGTGGAGGAGAAGCTAGAGAGGTGGAGGTTTGTCCTGGAAAGGAGAGGGATGAAGGTTAGCCGCAGTAAGACAGAGTACATGTGTGTGAATGAGAGGGACCCAAGTGGAAGAGTGAGGTTACAGGGAGAAGAGATCAAGAAGGTGGAGGATTTTAAGTACTTAGGGTCAACAGTCCAGAGCAATGGAGAGTGTGGAAAAGAGGTGAAGAAACGTGTACAGGCAGGATGGAACGGGTGGAGGAAAGTGTCAGGTGTGATGTGTGATAGAAGAGTTTCAGCTAAAATGAAAGGAAAGGTGTACAAAACTGTGGTGAGACCAGCGATGTTGTTTGGTCTAGAGACAGTGTCACTGAGGAAAAGACAGGAGACAGAGCTGGAGGTAGCAGAGATGAAGATGCTGAGGTTCTCTTTGGGAGTGACCAGGAAGGATAGGATCAGGAATGAGTACATCAGAGGGACAGCACATGTTAGAGGTTTTGGAGATAAAGTCAGAGAGGCCAGACTGAGATGGTTTGGACATGTCCAGAGGAGAGATAGTGAATATATTGGTAGAAGGATGCTGAGTTTTGAACTGCCAGGCAGGAGGCCTAGAGGAAGACCAAAGAGGAGGTTTATGGATGTAGTGAAAGAGGACATGAAGGTAGTTGGTGTGAGAGAAGAGGAGGCAAAGGACAGGGTTAGATGGAGGCAATTGATTCGCTGTGGCGACCCCTGAAGGGAAAAGCCAAAAGGAAAAGAAGAAGAAGTAGGCTTTAATTCAAATTTACAGAAACTGTAACAGCACATTGTGGGTGAATCTTCTGCTCAATTACTGCTGTAAATTAACAGTGGAAAGATTTACAGGCCAAACTTTTGGAAACGCTGATGTTGGAGCATCTCCTCCAGATTACTGATAATGTATATAATATGGTAACGGTATATGAGTAGTTGATTATAATCTCACTATGAGCAGGGTTTTAATTTACCTACCATTGTGCACATCTTTTGGAGCAATTATTTGCTATAAAGTAAATACAACAAAATCTGTGGTGCTTAAAGTGACTTTTACATTGTTATGTAAACTTTAAACTATTTCTGAACAGGTTAGCATACGACCATGAAGAGAAAAAAGAAAAAAAAAACAGCTGGTGTCGGATTTTTCTTATTTGTAACCTGGGATTAAGAGCAGAATCCTGTGTTTCAAGTTCTGATGGTTCTCAGGAAAATCAGGCCATTGGGCTCCAAAGATGGAGAAAGTGTTGGAAAATAGAAAACCTAATCACAAAATTGTCATGGATGAAAACCAGAATATTTTTCTCTCACTCTTTTTAGCATGATTATATTGAAATATACTGCTCGGGTAAAAAATACTTTAGGTAAATGATATTCAGCTGTAGAATCAAATAGACAATATAAATTCTGCTTCTCCTTAGATTCAGTAAATTGGCTTTAAATTCATCGTAATTCAGTGAACTGGATCCGTTAGTTCCCTTTACCACATTGCAATAATCCAGGAAATTGACTTTTCAGGCTCCAGGAGAGAAACAAAAGCCTGATAAATTTTTATTTATTTTCTAATGACCCAATTTTCCCTCATATTTAATAAATGAATAAATTAATTAACAAGCGTGGCTTCTGGTTACTGGTTGCTTATTCTCATCCCTTTCTAGAATGTTAAGTAATTAAATAAGAGTTTAAAATAATCCATTCATATAATTAAAGCAGGGTTATGCTCAGGCATGTAGCAAGGAGATAAAACAAACACAGGCTGTGTGTGAATGTGTGTGCCTTCAGGACTTGGCTTTAGACAGGAAATACTTCTTGGACAGTTGCAGCTGGGTTCATACGTGCACTAGTACGTGCACACGTAATGCTAGCTCACTAGCTGACTCTGCCAAAGTAATTTCAGTGGAAAATAATGAGATGCAGTGAAGCAAACCTGGACGAGTCCCCTTCTTTCACACCACTTGAGCCGGAATCAGTCTCTCTTTTTAGAGCTTTCACATTTATGTACAGACTCACACACACACACACACACACACACACACACACACACACACACACACACACACACACACACACACACACACACACACACACACACACACACACTTGCTAACATAAAATCATACTCATCTTCAAACCCGCTTCTTCTCCTGTCGATTTGTTGTGGGGAGTTTAAGCCTATCCCAGCCAACTGGGGGCGTGAGGCAGGGCACACTCCGGATGCGACGCCATTGCATCACGGAGCCACACAGACAAACATGCACGCACACACACATTCACACCTACGAACAATTTGGAAAGGTCATTTAACCTGAAGTGCATGTTGTTGGAGCTGGGAGGAAGCTGAAGAACCTGCAGAGAACCCACGCAGACACGGGGAGAACATGCAAACACCACACAGAGCGGGACTCAAATTGGGATAGGGTTAAATAATATGATTTGGCAAAATTGTATAAATTACAGTATAAATTAGAGTAAATTACAGAGAATTACAGTATTTTTCGCACTATAAGGCGCACCTAAAAGCCTTCAATTTTTCAATTTCTTATAATCCAATGTGCCTTATATAGGAAAAAAGTTTTAAAATAAACCATTCATTGAAGATGAGTTCTCAGATGCGCCTTATAATCCAGTGAGCCTTATAGTGCGGAAAATACTGAAGATGCTATTTTGCAACAACAGGTCTGAATTAAATGAATCTGCAGCTTTTCACAACCCTCCTTTGTCACATCAACAGGAGACTGATCGTATGAAGGAGTTGATAGATCTTTCTGGAAAGCATCATGAACAAATTTGGTGGGGGACCATTTGGTGGGGGACCAGGAAGTGCTGAATGATCGTGGAATATGGATGTAAGACATCCACAGTAGAAATGTGTCCAAATACATGAATTAAAATGAATTAAAGCAGAAGTGACCAATTTGTGGCCTTTGGGCAGGATCTGTGTTGTGGTAGGCTACTACCTGCATAGAGAGTCTTTTGATATGACAAAGAAAAATAAAAACATATCCTAATCTTTTTGTTAGGATACACACACGATGCATGAAAAATGAGATTATCTTCAGAGATAATTTGTTTTTGCTTGATTCTCCACAGGATTTCTGCTGCTTTACAGATGCAAATAAACAGATTTCAGAGGATGAAAAGAAATACTCCCAAGGTGTTTGATGCTCAATAGCATCATCCAGATGAGGTCTGTTGTTGAGGATTAGGAAGTACAGAACAGGTGGGAGTGTTAGAGTTACATGAAGGTGTTTTATTAATTACAAAAAGGAGACCAGTAATTAGTTTCCTGTAAGGTTTTGTAGGGAAGTTCTCAAAGATCCAGTAGTAAAATATAGATGTGAAAACTTTTTAACTTTGACTTATGTTTATCCTGCAGGTGTGACTTTCCTTTCTGTTGAAATTCTCGTTGATATCCAGACTCAGAGTAGATCAGTAAAAGTGTTCATATAAATACACGGTGAGGTTTATAGCCATTGGGCACAGGGTGAGTCATAAATAATTAAGTTTTTTAGAGTTTACCTAACTTCTTTCCGATGCTGCTACAGAAATCATAATCCCCTCTGAGAGAAAACTTTTCTGCTTGCAAAGAGGACACAGTTGACATTTTCTATTTAATCCTGAGAAATGAGACTCAAGAAAAAAGAAACACCTGATGCGATTGTTATCTCGCAGTTGTAGCATACTTTTAAACAATGCTTTATTTTCCTTTCATACAAATTCAATCTGCTTCCTGTCAATGGGAAAATAAGAACATCGTCCTTTATTGAACTCGGGAACAGCACTCTCTTCC